>JAOYRS010000048.1:0-395255 GCA_032432895.1 Dryadula phaetusa
TGGCGCGAGGAGTGCCGGGACGCGTCGCTAGTGTTCCTCGGGAGGAGGGGCAGAGTGAACACCATTTCCGTTAACGGAGTGTTGTCTGGTCCGAATTGCTGGAATACAAAATATAAAAAAGGTTTTTTTTAGATTCACGCTTTTATCCCGCCAAGCGGGGTAGACAGAAAGTACCTAGTGTCAAGATACTCCGTACTTCGCTTTCAGTCTAATTTGAGATATTGCGTGTTGAGTGGTGGGACTCAACGTCATCTTTTGTCTTACGAGAGCGAAGAAGAGAAATAAATTAAATATAGTCACTCTCCCGTGTGGGAATTGAACCCAAAATCGCGTTTACAGTCAGGCGCTGTCAATGAGTCAGTGAGTGTTAAAATATTACTGAGTAAGTGGGTCAGTGAGTATTCACCAGTTTGAGTGAGTAAATTAATTATTTAAAAATAAGATTTTATTTTAGTGTTTTTGACTTTAAAAGCCATTTTATTTGATGTCCTTGTTGAGTGGATTGTTTAAAAATATAAGATCCGCCATTTTGTTGAGCTTTATCGTGTATACAAATGGTTGAAGATATATACTTCAAATATGACTTGCAAAATTTCACTCGAACAAACATACATGTATTGCAAATTATTAAAGGTCTTTAAGGTTTTAAAAGCTTCACGTTTACCCCGCATAGCAAGTTCGACACAAAGTACCTACTGGCAAGAGTGGCGGAGCTCAACGCCGCGCTTTGTCTAACCAAAACGAGGAAATAAAATTAGTTCAAATGTAAACTCCGACTGGGAATCGAACCCACAAATCAGTCCCTATTCTGGATGGAAAGCCGCCAATGATGTTCGTTGACGCTAGGATGTTTTTGACTATCCTGATATGCTGATGAGGTAAAAAATAAACAACTCACCAAACACTTCCCGCTGACACAGTAGGAGCTGTTGTCCCTGGAACAAGCGGTGCCCAGAGGAAACCAGCCCTCATGTCCGTTCACCAAGTAGAACCTGTGAGCGGCGCTCTCGTCTTGACACGCCACCCGACACGGACGGTCTGGGTCTTCTGTGGACGAACGTCGCGCAAACAGACCATTACGCAAACAGACCATAATGTCAGTATTGTCAGTCATATGACACACTACCACCAGCTCTACTTGAAATATTTCATTTTAAGCAGCTTCACGTATTGTAGGGTATTTAGATACAATATAGTGTTAAGACACTCCGTACGCCTTTTTTCACCAGAATTCGAGACACTGAGCTTCAAGTGGCCGAAGTTAACAATGCACTTTGTCTTACGGAAGAAGAGAAATTATTATTATTTTAAATATAATCAGTTCCACAGCCCTACGATAGTCTTTTTACCATTCCTTTACGCGTAAACAACTTGTTGCCATGGCAATGTTGAATGTAATTAGTGTTATACAGTTTTTGCTTTACGTATTAATTATATATAAGGAGACACTTCCCCCGTGAGATTCGAACTCCATACCCTTGTGTTCTATAATGTTATCTAAATGGATTATGTCAGTCCCAGAGCAATGGTATTAGCTATTAAGTAACGTTATAACAATACGACTTACATAATATCGAGTTGTATGTAACTCAATGCAAATGTATACTAAATAATATAGCCATATAATCATAATTATTTAATAGGCTCTCATGGTGCAGTGGGATAATCTGACTGTGGTGAGGCAAAGCGCGGCGTTAAGATGCGCCGTTCAAGGTCAACGATCTACTCTATACGAGATAAAGCGTGAAGTAGTTAAAAATGCGGTTTTACATCCTGCTCGTTTTATATGTGTATATATTATACTTTGAAAGTATTAAAATTTGCAGTAGTAGGAACTCCGTAGAGAATATGAGACTCTATGCTCTCTATGAGACTTATGTAAGTCTAGATTTAAGTAATAAAAAGTTTAATAATGAAAAGCCGGCCTTGGCGCAGTGGGACAATATCTGAATGTAAACGCAGTCGGCTGTGGATTCGATTCCCACTCGGTTGAATGGTTATGTTTATATTATTCTCATGGCAATATGGTAAAACAAAGCGCGGCGTTGTGTTCCGCCATGCAACACACATTGTCTCGGATTAGGCGGAAAGTAGAGTACGGAATGTCTTAACACTAAGTACTAACTGGCTACTTTGCTATGCGGGATTAAAGCGTGAACCAAAAAATATATATATTAATTTAAACGATTTAAACGATATTTTTATGTACTCGTATGAAATTGTTGTGTTAAATTGTATGGGACTACTATACATTTTAACACAAACATTCATACAAATTACACAAAAAAACAAGCTAAGTTAGTCAAGTAAATATCTTCATATAAGATTTCTATACTATCTACTATTATATATACGCACTTAGTCTAAATACTATTTAAATTTAATTTGAGTCCCTGAGTCACTAAAGTAATGCGTAGTGTCTTACCCAACGCTGGTGATATCTGCATTCCCAATCCGGAGAGACGTCTCACTCTCTCTTTGTACTTGGAGCAGACCATCGTCGCGTACTGATATGGAGTCACTATTTGACGACACGCCTGGGGAATAGATTTCTTATGTAAGTTTTAATATTCATATTTTTTTATATATGGAGATCACCGTAGCACAGTGGGACAGTGTGTGACTGTCTGTAGTATTAGTTATGGGTTTGATTCTCATTATTATTTGTCTATTCTTCTAAGATACAGTACAGCTGAAAGCGAAGTACGGAGTGTCTCGACACCAGGTGCTTCCTGTCTACCCTGCTGCGCGGGATAAAAGCGTGAAGCTGAACAAACCTGGGATATAACATATTCATATCAAATATGTAATATTATGACTGTAAACGAAAGTGGTTGTGGGTTCGATTCCTACTTGGACAAATGATTATATTTATATTGTATCTTTTTCGCTCTGTTAAAACAAAACGTTGTTTTTATTATTAATTTAATTACGGGTGGAAAGTAGTCAATAGAGTGTCTCGATGAAGTGAAACGATGTTCTTGTAGTTAATTATGTATGCTGTAATAAATGACTATTATCATTTTGGCGTTTCATGTTGCTATGAAGTAGTACGGGTTCTAATCAGTTTTACTATTTCTATAGACATATTTACACCAAAGATAAAAAAAAATATATATTAAAAATGTTAATAAAATGAACGCAGTGAGATTCAAATTCACGTCTCTTGGTAAACTTTTACACATCTCTATACAGAGATTCTCATGCTTGACCTTATCTACCGTTTAGGGTTGAAATAATATACTCTCGCTCTACTAAGACAACGCGTGGCGTTGAGTTCCGCCGCAGCTCACCGCGTGGTCGGGCGCGCACAGCTGCACGGCGCGGCGCGCGGCGCGCACGAGGCGCAGGCCGGCGCCGCGCGCCACGCAGCGGTAGTGGCAGCCGCCGAGCGCGCGCCACGCGGGCGCCGCGCGCCGCCGACTGCCGGCCTTCGCGCTGCGGTGCAAACAGTGCTCTTTAATACACGCGTCTTCCGTTACACAAAAATAATTAAGAGGAATCCTTATTATACATTCAAAAGCGAAATTATTGAGACGTTTTATCGAAAACATTCGCATTCTATGTATTAGTTTATTAAAATTAAATTGAAGATTTTAGTTAAAAAGGACAATAATTTAAAAAAATGGCTACTTCTTTGGAATTTCAAAGTTGCAATACAATAAATATATACAATTACTGCATTATCTACAAATCTCATTTTTAGATTATATTTAAACTATTCGCAGTTCCCTTGTTGCTTTCTCTACATCTAGCTTAGAGAAATGTTTGTATGAAGACTTTAACAAAGTTTTATTAAGTAGAGAATAAATATGTACTATTTTTGTTAACTGTTATTCCATTTTGGACACCTGACGTTTCGAACACTTCACAGTGGCCCGTGGTCACAGGCAGTCTGCAGCTCAGAATTGTATTGCATTTACAGAAAGCAATCTCTTAAGCCAGTGGAGCGTTTCATATACGACGGGTGCACGAGGCAACCAAACGTCGACAACAGAAGCGCGTCCGCCATGACGCACGCGCTCGTGCACCACGTGCAGGCGGCGGAGCGGAGAGTGGTGGGGACGAGCGGGGAGTTCAGTGGGGTCAAGGTTAGTCTTAGTGAATGAGGAGGCCGGCGGCGGCGCAGTGGGACGGCGTGTTGCGGTGTCGATTCCCATTCGGGGGAGTGATTATATTTAAATTGTTTTCTTCTTCTTCGCTCTGGTAAGACAAAGTGCGGCGTTGAGTTTTTCCATTCAACACGCAAAGTCTCGAATTCGGTGGAAAATGAAGTACGGAGTGTCTTGACACTAGGTACTTTCTGTTTACCCTGCTATGCTATGCGGGATAAAAGCGTGAGGCTAAAAAAAGGAAAAAAAATCTTTGAGACGTGTTTTAATAACGTTTTTTCTTTAATTTCAGAATGGAGATAAATTCAACATCCGTAAGCTTTGGCAATGGTTTCTCACAGATCAAGGGAAGTTGCTTCAGCTCATGAAAAATAAAACTCTATAGGAATATAAGTTTGTATAGAATTCAAATAAATTATATTTCTTTAAAGCATTTTGTTATTTTTGACAAAAATCTTTTTTATATTTAACACGCCTGTGATTAGGTTCTAGGTTGTAATTCTTGTATCAACATATGTCCCCGTTCAAGCACTAGGACTAAACAATACGTACTACATTCGCTTCATCGAAATTCTTATACGTTTTGTTACAACTTATTTATATTGTTAGCATCTCTTTAGAGAGATTTTTACAAATTTTTGCTACTTGAAGATTTTTTCTTAGAAATATTCGTTTGGCAAGATAAAGCTATTTATTTGAATATTTCACTTTTTTAAAGTGTCACTCCAGCAACATATCTTGATAGTTGGCTATTGTATGTAGATTAGATGACGATAAAATATCATGGTACCAACGAGCTGGTCTGATGATGGGATTGGAAGGTGGCTGATGGAACCTTGGACTGTCAACTGGTAAACATATCTAGATTTTCTCGGGTTTTAAATCATTAAATAAGTAGTAATTGTGTTTTTAATTATTAAAGTATTCATAATTTTTGTAAAGGAAAGCTTGCTTGGAATATAATTATGTAGTGTAATTGGGTTTTAACATAAGCAATGCAAGAAGTCATCCGTAGATTACGTCACACGTTAAGGCAGAGGGAGAGGATCCAGCAAGTGTGCCATTGCGTGACGTGGGATGGTGAGAGGTGCTAAATTGTGGACCAAACGCCTCACACCGAAATAGATTTTAAATAATTAACACAATAACAGCATCAAAGTATGTATACAGTAAAATATGTTCAGTTTCATATGTATATATGTATTAATAATATTTTATATAAATGTACCTCATCTTTAAAACTCGCTTAAATATATATCCTTGTTATAATATATATATATATATATATATATATATATATATATATATATATATATATATATATATATATATGTGATGACGTCACATTTGATCGAATATATAATATTTATTACTATTATTGAGATATTTTTGTTTTAAATTCATAAACTTCTAATTAAAGTGTTTATAAATATATGTAGTGGTTGATTGAAACCAGGTTAGGAACTAAGTAAGGGAACTAATTATACATTCTGGACTCTAAGGGAGTTCATAGAGACAGAAGGAACTCTGTGAGTCTTATAAGTTTAAGCTCCAAGTGTAAAGGTTGTGGCGCAGTGGGACAGACTCTGGATGTAAATGCGAATGGTTGTGGGATCAATCTTCATTCGGGGGAGTGATTTTATTGAAATTATTTTCATTTCCTCGCTCTGGCAAAGACAAAGTGCGGCGTTGAGTTCCACCACTTAACACGCAATGTCTCAAATTCGGTGGAAAGCTAAGTGCGGAGTGTGTTGACACTAGGTACTCTTGGTCTATCCTGCTATGCGGGATTAATAATGAATATAATCAATGTAACAGAAGGTATGTATGTAGTGTTATAATAATAATAAAAAAAATTAAGTGTGGACAAAATGTGTGACGTCACACCAGATATGTGAAGAGGACGGGGAAGGAGTCACCAGATCATGTAAGGGAGGAACAGAGGTTATTGAGAACTATGATGCACTCCTACGGTAACAATAAATGTACAAAAAATGTTATTTATTGAAAAATTGTAGATATATTTATTTAATTATTAAATCAATCAATAATTCTATTTATACAATATAAATGTATTCAAAAAAAATTGTAAATAATAATTTTGAATAGTTTTTGGTATTTTATTATAATATTTATTTATTCATTTACAATTTATTTATTTTTTACACTAAAAGTTGATCACAAAACAATACTTGCTGTATAATTGACTTAACTTAATATTTACATATTCACAACCGATTAGCTTTAAATGAAGGTGTTAGCGGGTTCGATTCCGTGTTGCGTAATTTTTTGACGGACTCTTCTTTCAGTCCCACGTGGGTCGCGGGTTTTTCCTTAAGAATGTGTCTTCAGGCGATATGTGTATTGGATTGGTGAAATCAATTTCAATGTTGTCAGGTATTGTTTGTATGTACGTGATTTTTTTATCTGTAATTATTTATTAAATGAGATTAATTATATATATAATTGCAGGTAGACTGTAAACGCGATTGGTTGTGGGGTCGATTCCCAATCGGGGGATTATGCTTAATTTTTATTCAGTTACTCGCTCTGGTGAGACAAAGCTCGGCGTTGAGTTTGACTTAACATGCAATGTATCTAACTCAGCGGAAAGTACTTAGTATTTTGTACGAGTGTCTTGACACTAGGTACTTCCTGTCTAACCTGCTGCTTTAAGCAAAAACAAAATATATAATTATGTATTTTTAGTATTTTATAATAGAAAATCTTTTTGACTGTGTAGTGTCTATACACTACATATTGAGTAGCAAAACTAAACGCCGCCCTTAGTCTTACCAGAGCGAAGAAATGTGTTATATCAAGCGGTACTCAAACCCACTACCAATCGCATTTACGATCAGATACTGTCCACCTGCGCCAGTATGAAAATAATGAAACCACTAGGATACAAATTAATTCTCTTATTATATTAAATGGTATATTTTCAATTTAACTCGTCCCCTGCCAACGCGGTCGTGCTGACCGACAGCATACTCTCCCTTAAGGCCGAGCAAACCTCACAGCTCTATCCGAATTTGAAGCAATGGCGTTTTCAAAAAGATTTTAATATTTAATATTAAAATGTTCTTTATTATTCACAAAAGTTATTTTTGTCACTAGTTATGAATGTGTTAAACGTCAGTCAGCACTGACTGACTGACTGACATGGCCTATGGAAAGATGCATTCTTTTTCTTGGCGTTTTACATGTAATAAACCAAAAGTATTGAATATCAATAATTTCCTTTGAAACTAAATATATTAAATAAACTACCTATTTTACTATTTTTAAAATGTCTAAATTTCACATTTAGGATTAGAAAACATAGAAAATCTTATATATATTTAAATGCAGCGGGATTCGAACCCATGCTTCTTGGATACCGTCCAAGCGCTCTGGCCGCTAAGCCATGGCTTCTATTACCCACTGCTTCGAAATTCTTATACGTTTTGTTACAACGTATTCACTTTGTTTGTTGCTTTTCATTTTTTTCTATTCAAGTACCTGTCAAGTTCAACCTGGCGATGATTTCCTCTAAGTGAGTTCTATCCAGCGTCGATTTGACCGTGATCCTCTCTCTATACAAGGATCGTTTGTGGCGCGAGGAGTGCCGGGACGCGTCGCTAGTGTTCCTCGGGAGGAGGGGCAGAGTGAACACCATTTCCGTTAACGGAGTGTTGTCTGGTCCGAATTGCTGGAATACAAAATATAAAAAAGGCTTTTTTTTAGATTCACGCTTTCATCCCGGATAGCGGGGTAGACAAAGTTTCTAGTGTCAAGATACTCCGTACTTCACGGTGTGGCGGAACTCAACGTCGCCTTTTGGCTTATCAGAGCGAGTAGGAGAAATTAATTTAAATATAATCACTCTCTCGTATGGGAATCGAACCCATAACCGATCGCGTTTACAGTCAGACGCTGTCGCACTGCGCTACGACCAGCCTGAAAAAGTCAGGATTCAGTTGGTCAATGAGTGTTAAAATATTACAGAGTAAGTGGGTCAGTGGGTATTCACCAGTTTGAGTGAGTTAATTAATTAGTTATAAAAATCTATTTAAAATAAGATTTTATTTTAGTATTTTTGACTTTAAAAGCCATTTAGTTGAGCTTTATCGTGTATACAAATGGTTGAAGATATATACTTCAAATATGACTTGCAAAATTTCACTCGAACAAACATACATATATTGTAAATTATTAAAGGTCTTTAAGCTTTTAAAAGCTTCACGTTTACCCCGCATAGCAAGTTCGACACAAAGTACCTACTGGCAAGAGTGGCGGAGCTCAACGCCGCGCTTTGTCTAACCAAGACTAGGAAATAAAATTAGTTCAAATGTAAACTCCAACTGGGAATCGAACCCATAAATCAGTCCCTATACCGAATGAAAAGTAGTCAATGATGTTCCTTGACACTAGGAGGTTTTTGACTATCCCGATATGCTGATGAGCTAATAAATAAACAACTCACCAAACACTTCCCGCTGACACAGTAGGAGCTGTTGTCCCTGGAACAAGCGGTGCCCAGAGGAAACCAGCCCTCATGTCCGTTCACCAAGTAGAACCTGTGAGCGGCGCTCTCGTCTTGACACGCCACCCGACACGGACGGTCTGAGTCTTCTGTGGACGAACGTCGCGCAAACAGACCATTACGCAAACAGACCATAATGTCAGTATTGTCAGTCATATGACACACTACCACCAGCTCTACTTGAAATATTTCCTTTTAAGCAGCTTCACGTATTGTAGTGTCAAGACACTCCGTACGCCATTTTTCACCAGAATTCGAGACACTGAGCGTCAAGTGGCGGAAGTTAACAATGCATTTTGTCTTACCGGAAAAGAGAAATCATTATTATTTTAAATATAATCAGTTCCATAGCCCTACGATGGTCTTTTTACAATTCCTTCACGCGTAAACAACTTGTTGCCATGGCAATGTTTATGTCGAATGTAATTAGTGTTATATGGTTTTTGCTTTACGTATTAATTATATATAAGGAGACACTTCCCCGTGGGATTCGAACTCCATACCTCTAATTTGATTATGTCAGTCCCAGAGCAATGGTATTAGCTATTAAGTAACGTTATAACAATACGACTTACATAATATCGAGTTGTATGTAACTCAATGCAAATGTATACTAAATAATATAGCCATATAATCATAATTATTTAATAGGCTCTCATGGTGCAGTGGGATAATCTGACTGTGGTAAGGCAAAGCGCGGCGTTAAGATGCGCCGTTCAAGGTCAACGATCTACCCTATACGGAATAAAGCGTGAAGTAGTGAAAAAATGCGGTTTTACATCCTGCTCGTTTTATATGTGTATATCATATACTTTGAAAGTATTAAAATTGCAGTAGTAGGAACTCCGTAGAGAATATGAGACACTATGCTCTCTATGAGACTTATGTAAGTCTAGATTTAAGTAATAAAAAGTGTAATAATGAAAAGCCGGTCGTGGCGCAGTGGGACAATGTCTGAATGTAAACGCAATCGGTTGTGGATTCGATTCCCACTCGGTTGAATGGTTATATTTAAATTATTCTCATGGCAATATCGTAAAACAAAGCGCGGCGTTGTGTTCCGCCATGCAACACACATTGTCTCGGATTAGGCGGAAAGTAGAGTACGGAATGTCTTAACACTAGGTACTAACTGGCTACTTTGCTATGCGGGATTAAAGCGTGAACCAAAAAATATATATATTAATTTAAACGATTTAAACGATATTTTTATGTACTCGTATGAAATTGTTGTGTTAAATTGTATGGGACTATTATACATTTTAACACAAACATTCATACAAATTACACAAAAAAACAAACTAAGTTAGTCAAGTAAATATCTTCATATAAGATTTCTATACTATCTACTATTATATATGCACGTAGTCTAAATATTATTTAAATTTAATTTGAGTCCCTGAGTCACTAAAGTAATGCGTAGTGTCTTACCCAACGCTGGTGATATCTGCATTCCCAATCCGGAGAGACGTCTCACTCTCTCTTTGTACTTGGAGCAGACCATCGTCGCGTACTGATATGGAGTCACTATTTGACGACACGCCTGGGGAATAGATTTCTTATGTAAGTTTTAATATTCATATTTTTATATGTATGGAGACCACCGTGGCACAGTGGGACAGTGTGTGACTGTTTGTGGTATTAGTTATGGGTTTGATTCCCATTCAAATATATTAAAATTTATTATCATTTGTCTATTCTTCTAAGATAAAGTACAGCTGAAAGCGAAGTACGGAGTGTCTCGACACTAGGTGCTTCCTGTCTACCCTGCTGTACGCAATAAAAGCGTGAAGCTAAAAAACACCTGGGATATAACATATTCATATCATATATTATGACTGTCAACGAGAGAGCTTGTGGGTTCGATTCCCACTTGGACAAATGATTATATTTATATTGTATTTTTTTTGCTCTGTTAAAACAAAGCGTTGTTTTTATTATCAATTTAATTACGGGTGGAAAGCAGTCAATGGAGTGTCTCGATGAAGTGAAACGCTGTTCTTGTAGTTAATTATGTATGCTGTAATAAATGACTATTATCATTTCGGGGTTTCTTGTTGCTATGAAGTAGTACGGGTTCAAATCAAAGTTTTAGTATTTCTATAGACATATTTACACCCAAGAAAAAAATGTTAATAAAATGAATGCAGTGAGATTCAAATTCACGTCTCTTGGTAAACTTTTACACATCTCTATACAGAGATTCTCATGCTTGACCTTATCTACCGTTTAGGGTTGAAGTACGAGTTAGTCCTTCGTATTTACGTATCTACCCTGTTTGATGATCCTGCGAGGACAAGATCTTGTAGTGACATCTTATTCTAAATATGCTCTACTAAGACAAAGCGTGGCGTTGAGTTCCGCCGCAGCTCACCGCGTGGTCGGGCGCGCACAGCTGCACGGCGCGGCGCGCGGCGCGCACGAGGCGCAGGCCGGCGCCGCGCGCCACGCAGCGGTAGTGGCAGCCGCCGAGCGCGCGCCACGCGGGCGCCGCGCGCCGCCGACTGCCGGCCTTCGCGCTGCGGTGCAAACAGTGCTCTTTAATACACGCGTCTTCCGTTACACAAAAATAATTAAGAGGAATCCTTATTATACATTCAAAAGCGAAATTATTGAGACGATTTGTTCGAAAACATTCGTATTCTATGTGTTAGCTTATTAAAATTTAATTGAAGATTTTAGTTAAAAAGGACAATAATTTAAAAAAATGGCTACTTCTTTGGAATTTCAAAGTTGCAATACAATATAAATATACAATTACTGCATTATCTACAAATCTCATTTTTAGATTATATTTAAACTATTCGCAGTTCCCTTGTTGCTTTCTCTACAACTAGCTTAGAGAAATGTTTGTATGAAGACTTTAACAAAGTTTTATTAAGTAGAGAATAAATATGTACTATTTTTGTTAACTGTTATTCCATTTTGGACACCTGACGTTTCGAACACTTCACAGTGGCCCGTGGTCACAGGCAGTCTGCAGCTCAGAATTGTATTGCATTTACAGAAAGCAATCTCTTGAGCCAGTGGAGCGTTTCATGTACGACGGGTGCACGAGGCAACCAAACGTCGACAACAGAAGCGCGTCCGCCATGACGCACGCGCTCGTGCACCACGTGCAGGCGGCGGAGCGGAGAGTGGTGGGGACGAGCGGGGAGTTCAGTGGGGTCAAGGTTAGTCTTAGTGAATGAGGAGGCCGGCGGCGGCGCAGTGGGACGGCGTGTTGCGGTGTCGATTCCCATTCGGGGGAGTGATTATATTTAAATTGTTTTCTTCTTCTTCGCTCTGGTAAGACAAAGTGCGGCGTTGAGTTTCACCGCTCAACACGCAAAGTCTCGAATTCGGTGGAAAGTGAAGTACGGAGTGTCTTGACACTAGGTGCTTTCTGTTTACCCTGCTATGCGAGATAAAAGCGTGAAGCTAAAAAAAGGAAAAAAAATCTTTGAGACGTGTTTTAATAACGTTTTTTCTTTAATTTCAGAATGGAGATAAATTCAACATCCGTAAGCTTTGGCAATGGTTTCTCACAGATCAAGGGAAGTTGCTTCAGCTCATGAAAAATAAAACTCTATAGGAATATAAGTTTGTATAGAATTCAAATAAATTATATTTCTTTAATGCATTTTGTTATTTTTGACAAAAATCACTTTTTTATATTTAACACGCCTGTGATTAGGTTCTAGGTTGTAATTCTTGTATCAACATATGTCCCCGTTCAAGCACTAGGACTAAACAATACGTACTACATTCGCTTCATCGTAATTCTTATACGTTTTGTTACAACTTATTTATATTGTGAGCATCTCTGTAGAGAGATTTTTACAAATTTCTGCTACTTGAAGATTTTTTCTTAGAAATATTCGTTTGGCAAGATAATGCTATTTATTTGAATATTTCACTTTTTTAAAGTGTCACTCCAGCAACATATCTTGATAGTTGGCTATTGTATGTAGATTAGATAACGATAAAATATCATGGTACAAAGGAGCTGGTCTGATGATGGGATTGGAAGGTGGCTGATGGAACCTTGGACTGTCAACTGGTAAACATATCTAGATATTCTGGCTTTTTAAATCATTAAATAAGTAGTAATTGTGTTTTTAATTATTAAAGTATTCATAATTTTTGTAAAGGAAAGCTTGCTTGGAATATAATTATGTAGTGTAATTGGGTTTTAACATAAGCAATGCAAGAAGTCATCCGTAGATTACGTCACACGTTAAGGCAGAGGGAGAGGATCCAGCAAGTGTGCCATTGCGTGACGTGGGATGGTGAGAGGTGCTAAATTGTGGACCAAACGCCTCACACCGAAATAGATTTTAAATAATTAACACAATAACAGCATCAAAGTATGTATACAGTAAAATATGTTCAGTTTCATATGTATATATGTATTAATAATATTTTGTATAAATGTACCTCATCTTTAAAACTCGCTTAAATATATATCCTTGTTATAATATATATATATATATATATATATATATATATATATATATATATATATATATATATATATATGTATATAAATGATGACGTCACATTTGATCGAATATATAATATTTATTACTATTATATATGAGATATTTTTGTTTTAAATTCATAGACTTCTAATTAAAGTGTTTATAAATATATGTAGTGGTTGATTGAAACCAGGTTAGGAACTAAGTAAGGGAACTAATTATACATTCTGGACTCTAAGGGAGTTCATAGAGACAGAAGGGACTCTGTGAGTCTTATAAGTTCAAGCTCCAAGTGCAAAGGTCGGTCGTGGCGCAGTGGGACAGAGTCTGGATGTAAATGCGACCGGTTGTGGGTCCGATCCCTACTCGGGGTAGTGATTTTATTGAAATTATTTCTACTTCCTCGCTCTGGCAAAGACAAAGTGCAGCGTTGAGTTCCACCACTCAACACGCAATGTCCCGAATTCGGTGGAAAAATAAGTACGGAGCGTGTTGACACTAGGTACTCTTGGTCTACCCTGCTATGCGGGATTAAAGCGTAGAGTTAAAAAAAGTATAAGAACTTAATAATGAAAATAATCAATGTAACAGAAGGTATGTATGTAGTGTTATAATAATAATAAAAAAAATTAAGTGTGAACAAAATGTGTGACGTCACACCAGATATGTGAAGAGGACGGGGAAGGAGTCACCAGATCATGTAAGGGAGGAACAGAGGTTATTGAGAACTATGATGCACTCCTACGGTAACAATAAATGTACAAAAAATGTTATTTATTAAAAAATTGTAGATATATTTATTTAATTATTAAATCAATCAATAATTCTATTTATACAATACAAATGTATGTAAAAAAAATTGTAAATAATAATTTTGAATAGTTTTTGGTATTTTATTATAATATTTATTTATTCATTTACAATTTATTTATTTTTTACACTAAAAGTTGATCACAAAACAATACTTACTATATAATTGACTTAACTTAATATTTACATATTCACAACCGATTAGCTTTAAATGAAGGTGTTAGCGGGTTCGATTCCGTGTTGCGTAATTTTTTGACGGACTCTTCTTTCAGTCCCACGTGGGTCGCGGGTTTTTCCTTAAGAATGTGTCTTCAGGCGATATGTGTATTGGATTGGTGAAATCAATTTCAATGTTGTCAGGTATTGTTTGTATGTACGTGATTTTTTTATCTGTAATTATTTATTAAATGAGATTAATTATATATATAATTGCAGGTAGACTGTAAACGCGATTGGTTGTGGGGTCGACTCCCACTCGGGGGATTATGCTTAATTTTTATTCAGTTACTCGCTCTGGTGAGACAAAGCTCGGCGTTGAGTTTGACTTAACATGCAATGTATCTAACTCAGCGGAAAGTACTTAGTATTTTGTACGAGTGTCTTGACACTGGGTACTTCCTGTCTAACCTGCTGCTCTAAACAAAAAAAAAATTATATAATTATGTATTTTTAGTATTTTATAATAGAAAAAATATTTTGAATGTGTAATGTATATACACTACATATTGAGTGGCAAAACTAAACGCCGCCCTTAGTCTTACCAGAGCGAAGAAATGTGTTATATCAAGCGGTACTCGAACCCACTACCAATCGCATTTACGATCAGATACTGTCCAACTGCGCCAGTATGAAAATAATGAAACCACTAGGATACACATTAATTCTCTTATTATATTAAATGGTATATTTTCAATTTAACTCGTCCCCTGCCAACGCGGTCGTGCTGACCAACAGCATACTCTCCCTTAAGGCCAAGCAAACCTCACAGCTCTATCCGAATTTGAAGCAATGGCGTTTTCAAAAAGATTTTAATATTTAATATTAAAATGTTCTTTATTATTCACAAAAGTTATTTTTGACACTAGTTATGAATGTGTTAAACGTCAGTCAGCACTGACTGACTGACTGACATGGCCTATGGAAAGATGCATTCTTTTTCTTGGCGTTTTACATGTAATAAACCAAAAGTATTGAATATCAATAATTTCCTTTGAAACTAAATATATTAAATAAACTACCTATTTTACTATTTTTAAAATGTCTAAATTTCACATTTAGGATTAGAAAACATAGAAAATCTTATATATATTTAAATGCAGCGGGATTCGAACCCATGCTTCTTGGATACCGTCCAAGCGCTCTGGCCGCTAAGCCATGGCTTCTATTACCCACTGCTTCGAAATTCTTATACGTTTTGTTACAACGTATTCACTTTGTTTGTTGCTTTTCATTTTTTTCTATTCAAGTACCTGTCAAGTTCAACCTGGCGATGATTTCCTCTAAGTGAGTTCTATCCAGCGTCGATTTGACCGTGATCCTCTCTCTATACAAGGATCGTTTGTGGCGCGAGGAGTGCCGGGACGCGTCGCTAGTGTTCCTCGGGAGGAGGGGCAGAGTGAACACCATTTCCGTTAACGGAGTGTTGTCTGGTCCGAATTGCTGGAATACAAAATATAAAAAAGGCTTTTTTTTAGATTCACGCTTTCATCCCGGATAGCGGGGTAGACAAAGTTTCTAGTGTCAAGATACTCCGTACTTCACGGTGTGGCGGAACTCAACGTCGCCTTTTGGCTTATCAGAGCGAGTAGGAGAAATTAATTTAAATATAATCACTCTCTCGTATGGGAATCGAACCCATAACCGATCGCGTTTACAGTCAGACGCTGTCGCACTGCGCTACGACCAGCCTGAAAAAGTCGGGATTCATTTGGTCAATGAGTGTTAAAATATTACAGAGTAAGTGGGTCAGTGGGTATTCACCAGTTTGAGTGAGTTAATTAATTAGTTATAAAAATCTATTTAAAATAAGATTTTATTTTAGTGTTTTTGACTTTAAAAGCCATTTAGTTGAGCTTTATCGTGTATACAAATGGTTGAAGATATATACTTCAAATATGACTTGCAAAATTTCACTCGAACAAACATACATATATTGTAAATTATTAAAGGTCTTTAAGCTTTTAAAAGCTTCACGTTTACCCCGCATAGCAAGTTCGACACAAAGTACCTACTGGCAAGAGTGGCGGAGCTCAACGCCGCGCTTTGTCTAACCAAGACTAGGAAATAAAATTAGTTCAAATGTAAACTCCAACTGGGAATCGAATCCATAAATCAGTCCCTATACCGAATGAAAAGTAGTCAATGATGTTCCTTGACACTAGGAGGTTTTTGACTATCCCGATATGCTGATGAGCTAATAAATAAACAACTCACCAAACACTTCCCGCTGACACAGTAGGAGCTGTTGTCCCTGGAACAAGCGGTGCCCAGAGGAAACCAGCCCTCATGTCCGTTCACCAAGTAGAACCTGTGAGCGGCGCTCTCGTCTTGACACGCCACCCGACACGGACGGTCTGGGTCTTCTGTGGACGAACGTCGCGCAAACAGACCATTACGCAAACAGACCCTAATGTCAGTATTGCCAGTCATATTACACACTACCACCAGCTCTACTTGAAATATTTCCTTTTAAGCAGCTTCACGTATTGTAGTGTCAAGACACTCCGTACGCCATTTTTCACCAGAATTCGAGACACTGAGCTTCAAGTGGCCGAAGTTAACAATGCACTTTGTCTTACCGAAGAAGAGAAATTATTATTATTTTAAATATAATCAGTTCCACAGCCCTACGATAGTCTTTTTACCATTCCTTTACGCGTAAACAACTTGTTGCCATGGTAATGTTGAATGTAATTAGTGTTATACAGTTTTTGCTTTACGTATTAATTATATATAAGGAGACACTTCCCCGTGGGATTCGAACTCCATACCTCTAATTTGATTATGTCAGTCCCAGAGCAATGGTATTAGCTATTAAGTAACGTTATAACAATACGACTTACATAATATCGAGTTGTATGTAACTCAATGCAAATCTATACTAAATAATATAGCCATATAATCATAATTATTTAATAGGCTCTCATGGTGCAGTGGGATAATCTGACTGTGGTAAGGCAAAGCGCGGCGTTAAGATGCGCCGTTCAAGGTCAACGATCTACCCTATACGGAATAAAGCGTGAAGTAGTGAAAAAATGCGGTTTTACATCCTGCTCGTTTTATATGTGTATATCATATACTTTGAAAGTATTAAAATTTGCAGTAGTAGGAACTCCGTAGAGAATATGAGACACTATGCTCTCTATGAGACTTATGTAAGTCTAGATTTAAGTAATAAAAAGTGTAATAATGAAAAGCCGGTCGTGGCGCAGTGGGACAATGTCTGAATGTAAACGCAATCGGTTGTGGATTCGATTCCCACTCGGTTGAATGGTTATATTTAAATTATTCTCATGGCAATATCGTAAAACAAAGCGCGGCGTTGTGTTCCGCCATGCAACACACATTGTCTCGGATTAGGCGGAAAGTAGAGTACGGAATGTCTTAACACTAGGTACTAACTGGCTACTTTGCTATGCGGGATTAAAGCGTGAACCAAAAAATATATATATTAATTTAAACGATTTAAACGATATTTTTATGTACTCGTATGAAATTGTTGTGTTAAATTGTATGGGACTACTATACATTTTAACACAAACATTCATACAAATTACACAAAAAAACAAGCTAAGTTAGTCAAGTAAATATCTTCATGTAAGATTTCTATACTATCTACTATTATATACGCACTTAGTCTAAATACTATTTAAATTTAATTTGAGTCCCTGAGTCACTAAAGTAATACGTAGTGTCTTACCCAACGCTGGTGATATCTGCATTCCCAATCCGGAGAGACGTCTCACTCTCTCTTTGTACTTGGAGCAGACCATCGTCGCGTACTGATATGGAGTCACTATTTGACGACACGCCTGGGGAATAGATTTCTTATGTAAGTTTTAATATTCATATTTTTATATGTATGGAGACCACCGTGGCACAGTGGGACAGTGTGTGACTGTTTGTGGTATTAGTTATGGGTTTGATTCCCATTCAAATATATTAAAATTTATTATCATTTGTCTATTCTTCTAAGATAAAGTACAGCTGAAAGCGAAGTACGGAGTGTCTCGACACTAGGTGCTTCTTGTCTACCCTGCTGTACGGGATATAAGCGTGAAGCTAAAAAACACCTGGGATATAACATATTCATATCATATATTATGACTGTCAACGAGAGAGCTTGTGGGTTCGATTCCCACTTGGACAAATGATTATATTTATATTGTATTTTTTTCGCTCTGTTAAAACAAAACGTTGTTTTTATTATCAATTTAATTACGGGTGGAAAGCAGTCAATGGAGTGTCTCGATGAAGTGAAGCGCTGTTCTTGTAGTTAATTATGTATGCTGTAATAAATGACTATTATCATTTCGGGGTTTCTTGTTGCTATGAAGTAGTACGGGTTCAAATCAAAGTTTTAGTATTTCTATAGACATATTTACACCCAAGAAAAAAATGTTAATAAAATGAACGCAGTGAAATTCAAATTCACGTCTCTTTGTAAACTTTTACACATCTCTATACAGAGATTCTCATGCTTGACCTTATCTACCGTTTAGGGTTGAAGTACGAGTTAGTCCTTCGTATTTACGTATCTACCCTGTTTGATGATCCTGCGAGGACAAGATCTTGTAGTGACATCTTATTCTAAATATGCTCTACTAAGACAAAGCGTGGCGTTGAGTTCCGCCGCAGCTCACCGCGTGGTCGGGCGCGCACAGCTGCACGGCGCGGCGCGCGGCGCGCACGAGGCGCAGGCCGGCGCCGCGCGCCACGCAGCGGTAGTGGCAGCCGCCGAGCGCGCGCCACGCGGGCGCCGCGCGCCGCCGACTGCCGGCCTTCGCGCTGCGGTGCAAACAGTGCTCTTTAATACACGCGTCTTCCGTTACACAAAAATAATTAAGAGGAATCCTTATTATGCATTCAACAGTGAAATTATTGAGACGATTTGTTCGAAAACATTCGCATTCTATGTGTTAGCTTATTAAAATTAAATTGAAGATTTTAGTTAAAAAGGACAATAATTTAAAAAAAATGGCTACTTCTTTGGAATTTCAAAGTTGCAATACAATATAAATATACAATTACTGCATTATCTACAAATCTCATTTTTAGATTATATTTAAACTATTCGCAGTTCCCTTGTTGCTTTCTCTACAACTAGCTTAGAGAAATGTTTGTATGAAGACTTTAACAAAGTTTTATTAAGTAGAGAATAAATATGTACTATTTTTGTTAACTGTTATTCCATTTTGGACACCTGACGTTTCGAACACTTCACAGTGGCCCGTGGTCACAGGCAGTCTGCAGCTCAGAATTGTATTGCATTTACAGAAAGCAATCTCTTGAGCCAGTGGAGCGTTTCATATACGACGGGTGCACGAGGCAACCAAACGTCGACAACAGAAGCGCGTCCGCCATGACGCACGCGCTCGTGCACCACGTGCAGGCGGCGGAGCGGAGAGTGGTGGGGACGAGCGGGGAGTTCAGTGGGGTCAAGGTTAGTCTTAGTGAATGAGGAGGCCGGCGGCGGCGCAGTGGGACGGCGTGTTGCGGTGTCGATTCCCATTCGGGGGAGTGATTATATTTAAATTGTTTTCTTCTTCTTCGCTCTGGTAAGACAAAGTGCGGCGTTGAGTTTCACCGCTCAACACGCAAAGTCTCGAATTCAGTGGAAAGTGAAGTACGGAGTGTCTTGACACTAGGTACTTTCTGTTTACCCTGCTATGCTATGCGAGATAAAAGCGTGAAGCTAAAAAAAGGAAAAAAATATCTTTGTGACGTGTTTTAATAACGTTTTTTCTTTAATTTCAGAATGGAGATAAATTCAACATCCGTAAGCTTTGGCAATGGTTTCTCACAGATCAAGGAAAGTTGCTTCAGCTCATGAAAAATAAAACTTTAATGCATTTTGTTATTTTTGACAAAAATCACTTTTTTATTTTTAACACGCCTCTAAGTCCTAGGTTGTAATTCTTGTATTAACATGAAATATTTTGAAGAATTTTATAAAAAATTTAACGCAGCGAGATTCGAACCCGCGCCTCTCGTCTCCGTCCAAGCACTAGGATTCAGCTATACGTACTACGCCTGCGTCGAAATTCTTATACGTTTTGTTACAATTTATTTATATTGTGAGCATCTCTGTAGAGAGATTTTTACAAATTTCTGCTACATAAAGTTTTTTTATAAGAAACCGTTTGGCAAGATAATGCTATTTATTTGAATATTTCACTTTTTTAAAGTGTCACTCCAGCAAGATATCTTGATAGTTGGCTATTGTATGTAGATTAGATGACGATAAAATATCATGGTACAAAGGAGCTGGTCTGATATTGGGACTGGAAGGTGGCTGGTTCCATACCTTGGACTGTCAACTGGTAAACATATCTAGATATTCTGGCTTTTTTAAATCATTAAATAAGTAGTAATTGTGTTTTTAATTTATTAAAGTATTAATAATTTTTGTAAAGGAAAGCTTGCTTGGAATCATCTATAGATGACGTCACACGTTAAGGCAGAGGGAGAGGATCCAGCAAGTGTGCCATTGCGTGACGTGGGATGGTGAGAGGTGCTAAATTGTGGACCAAACGCCTCACACCGAAATAGATTTTAAATAATTAACACAATAATAGCATCAAAGTATGTATACAGTAAAATATGTTCAGTTTCATATGTATATATGTATTAATAATATTTTATATAAATGTACCTCATCTTTAAAACTCGCTTAAATATATATCCTTGTTATAATATATATATATATATATATATATATATATATATATATATATATATATATATATATATATATATATGAAATGACGTCACATTTAATCGAATATATAATATTTATTACTATTATTGAGATATTTTTGTTTTAAATTCATAGACTTCTAATTAAAGTGTTTATAAACATAGGTAGTAGTTGATTGAAACCAGGTTAGGAACTAAGTAAGGGAACTAATTATACATTCTGGACTCTAAGGGAGTTCATAGAGACAGAAGGGACTCTGTGAGTCTTATAAGTTCAAGCTCCAAGTGTAAAGGTCGGTCGTGGCGCAGTGGGACAGAGTCTGGATATAAATGCGACCGGTTGTGGGTCCGATCCCTACTTGGGGTAGTGATTTTATTGAAATTATTTCTACTTGCTCGCTCTGGCAAAGACAAAGTGCAGCGTTGAGTTCCACCACTCAACACGCAATGTCCCGAATTCGGTGGAAAAATAAGTACGGAGTGTGTTGACACTAGGTACTCTTGGTCTACCCTGCTATGCGGGATTAAAGCGTAGAGTTAAAAAAGTATAAGAAATTAATAATGAAAATAATCAATGTAACAGAAGGTATGTTTGTAGTGTTATAATAATAATAAAAAAAATTAAGTGTGGACAAAATGTGTGACGTCACACCAGATATGTGAAGAGGACGGGGAAGGAGTCACCAGATCATGTAAGGGAGGAACAGAGGTTATTGAGAACTATGATGCACTCCTACGGTAACAATAAATGTACAAAAAATGTTATTTATTAAAAACTTGTAGATATATTTATTTAATTATTAAATCAATCAATAATTCTATTTATACAATACAAATGTATGTAAAAAAAATTGTAAATAATAATTTTGAATAGTTTTTGGTATTTTATTATAATATTTATTTATTCATTTACAATTTATTTATTTTTTACACTAAAAGTTGATCACAAAAACAATACTTACTATATAATTGACTTAACTTAATATTTACATATTCACAACCGATTAGCTTTAAATGAAGGTGTTAGCGGGTTCGATTCCGTGTTGCGTAACTTTTTGACTACTGACGGATTCTTCTTTCAGTCCCACGTGGGTCGCGGGTGTTTCCTTAAGAATGTGTCTTCAGGCGATATGTGTATTGGATTGGTGAAATCAATTTCAATGTTGTCAGGTATTGTTTGTATGTACGTGATTTTTTTATCTGTAATTATTTATTAAATGAGATTAATTAAATATATAATTGCAGGTAGACTGTAAACGCAATTGGTTGTGGGTTCGATTCCCACTCGGGGGATTATGCTTATTTTTTTCTTAGTTCCTCGCTCTGGTGAGACAAAGCTCGTCGTTGAGTTTGACTCATGCAATGTACTTAGTACTTACTACGAGTGTCTTGACACTGGGTACTTCCTGTCTAACCTGCTGCTCCAAGCAATAATATATATTACATTATAATAATAATAATATTACATTATAATAATAATGTATTTTTAGTATATTATAATAGAAAAATCTTTTTGACTGTGTAGTGTCTATTCACTACATATTGAGTAGCAAAACTCAACGCCGCCCTTTGTGTTACCAGAGCGAAGAAATGTGTTATACCAAGCGGTACTCGAACCCATTACCAGTCGCATTTACGATCAGATACTGTCCAACTGCGCCAGTATGAAAATAATGAAACCACTAGGATACACATTAATTCACTTATACAATTATATTAAATGGTATATTTTCAATTTAACTCGTCCCCTGCCAACGCGGTCGTGCTGACCGACAGTATACTCTCCCTTAAGGCCAAGCAAACCTCACAGCTCTATCCGAATTTGAAGCAATGGCGTTTTCAAAAAGATTTTAGAGTTTAATATTAAAATGTTCTTTATTATTCACAAAAGTTATTTTTGTCACTAGTTGTGAGTGTATTAAACGTCGGTCAGCACTGACTGACTGACTGACTGACTGACTGACTGACATGGCCTGAGCGGATAATTTTATTGTCGACCATCAATGACTGACGCGACAGTAATGGAAAAATGTATTCTTTTTCTTGGCGTTTTACATGTAATAAACCGAAAGCATTGAATATCGATAATTTCCTTTGAAACTAAATATATTAAAATACCTACTTATTTTACTATTTTTAAAATGTTATCCCACATTTAGGATTCGAAAACAAACAAAATCTTATAAATATTTAAATGCAGCGGGATTCGAACCAGCGCCTCTTGGATACCGCCCAAGCGCTCTGACCGCTAAGCCATGCGTTCTATTATCCGCTGCTTCGAAATTCTTATACGTTTTGTTACAACGTATTTACTTTGTTTGTTGTTTTTCATTTTTTTCTATTCAAGTACCTGTCAAGTTCAACCTGGCGATGATTTCCTCTAAGTGAGTTCTATCCAGCGTCGATTTGACCGTGATCCTCTCTCTATACAAGGATCGTTTGTGGCGCGAGGAGTGCCGGGACGCGTCGCTAGTGTTCCTCGGGAGGAGGGGCAGAGTGAACACCATTTCCGTTAACGGAGTGTTGTCTGGTCCGAATTGCTGGAATACAAAATATAAAAAAGGCTTTTTTTTAGATTCACGCTTTCATCCCGGATAGCGGGGTAGACAAAGTTTCTAGTGTCAAGATACTCCGTACTTCACGGTGTGGCGGAACTCAACGTCGCCTTTTGGCTTATCAGAGCGAGTAGGAGAAATTAATTTAAATATAATCACTCTCTCGTATGGGAATCGAACCCATAACCGATCGCGTTTACAGTCAGACGCTGTCGCACTGCGCTACGACCAGCCTGAAAAAGTCAGGATTCATTTGGTCAATGAGTGTTAAAATATTACAGAGTAAGTGGGTCAGTGGGTATTCACCAGTTTGAGTGAGTTAATTAATTAGTTATAAAAATCTATTTAAAATAAGATTTTATTTTAGTGTTTTTGACTTTAAAAGCCATTTAGTTGAGCTTTATCGTGTATACAAATGGTTGAAGATATATACTTCAAATATGACTTGCAAAATTTCACTCGAACAAACATACATATATTGTAAATTATTAAAGGTCTTTAAGCTTTTAAAAGCTTCACGTTTACCCCGCATAGCAAGTTCGACACAAAGTACCTACTGGCAAGAGTGGCGGAGCTCAACGCCGCGCTTTGTCTAACCAAGACTAGGAAATAAAATTAGTTCAAATGTAAACTCCAACTGGGAATCGAATCCATAAATCAGTCCCTATACCGAATGAAAAGTAGTCAATGATGTTCCTTGACACTAGGAGGTTTTTGACTATCCCGATATGCTGATGAGCTAATAAATAAACAACTCACCAAACACTTCCCGCTGACACAGTAGGAGCTGTTGTCCCTGGAACAAGCGGTGCCCAGAGGAAACCAGCCCTCATGTCCGTTCACCAAGTAGAACCTGTGAGCGGCGCTCTCGTCTTGACACGCCACCCGACACGGACGGTCTGGGTCTTCTGTGGACGAAACAAACAGGCCATTACGCAAACAGGCCATTACGCAAACAGACCATAATGTCAGTATTGTCAGTCCTATTACACACTACCACCAGCTCTACTTGAAATAATTCATTTTAAGCAGCTTCACGTATTGTAGGGTATTTAGATACAATATAGTGTTAAGACACTCCGTACGCCATTTTTCACCAGAATTCGAGACACTGAGCGTCAAGTGGCGGAAGTTAACAATGCACTTTGTCTTACGGAAGAAGAGAAATTATTATTATTTTAAATATAATCAGTTCCACAGCCCTACGATAGTCTTTTTACCATTCCTTTACGCGTAAACAACTTGTTGCCATGGCAATGTTGAATGTAATTAGTGTTATACAGTTTTTGCTTTACGTATTAATTATATATAAGGAGACACTTCCCCCGTGAGATTCGAACTCCATACCCTTGTGTTCTATAATGTTATCTAAATGGATTATGTCAGTCCCAGAGCAATGGTATTAGCTATTAAGTAACGTTATAACAATACGACTTACATAATATCGAGTTGTATGTAACTCAATGCAAATGTGTACTAAATAATATAGCCATATAATCATAATTATTTAATAGGCTCTCATGGTGCAGTGGGATAATCTGACTGTGGTGAGGCAAAGCGCGGCGTTAAGATGCGCCGTTCAAGGTCAACGATCTACTCTATACGAGATAAAGCGTGAAGTAGTTAAAAATGCGGTTTTACATCCTGCTCGTTTTATATGTGTATATCATATACTTTGAAAATATCAAAATTTGCAGTAGTAGGAACTCCGTAGAGAATATGAGACTCTATGCTCTCTATGAGACTTATGTAAGTCTAGATTTAAGTAATAAAAAGTTTAATAATGAAAAGCCGGCCTTGGCGCAGTGGGACAATATCTGAATGTAAACGCAGTCGGCTGTGGATTCGATTCCCACTCGGTTGAATGGTTATGTTTATATTATTCTCATGGCAATATGGTAAAACAAAGCGCGGCGTTGTGTTCCGCCATGCAACACACATTGTCTCGGATTAGGCGGAAAGTAGAGTACGGAATGTCTTAACACTAGGTACTAACTGGCTACTTTGCTATGCGGGATTAAAGCGTGAACCAAAAAATATATATATTAATTTAAACGATTTAAACGATATTTTTATGTACTCGTATGAAATTGTTGTGTTAAATTGTATGGGACTACTATACATTTTAACACAAACATTCATACAAATTACACAAAAAAACAAACTAAGTTAGTCAAGTAAATATCTTCATATAAGATTTCTATACTATCTACTATTGTATATGCACTTAGTCTAAATACTATTTAAATTTAATTTGAGTCCCTGAGTCACTAAAGTAATGCGTAGTGTCTTACCCAACGCTGGTGATATCTGCATTCCCAATCCGGAGAGACGTCTCACTCTCTCTTTGTACTTGGAGCAGACCATCGTCGCGTACTGATATGGAGTCACTATTTGACGACACGCCTGGGGAATAGATTTCTTATGTAAGTTTTAATATTCATATTTTTATATGTATGGAGACCACCGTGGCACAGTGGGACAGTGTGTGACTGTTTGTGGTATTAGTTATGGGTTTGATTCCCATTCAAATATATTAAAATTTATTATCATTTGTCTATTCTTCTAAGATAAAGTACAGCTGAAAGCGAAGTACGGAGTGTCTCGACACTAGGTGCTTCCTGTCTACCCTGCTGTACGCAATAAAAGCGTGAAGCTAAAAAACACCTGGGATATAACATATTCATATTATATATTATGACTGTCAACGAGAGAGCTTGTGGGTTCGATTCCCACTTGGACAAATGATTATATTTATATTGTATTTTTTTTGCTCTGTTAAAACAAAGCGTTGTTTTTATTATCAATTTAATTACGGGTGGAAAGCAGTCAATGGAGTGTCTCGATGAAGTGAAACGCTGTTCTTGTAGTTAATTATGTGTACTGTAATAAATGACTATTATCATTTCGGGGTTTCTTGTTGCTATGAAGTAGTACGGGTTCAAATCAAAGTTTTAGTATTTCTATAGACATATTTACACCCAAGAAAAAAATGTTAATAAAATGAATGCAGTGTCTATTCACTACATATTGAGTAGCAAAACTCAACGCCGCCCTTTGTGTTACCAGAGCGAAGAAATGTGTTATACCAAGCGGTACTCGAACCCATTACCAGTCGCATTTACGATCAGATACTGTCCAACTGCGCCAGTATGAAAATAATGAAACCACTAGGATACACATTAATTCACTTATACAATTATATTAAATGGTATATTTTCAATTTAACTCGTCCCCTGCCAACGCGGTCGTGCTGACCGACAGTATACTCTCCCTTAAGGCCAAGCAAACC
Source organism: Dryadula phaetusa (assembly GCA_032432895.1). Lineage (NCBI taxonomy): Eukaryota > Metazoa > Arthropoda > Insecta > Lepidoptera > Nymphalidae > Dryadula > Dryadula phaetusa. The sequence continues at coordinate 26,679 of JAOYRS010000048.1, forward strand.
TCACAGCTCTATCCGAATTTGAAGCAATGGCGTTTTCAAAAAGATTTTAGAGTTTAATATTAAAATGTTCTTTATTATTCACAAAAGTTATTTTTGTCACTAGTTGTGAGTGTATTAAACGTCGGTCAGCACTGACTGACTGACTGACTGACTGACTGACTGACATGGCCTGAGCGGATAATTTTATTGTCGACCATCAATGACTGACGCGACAGTAATGGAAAAATGTATTCTTTTTCTTGGCGTTTTACATGTAATAAACCGAAAGCATTGAATATCGATAATTTCCTTTGAAACTAAATATATTAAAATACCTACTTATTTTACTATTTTTAAAATGTTATCCCACATTTAGGATTAGAAAACATAGAAAATCTTATATATATTTAAATGCAGCGGGATTCGAACCCATGCTTCTTGGATACCGTCCAAGCGCTCTGGCCGCTAAGCCATGGCTTCTATTACCCACTGCTTCGAAATTCTTATACGTTTTGTTACAACGTATTCACTTTGTTTGTTGCTTTTCATTTTTTTCTATTCAAGTACCTGTCAAGTTCAACCTGGCGATGATTTCCTCTAAGTGAGTTCTATCCAGCGTCGATTTGACCGTGATCCTCTCTCTATACAAGGATCGTTTGTGGCGCGAGGAGTGCCGGGACGCGTCGCTAGTGTTCCTCGGGAGGAGGGGCAGAGTGAACACCATTTCCGTTAACGGAGTGTTGTCTGGTCCGAATTGCTGGAATACAAAATATAAAAAAGGCTTTTTTTTAGATTCACGCTTTCATCCCGGATAGCGGGGTAGACAAAGTTTCTAGTGTCAAGATACTCCGTACTTCACGGTGTGGCGGAACTCAACGTCGCCTTTTGGCTTATCAGAGCGAGTAGGAGAAATTAATTTAAATATAATCACTCTCTCGTATGGGAATCGAACCCATAACCGATCGCGTTTACAGTCAGACGCTGTCGCACTGCGCTACGACCAGCCTGAAAAAGTCGGGATTCATTTGGTCAATGAGTGTTAAAATATTATAGAGTAAGTTGGTCAGTGGGTATTCACCAGTTTGAGTGAGTTAATTAATTAGTTATAAAAATCTATTTAAAATAAGATTTTATTTTAGTGTTTTTGACTTTAAAAGCCATTTAGTTGAGCTTTATCGTGTATACAAATGGTTGAAGATATATACTTCAAATATGACTTGCAAAATTTCACTCGAGCAAACATACATGTATTGCAAATTATTAAAGGTCTTTAAGGTTTTAAAAGCTTCACGTTTACCCCGCATAGCAAGTTCGACACAAAGTACCTACTGGCAAGAGTGGCGGAGCTCAACGCCGCGCTTTGTCTAACCAAAACGAGGAAATAAAATTAGTTCAAATGTAAACTCCGACTGGGAATCGAACCCACAAATCAGTCCCTATTCCGGATGGAAACAGTCAATGATGTTCCTTGACACTAGGATGTTTTTGACTATCCCGATATGCTGATGAGCTAATAAATAAACAACTCACCAAACACTTCCCGCTGACACAGTAGGAGCTGTTGTCCCTGGAACAAGCGGTGCCTAAAGGAAACCAGCCCTCATGTCCGTTCACCAAGTAGAACCTGTGAGCGGCGCTCTCGTCTTGACACGCCACCCGACACGGACGGTCTGGGTCTTCTGTGGACGAACGTCGCGCAAACAGACCATTACGCAAACAGACCATAATGTCAGTATTGTCAGTCCTATTACACACTACCACCAGCTCTACTTGAAATATTTCATTTTAAGCAGCTTCACGTATTGTAGGGTATTTAGATACAATATAGTGTTAAGACACTCCGTACGCCATTTTTCACCAGAATTCGAGACACTGAGCTTCAAGTGGCCGAAGTTAACAATGCACTTTGTCTTACAGAAGAAGAGAAATTATTATTATTTTAAATATAATCAGTTCCACAGCCCTACGATAGTCTTTTTACCATTCCTTTACGCGTAAACAACTTGTTGCCATGGCAATGTTGAATGTAATTAGTGTTATACAGTTTTTGCTTTACGTATTAATTATATATAAGGAGACACCTCCCCCGTGGGATTCGAACTCCATACCCTTGTGTTCTATAATGTTATCTAATCAATGGTATTAGCTATTAAGTAACGTTATAACAATACGACTTACATAATATCGAGTTGTATGCAACTCAATGCAAATGTATACTAAATAATATAGCCATATAATCATAATTATTTAATAGGCCTAATTAGACTGTGGTTGGGCAAAGCGCGGCGTTAAGATGCTCCGTTCAAGGTCAACGATCTACCCTATACGGAATAAAGCGTGAAGTAGTTAAAAATGCGGTTTTACATCCTGCTCGTTTTATATGTGTATATCATATACTTTGAAAGTATTAAAATTTGCAGTAGTAGGAACTCCGCAGAGAATATGAGACACTATGCTCTCTATGAGACTTATGTAAGTCTAGATTTAAGTAATAAAAAGTTTAATAATGAAAAGCCGGTCGTGGCGCAGTGGGACAATGTCTGAATGTAAACGCAGTCGGCTGGGGTTCGATTCCCACTCGGTTGAATGGTTATGTTTATATTATTCTCATGGCAATATCGTAAAACAAAGCGCGGCGTTGTGTTCCGCCATGCAACACACATTGTCTCGGATTAGGCGGAAAGTAGAGTACGGAATGTCTTAACGCTAAGTACTAACTGGCTACTTTGCTATGCGGGATTAAAGCGTGAACCAAAAAAAAAATATTAATTTAATCGATATTTTTGTGTACTCGTATGAAATTGTTGTGTTAAATTGTATGGGACTACTATACATTTTAACACAAACATTCATACAAATTACACAAAAAAACAAGCTAAGTTAGTCAAGTAAATATCTTCATATAAGATTTCTATACTATCCACTATTATATATGCACGTAGTCTAAATACTATTTAAATTTAATTTGAGTCCCTGAGTCACTAAAGTAATGCGTAGTGTCTTACCCAACGCTGGTGATATCTGCATTCCCAATCCGGAGAGACGTCTCACTCTCTCTTTGTACTTGGAGCAGACCATCGTCGCGTACTGATATGGAGTCACTATTTGACGACACGCCTGGGGAATAGATTTCTTATGTAAGTTTTAATATTCATATTTTTATATGTATGGAGACCACTGTGGCACAGTGGGACAGTGTGTGACTGTTTGTGGTATTAGTTATAGGTTTGATTCCCATTCAAATATATTAAAATGTATTATCATTAGTCTATTCTTCTAAGATAAAGTACAGCTGAAAGCGAAGTACGGAGTGTCTCGACACTAGGTGTTTCCTGTCTAGCCTGCTGTACGGGATAAAAGCGTGAAGCTAAAAAACACCTGGGATATAACATATTCATATTATATATTATGACTGTTAACGAGAGTGGTTGTGGGTTCGATTCCCACTTGGACAAATGATTATATTTATATTGTATTTTTTTCGCTCTGTTAAAACAATTTGTTTTTATTATTAATTCAATTACGGGTGGAAAGCAGTCAATGGAGTGTCTCGATGAAGTGAAACGCTGTTCTTGTAGTTAATTATGTGTACTGTAATAAATGACTATTATCATTTCGGGGTTTCTTGTTGCTATGAAGTAGTACGGGTTCAAATCAAAGTTTTAGTATTTCTATAGACATATTTACACCCAAGAAAAAAATGTTAATAAAATGAATGCAGTGAGATTCAAATTCACGTCTCTTGGTAAACTTTTACACATCTCTATACAGAGATTCTCATGCTTGACCTTATCTACCGTTTAGGGTTGAAATAATATACTCTCGCTCTACTAAGACAACGCGTGGCGTTGAGTTCCGCCGCAGCTCACCGCGTGGTCGGGCGCGCACAGCTGCACGGCGCGGCGCGCGGCGCGCACGAGGCGCAGGCCGGCGCCGCGCGCCACGCAGCGGTAGTGGCAGCCGCCGAGCGCGCGCCACGCGGGCGCCGCGCGCCGCCGACTGCCGGCCTTCGCGCTGCGGTGCAAACAGTGCTCTTTAATACACGCGTTTCTGTTACACAAAAATAATTAAGAGAAATCCTTATTATACATTCAACAGTGAAATTATTGAGACGATTTGCTCGAAAACGTTCGTATTCATGTATTAGTTTATTAAAATTAAATTGAAGATTTTAGTTAAAAAGGACTATAATTAAAAAAATGGCTACTTCTTTGGAATTTCAAAGTTGCAATACAAAATAAATATACAATTACTGCATTATCTACAAATCTCATTTTTAGATTATATTTAAACTATTCGCAGTTCCCTTGTTGCTTTCTCTACAACTAGCTTAGAGAAATGTTTGTATGAAGACTTTAACAAATTTTATTTATTTTAAACGTATCATTTTAATAGAATTTATTTTAATATGGGGTTTCCCAATAAGTATGATATGTTTTGAAATAAAACTTGTAATATATGTTCTAATTTCGTGCTCAATGGCTTTATTTGATAGGAAATTTTATGCTATTTATGATTTAAACAAAATATCGTTCAAATGACCGCCACGACTTTTTTTGCATTTCTGAATACGATCGGTCCAATTTTCGATGTCTCGGTACAGCATTTCGGCTGGTATAGCCGCTATAATCACTCGAATGTTGCGTTCAAGGTCTTGAATCGTAGCTGGTTTATTGGCATATACTTGAGATTTAACATACCTCCACAAAAAATAGTCCAAGGGTGTTAAATCGCATGATCTTGGTGGACAATTGTGACTACCGTTGCGAGAAATAACCGACTCATCAAACTTTTCACGCAATAAATCGATTGTGACGGTCGCATGTGGCATGTTGCACCATCTTGTTGAAAATAAATGTCGTCCGCATTGATTTCATACACTTCAGGAAAAAAAATCGTTCAACATATCACGATAATGGTCGCCATTGACTGTAACAGTACGGCCTTCGTAGTTTTTGAAAAAGTACGGGCCAATGATCCCACCGTACCATATGTTTGTACCTTATGTTTGTTCACACAACCATTGAGCCAAAAGTGAGCCTCATCTGAAAAGTTGATTTTCCTATGAAATTCGGTGTCCGTTCCATCATTTCAAGCGCCCAATCAGCGAATTCACGACGTAATCGATGGTCTGCTGGCTTGAGTTCTTGTGCCAACACAATCTTGTATGGATGTAGGCCAAGGTCCATACGTAAAATTCGCCAGGTTGTCATTCTGGATAAGCCCAATTCTTGTGCACGTCGTGGAACGGAAACATTTTAATTTTCTTCGACACTGGCTGATACGGCGGCAATATTTTCTTCACTACGGCCTGTCCGTTGTCGTGTTGGTGGTCTACTATTGTGCAAAGAATATTCACTTTCCAGTTTTTGGATTATGTGACGTATAGCGAGCTCAGACGGTGTACCATGACGACCATATTTAGCACGAAATGCTCTTTGAGTAGAGACAATACTTCTCGAATTTTGATAGAAAAGTTGGACAATTTCCAAACGCTAAGGTAACGTGAACTTATTCATGATTAAATGGCAAACATTACTGAACACAAAACAACGTAAATGTCAAATATTAAACAACCAAGATGGCGGCTGTGAGCTATCAAAATCCTGTCATCCCTATTGGGAAACACAGTATTTAAAATTATATTTTTGGATACATGACGCTTCCAACACTTTACAGTAATTCGTCGTCACAGGTGAGATTGAAGTGGCGTTTGTCTGTCGATTGAAAAAAAACAAATGAAAAAAAATGTTATTAATTAAAAGCCCTTACGGATGATTCTGAGACGAGGCGGTTTTTATTTGCAAGGCTTCCCATTCACAGTCTCCGGGCGAGAGAGCGAACTCCTCGTCTGTGTTATCTGTGCAAGAGAATTTCTGGAAAACAAACAAAAAACTATAAAAAATAAGAAAAACAATCAACTAAAGGCATTTAAACAGTATTTAGATCAAACGAATAGAATAAAATATACAGGCATTTAGTTCTACTGCTTTAATCCCATATAGCAAGGTAGACAGGAAGTACCTAGTATCAAGACATTCCGTACTGCATTTTCCGCTAAATTCGAGACACGATGGAATTCAAAACAGCACTTTATCTCACCAGAGCGAGAAAATGAAAATAATTTAAACAATCATTCCCCCGTCATCATTATAAAAAATTAGTTCCGGATTCTAATTTAAAGTCTTATAGTAAAACGTAGTGTTATATCACCAACTCCGTCGTGGCACTCACTCTGCAGACGCCGTTGATACAAAACTTGGGCGCGTGCAGGGAGCAGGCGGTCCCGTCGGGGAAGCTCCAGCCGCGCGACTTGTACCCGCCGCCGCGCGTGTCGCACCACACCGCGCACTTGCTGCTCGCGTCTGTTTGTTTTTTTTACGTCAAGACATTGCGTGTTGAATGGCGACTCAACACCGCGGTTTGTTTTGTTGTAACGAAGAAATGAAAATTAATTTTATTTATGTGTAATCATTTCTTCAAATGGGAATCATATCCAGAACCAATCGCCTGGTTGTAAAGCGCTGTCCGACTGAGCAACGTTGTGTCTATTTAATACACTTATAAAGAAAAAGGTTCACGCTTTTCTCTCGCGTCACAAGTCAGAGAGAATCTAGAATGAACACACTGCTCGGTTTCTGCCCGTAATCGAGACATTGCGTGTTGAATGGCGAACCCAACACCGCGGCATGCCTGACCAATTATTCATTTCCGCAAATGGGGTGTCGAACCCGCAACCAATCGTGTTTACACTTAGACGTACAGAGTCCTCTTTATACTACACACATAGGATAAAAAACAAAGATAAAAAGTGATACATATAAAAAATTTGAATGGCACGGGACTCGAACCTGCGCTTCTTGGAAACCGTCCAAGTGCTCTCTTTTAAGTTAAATGGTTTTAATGTAAACAGAAAAATGTGTTTAAATGTAAACAAAAGATGACGTTTTTAAAATATACAAATTTTAAACATATGCATTGATAGACTAAAACTAAATATTTATATATTGAAATATAATAGTGCAGTTTTTGCAGACGAAGCCGCAAGCAGGTTGCTAGTATTATTTCTTACCATCGGCGTCCATTCTTTGCAGACCAGTGCCTATAAGGTCAGGGTCGACATCCCGAGCTCTCAAGCATATCTGGTCGGCGAACTCCCTTATTGTTATTCCAGGTACGTTTTGACACTGGAAAATGTTATTTACGTTTATTTTAGTTTAACGCTTGATACAGCAAGGTAGAGACAACCTAGTGTCAAGACACTCCATTGTCCGCTTTCAGACTGAAATTTGAGACATTGTGTGTTGTGTGGCGAACTTAACACTGCGTTTTGTTTAACCAGAGCGGAGAAGTGATAGTACATTTTAAATATAATCATTTCTTTAATTAGGAATCGAACCCACAACTGATCGCGTTTACAGTCAGACGGTGTCCCACGTATATTCGTGTATATATATGTATATTTAAGCAAATGTATGTACGTTGCTGTTTTTATAATTAATGAGAAAAAGCTGGGGATAATTGAAAGCTTCCAATGTTGAACATTGAATTGAACTCCAAATAAACATAAAGCGGAGTTATGTTACGTATTCAACACGCAATATCTAAATACCGAATGATAAATAATATAATAAGCACAATACACACCTGAGGCGCTTGACAGGATAGATATTTCTTGTCATGTCCATGACAATAGCTTTTGCCGTTTTCGTATCTGAAATAATAAATTTGGATTTTTAAAATAATAGTAACTCAAACATTAATATATTAATGATTGAGTTTTGATGTGTATAATATATGTTGCCTTAGTAACGCTTTGTTCATAAGTGTATGTTAAACACATACTGAAATATCATGTTTTTAGCTTCACGCTTTTATCCCGCATAGCAGGGTAGACAAGAAGTATCAAAACACTCCGTACTTCGCGTTTCATTAAAATCGAGATTGCGTGTTGAGTGGCTGGCGGAATTAAGCGCCGCTGTTTGTCTTATCAGAACGAGAAATTAAAATAATTTATATATACTCATTCCCTCGAGGGGGAATCGAACCCACAACCGATCACGTTTACAGTGATACGCTGTCACCACACAAATATTACGAAATTAAAATTCCCTATTTATAAAATCATGTAAATGAAATTACGTTAGCTTATTGTGCAACTAAAACAAGTATTTATTCTTTTAAATCTCCATTCCCTCACCTTGGCTTGCCACATTTCCTCCCAGCAGTGGAGACTCCAGCAGCAGCGGGCGCTCCGCCCTCATCTAACAAGCAGGCGGACGCGCAGGGCGACCACCTTGCCCACTTCCCCCATCCCCGCACACGGGATTGAACCCGCTCTACGCATTCCCCGCCACGACAGTACTGTGATGGAAATAGTTTGAAGTAAATAAAATACAAACCATCTATTTCTCGTATAGCACACTATTATAATCATAGTGAATTTAGTATTGAGACAATCGGTTCTCAGATTTCGTCCAAATTCGAGACATTGTGAATAGAGTACCGGAGCTGAACGCCACGCATTGTCTGGTCGCCGGCAGCAGAGAAATGAGAATAATTTAAATATAATCATTACCCCAAATAGGGGCAGAACCCATAACATTCGAATTTATAGTCAGACGATGTAGAGTGTGTACAGATGGTTTCTCAATATTTCTAAGACACTTATTAGCTACACTAGTATCAATCTGTACACCAATCAATCAATCATAAATCAATCAATTTATCAATCTTGTAGTTGTATCGTTAGAAAATTATTACGGTCAGCTTTACATAATAAATTGTATTGGTAGAAAATAATACAATATATTCAATATCATGAATCTAATTCCTTGATTGGATCAGAATTTAAAACGCGATCCTTCTGGTTTATTTTCTTAAATTAATTTGTTATTGAGTAATATAGTTAAATTAGTTGGTTATTGAGGTTTTATGTAATATAGTTATAGAGTTTGTTATTAAGTTTGTTATTTGAATTTTTAAGTAATTTAGTTATAGTTTGTTAATTAGTTTGTTATTTGAATTTTTAAGTAATATAGTTATATTTTATTATTGAGTTTGTTATTTGAATTTTTAAGTAATATAGTTATAGTTTGTTATTGAGTTTGTTATTTGATTTTTTAAGTAATATAGTTATAGTTTGTTATTGAGTTTGTTATTTGAATTTTTAAGTAATATAGTTATATTTTATTATTGAGTTTGTTATTTGAATTTTTAAGTAATTTAGTTATAGTTTGTTATTGAGTTTGTTATTAGAATTTTTAAGTAATATAGTTATAGTTTGTTATTGAGTTTGTTATTTGAATTTTTAAGTAATATAGTTATAGAGTTTGTTATTAAATATTACGCTTAATGATTTTTACTTCGATTCTTACTTAAAGAATTGTTTAAATCTATATTTTTAAAATACCTAGACTAGCCATTAACACTATAATTTAGGGTGAGAGGCAGGCGAGATGACCTAGTCTCAAGCCACTCCGTTCCCCCTTTTATCTATACAAATGTAATAAATTGGAATCTCTGTTTGTAATATTAATATAACATATATTAAAATAACACTTTTCACAAGTCTGGCCATCTGTCTGTCTATTTGCTTTTGATACGAATGGCAGATAGATAGACTTGGCAGATAGCTGATGCAATAAGAAGTAACTTAGCATACTTTTGTATGAGATGGAGTAGATATAAAATAAAGATGTTACATTCCACGTACAAAGTGTTATGTAAAATTAAAAAAAAATATATAAAAAAATAAACATATCTCACCATATCTTCCCCACATCTCGTTCCTTCTAAAGCAGGATGAGAAGTCCATGTATACCTTTCTCGTTGGCAGTGCAAGTCTCTGCAAATATCTTCTAGATTTTGAACAGCTGAGTGTCGACTGCCGCGACCGTATTTGAGCATGCCTTGAACGTTTAATGGCTTGTGAATTTATGAGTTTATGATAAGTTCTGCCTTTAAATATTACAATAAACTAAGATTTTTTTACGAAAAAAATCATTAATATTTTTTTTTATTAATAGCTTATTAGCGACGTTTATGTCACTTTACACAAATCTATGGAAATTTGTATAAAAATATATATATTATTATATTAATTTTATTATATATATATATATATATATATATATATATATATATATATATATATATATATATATATATATAATAATAATTTTATTATATATATTATAGCATAAAGCAAGTTACGTTAGTTACGTAACGTTAGTTACGTAACGTTAGTTACAGTACGTTATTTACATAAATATTAATTGTGCGAAATCCTATAAATAATTTAAAGATATAAAATATTACAATGACTTATTCTGCGACTGAAAATAGAATTTTTAAAACATATTATATAGTAAAAACAAAACTAAAAGTAGAGTAAAAATTTTGTTAAAAATATAAACATACATTGCTGGTCAGCATCGAATCTCTCTCCAGGCAGTATGCCTTCCGCGCTATGGTCCAGTTGTCCCGCAGAGTTACCGTGGTCGAGGAGACATCTCGATTGTACAGTACTAAAAAGCAAATTATATTTAAAAAAAAAAACAAAATGAAAAAGAACAAATGTATGAATTATTTTTGGGATATACGTTTTTTTTATTTAGTATTTTTTTTATATGGCAGAATATTTTTATCAATTCATACCTTATCATTTGGCTACATGATAGAGTATTCTGAGAAAATCTAGTGTCAATATATTTCCCATATTTCCTTAATCACCGGAATAGATCAATACAGTCCGTTGATTGGGGGAGCTAAACCTATCGCTGTTTCCTAGTTATTTTTAAAATAATTTTTAACCATTGTAATTACGCGTATTCGGAAGTCGTTGACGTCAAAAATATTAATATTTAGATTGCTCAAATTTGTTCTTCTACTGATGTTATAACAAATATGGTTTTTTTTAGTTTCACGCTTTTACTCTGCATAGCAGAGTAGGCAGGAAGTACCTAGTGTCAAGACATGTCATACTCCGCTCCGTACGCGCAGACATGGAGTTCAACGCCACGCGTTGTCCTACCAAAGCGAAAAATTTGAAATCATTTAAATATAATCATTTCTTCGAGTGGGAATCGAACTCACAACCAATTGCGTTTACAGTCAGACGCTGTCCCAAATTGGCCAACCAATTGAAATGCTTAAAAAAAAGAAGATAAAACACTCACTCTAAAAACTTCTGCAAGTAGTTCTTGCTGCATTGAGACCACGTGATCTTTCCGCTGCCCAGTGTTGGGCTCATGATGTAGGCAGTGGGGTCACATCCGTTATCCGCTAAGGGACCGTCGTGACGCATGCCTAGACTAGAAATAATAAGGAATTATGTTTCTTTATATTTTTTTTATTAAAAATTGAACGTTTTGTTAAAAAAATGTTTTCTAATCCTAAGTGTGGAATAACACTTTAAAAATAATCGAATATTAACGATTTATTGTGGAAAATGGCTAGGTTAGCTTTAGCTGAACTTTATATATCAAATACATCGTTTTTATATTTAGGCATTAATTTGCAATTTTTTACAAAAGGTATTCGGGATTGTATAAGAAATTTTATGATTAGCCTCTATTGATTCTAGAAAGTCCGATTAATTTGTTATGTTAATATCGTTTGTTGCAAATAGTTTAAGATCAATAAAAATATATGTATATTTACAACTACATAGGTGTTATCTTTTCGAATTCGATCATGCACGCGTTATCCCGCATAGCAGGGTAGTCAGAGACAACCTAGAATCCAGACACTCTGCTGACTGCTCTCCGCCCAAAATTGAGAACTCAACGTCGCGCTTTGCCTTACCAGAACGGAGAAATAGCAATACCCTGAGTGAATAAAATGATTGCCCTGAGTGGTACACAAGCCCACAACTGATGTTGTTTTTTTTCGCTGTCACATGACCACAATATCCAGATTCTTTAATGTTTTCTACAAGTTTTAATTCAAACTGATCGCATACTTAAATCAATTTTTATACTAATTTAATTAGCAAGTATTCCTTACTTATGTCCGATTTCATGCGCTACAACATAGACACTCTCAAAATGTCTGCCTTCATTGACAGTGCAGCTACTTGTGACTGTACACATGCCCGCTACTGGAGCCAAACCTAATATAAAGGAAATGAAGAATAATATAGGAGACACTCTGCTAAATAAATAAAGATCAGAGAAATATATGAATTTCTATTGTTTGTATTTATTTGGAACAATATTATACAAATTTATCAAGAATTTCACGTCTTCAACTTTAAATGCTTGCGAATTTCTAATACAGAAAAATTTTAGTTCAAATACTCACCTACAACTTGACTACTGACTTTCCCGTTTTTGTTCACCACATACAAATCTAGACCTGTCAGAATCAGTGCATGATCCCAATGCAACGGATCGTTATCACCTGGTGGGTTTTCTAGCCTTTGCCAAGTACAGAAATTACTTAAAAATCTATCTATATCGTGTGGTCTTTTTAAATTAACAGGGTCTTCGTGGAGAATTTCAAGTCTTTTCAATATAAAATTAACAGGTCTGCCCAAACTTGTATCGTGGTATATTAGCTGTACAGCATTTATCATAGCCAATACAAATCTGACCAATTCTCTCTCAGTGTCTACAGGAAAATTTACAGTCATGTGCTTATATAGATCGCGATCCACGAACACGGCTGTCTCAACAAATATTGCTGGGAGAACTGCTCTCTTTTGCCGAGTCTCCATGTTTAATTTCCCTATAAAATCTCCTAAAGTTTTATTCCTATGGGATAAGCTCAATTTAAAGTTATCTAAGCTGCCATCATTCACATTTGAGGCGTCTCGTTTTCGTCGGTGCTTCCACCAAACTTTATTAGGTTCTGGATTTTGACTGTAATCTGTTTTTCTTTCTATACACATTCCTTCTTCGGTATCAATATTGTCTGGAGATCGCTTAATAATAACATGTGGATTGAAATATTCGTCGTGGAATCGTTCTGGCAGTGGGTGTATAAAATAATAGCTATCGTTGGATTTGATTATTCCTCTCTGAAATTAGGTTTAAAAATTTGAGTGTTATTATATATATATATATATATATATATATATATATATATATATATATATATATATATATATATATATATATATATAATTACGAAGATGCACAGTTTGGAAATTTCTACTATTACTGTAGCAGTGAAATCAAGTGAAAGTTTAAATAAAGGAAACTCTTATATAGACAAAAATAGTAACAACTTAATTTCAAATATTAGCATTTTAAAGCTGGAGAATTAGGAATGATAGTGAATATAGCAACAGTAGGTTTGGTTAGTCTCTATTCGTAGAGGAAATATAAAAAATAGAGTAAATTTAGTTTCACGCCTTTGTTGCGCATAGCAGGGTAGACAGGAAGTATGTACTTAGTGTCAAGACATTCTGCACTCAGCTTTCCGCCGAATTCGAGACATTGCGTGTAGAGCGGCGGAATTCAACGCCGCGCTTTGTCTGATCAGAGCGGGGGAATGAAATTAATGTAAATATAACCATTCCTGCGAGTGGGATTTAAACCCACTACCTATCGATTTTACAGTGAGATGCTGTCCCATTACGCTACTACGGGCCTGTAAATAGCGTAAATAGTTAGTTTAAATAAACAAAAAAATATATTGTATCCTACATACCACATCGCCACACGCATACAATGCGGCGTTATCACTTTTGTAATAGCACGTATCTATTTCTTTATCACTATGTTGGTCTAATACCACTTCTGTTCCATTCGTCCATCTCTTCAGCAATAAGAACTGAGGGTCCAAGAAATTATTCCTAGGATTTAGACTAATATTCAGATGGTTCTTCAGGACACTTAGGTCATGACTATCTTGTAGAGATCTTTTGCGGCGTTTTGGCAGTTTAAGGTGCGCTATATCGAATTTGGCATCTGAAAATCGCAAAATTAGGGATTTTATAAGTTTGTCTGTCATTTTTTGTTTCACCATAGCTACAAAATGAATGTATTTATTTTGATAAGGTTTTTTTTATTAAAGCAAGTTTCCTTGCGGTGGTTCTTAACTGTTCACTTTCGTTTGGTGAAAATATCTCAAAGGAATTTTTGGTATAAAATTGTTTTTTTTTTACGTTTTACAGATCATAAAAAATATTTATTTTAAATTATTATTTGTATATAAATGTTTATAGGATTTTTATTTTAATCAGACTGACAAAAAGTATTTTTTATGTATATTCCTTATCGCAAGATTTATTTTGATAATATTGTACTTAATGTCTATATCCTTTTAATAGAAGTTCTCGCCCATTTCTTTCATAGATTTTTAAGATGAAAAAAATTAAAAATATATACTCACTGTTATGATTGGCACCAAATAGGAAAACCTTTTCTGACTCAGACAGGTGATTGAGCAACTGATTTGCGTGTTCCTGTAACAAATAAATGGTAAATAATTTCTGTCAACTTATTTTATCCGATATTTATAATATCTTATAACAAACCTGATTATTATTTTTTCGATAAGTACTGCAGTGGGGCAGCATTTGACTGAAAACGCTATCGGTTGTGAATTCGATTCCCACTCGGGGGAATGATTATATTTAAATTATTTTCATTTTTTCGTTCTGTTGAGACAAAGCGCGGCGTTAAGTTTCGCCAGTCAATATGTTATATCTCGAATTTGGTGGAAAGCGGAGTACGGAGTTTTTCGAGGAGCAAAGTTAAAGCGTGAAGCTAAAAAGACACTATATATAAATCTGATTTTAGCCTATTCGCGGTAGTAAATTCGTTAAAATTCTTAAATCACTGTTAAGACAAAGCGTGGTGTTCAGTTTCCCCAATTAATGGCATTGTTTCGAGTTCGTACGGGAAGCGGCGAAAGGAGTGTTTTGACACTAGGTTGCGTTCAATTGTTCTGCTATGTGGAATAAAGCGTAAAGTTGCCAAGAACAACTTATATTACAAACCATAGCCTAGGATTTAACCAAGACGTTCGAAATGGCTCCTAGTTGAAATTCCACGAAGACGTAAAATTTAAAAACAATATCAATTTGTTAGTTAATATGTATCATAATATTATTAATATAATAAGATCTTTGATTTTCGCGATTTTTATAAATTTAAAATTCAACTTTTTTAAACGGATTAAACGCGTAAATTTCAGTATTCGAAAATACAGTTTTGGGATTCTTTTTGTTCGAAACGTCAAGTTTCCAAAAATGTATTTTCGAATACCAAAATATACGTAATTCATTTCGTTCATTTAAAATTATTATCTCTTGATTTACCCATTTAAGATAAATATTCAGGAAGTAATTTAATGACATTGGTTTCTGAGTGAACATTTTAAGCATAAAAGCTACCTGTGAGGTTATTGTTCTAGTGTTATTAGATAGAAAATAGCCTCGACTTTTTGGACAATGGGCGTTTTTCACACGGATCTGTGCTTAATCGAAACATATTGTAGTCTAAGTTTGAATTTTATAGCGTATATCACGAAAATATTAAGTATTTTTATTTTAATATTTTTTTGCAGTTATAATTTTTTTTGCTATTAATGGTTTAATTCAAGGGAATGTAATGTTGAAACCTGTAGAGAAGCTGTGGGACAGCGTCTGACTGTAAACGTGATCGGTTGTGGGTGCGATTTCCACTTGGGGAGTGATTATATTTAAATTATTTCCACTTCCTCCGTGTTGAGTTCCACCACTCACGCAATGTCTCGAATTCTGTGGAAAGCGATGTACGGAGTGTTTTAACACTAGGTACTTTCTCTCGGGGGGATAAAAGCGTGATGCTAAAAAATCGAACGTTAAGACATTTCGATCACCATTTTACTTGATGACTTGATACGTTGAGCGGAACTCATCGCCGAGCTATATCTTACCAGAGTGTAACATACTTATACCCCATTCTTCAGTTAGGGGTAAAATGTGAAGCTATATGTAAGTGTGTAAATATAATCATTCCCTCGACTGAAAATCAAACTCACTACCAGTCTCATATACTAACCTTCTTTTGGCACAGAAGAAAATTATTTTATTACGAACAGCGGAAGTAACTACTGTAAAACTATAAAATGTATGTTAATTTCTGCATTAAACATCATACTTTAGTCATACTCCTCTTCATGAAACAAGCATCTGCGTTAAACGGACGTACAATCGTTGCAATATATATATATATATATATATATATATATATATATATATATATATATAAATACATAAGTCTATACCTTGTCCTACAACTTTAGTGCGTTTATTGCAAGTTCGATTATAATCCGCGGGGATTGTTAACGTGTTCCGTATTTGCTTGTGTTTTTTCCTCGTTCTAATGGTTTTCCTCACTCTTTATACATGCAAATTTTATTTTGGTAATTATTGTATGTGATTATATAATTTGAAAATTATTATTAAGGAAGTCAAGATAAAATGATCAGAGGTAAATCTTTAATATTTTGCAATGTATCGAATTTGGCCTGAATGTGAAGAACGGAGTGTCTTGACACTCTATTCTTTTTGCCTCGTTATGGAGCAAAAAGCTTAAAGCTAACAATAAAATAACTAAACACAAGATTTACTCTATAAGTTCAAGTGAAGTGAGAGGCCGTGGTCATGGCACAGTGGGACAGAGTCTGACTGTTAACGCGAACGGTTGTGAGTTTTACTCCCACTCAGGGGAGTGATTATAGTAAGTTAATTGACTTCCTTGCTTTGGTAAGACAAAGAGCGGCGTTGAGTTCCGCCCTTCAACGCTTTAACGCTGGAAAGCGGAGTACAGAGTATCTTGACGCTCAAAACGTGAAGTTAAAAAAAAATAGTGGTCTTCGCATCCATAATGTCGATTTTTTCACAATATGTTAGTCCAATAATAGCGGTTATTATGACATTGCAATATTATTCCAAAGTAATTTAGCACCACTCATAATAATAAGAGCACTTTCTCCGTAAATAAGCGATTTAACGTCCATTTCTAAAGTAAAATTAAGTTAGAAAGTTTATGTTTCTTTATGAGAGATTTTTATTAGGTCTAATGAGGTTGAAGTGATTATATATATATCTATATATATATATATATATATATATATATATATATATATATATATATATATATATATATATTAAAACATTAAGAATTAAATTAGGTGGCGGAGGACTACGAGATTAGGCTTACTTAAAAGTGTAGATAGTTGATTTTTTTCTCCACTTCGTACTTAGCTTTCCATAGAATTCGAGACACTGTGTGTTGAGTGGCGGAACTCAACGCCGCACTTTATCTTATATATACCAGAGCGAAGAAATGAAAATCATTTAAATATAATCAGTCCCCCCTAGGAATTGAACACACAATCGATCGCGTTTAATGGTGTATTTTACATTGAACTAACAAAATATATCACATACAATACTATATGTATGAAATTAATATATTTTGTAAGAAGCGATATATTTTACGCGTTAACGAGTCCTCTAGTATGTATAAAAGTAGATTAAAGTATCTTGTTCTCATATTATTTAAAATTATTAACAAAATTATTACTAAGAGAAGCTTAAAACTGTTTTTATTAAAAGTGTAGACAAAGAGAACATTAAAGACACTCCATTCTCCGCTAACCTTTCAAATTTGAAACATTATGTGTAGAGTAGAACACAACGCCGCTTGTTTTATTAAAGCAGGACAGATATTTTAAATATAAATGTTCCATGAATGAAATTCCAATATACAATAATCGCATTGACATTCAAATGATACTTTTTCTTTTGATATATATTAGAAATATCATTTAAATATAGATATTGGGTCTTTCTGCGCTCACGACGATTGTGAGTTCGATTCCCATTCAGAGGAATTCATATCAGTGCCAAAATATCCCTATAACACGTCTCTATATCAAATTTTATAACCCTTTTGAAATAAATTAATTTATACTATATATAATTATTTAGGAAAATCAGAATACAGCCGGTCGTGTGACAGCGTCTGACTGTAAACGCGATCGGTTGTGGGTTCGATCCCCACTCGGGGGAGTGATTATATTAAAATTATTTTCACTTCCTCGCTCTCGTAAAGACAAAGAGCGGCGTTGAGTTCCACCACCCAACACGCAATGTCTCGAATTCGGTGGAAAGCGAAGTACGGAGTGTCTTGACACTAGGTACTTTCTGCCTACTCTGCTATGCGGGATAAAAGCGTGAAGCTAAAAAAAAGAATACAATTTCACGTAAAAGCGTGATTTTTAATAGGAATTATTTCATTCATAGTATCCTACAAAGTTTTAACCGTTAGTATTTATTTTCAACTTCGGCGTACCTTTATTACAATTCAACCCTTAGCCACTGGCACATATACTAAGTACACGGCACGGCGTTGAACCCCGCCACTAAACTCACCTTATAACTCGGTAGTTTTTCCCATTTCTATCCATCTAATTGGATTCGCAACGTTTTGTAACAACAAAACGGCTTGATCTCAAAATGATTGGTTTACGTAAGAGGTATCAACACTTTCATTGTTTTTAGCTTATTGCGAGTTGAATTTCATCAGAGTACGTAATGGTGTTTGGAGACCGCTGTGGTACAGTAATGGTGTATTTGACATAATTAATTAAAACATAGATAGTAGATTTATATCCAGAGGAGATTTTTGTGTTCAAGATACTAAACAATTCGTAGTTATGTAAAATATGCGTTGCCTTAGCAACGTGTATATGACCTTCTTTTATGCTTCTCGCGTATATCCCGCTATGTAGGCAAAAAGTACCTAGTGTCAAGATACTGTATTCCAATTTCCATCGAATCCGAGACATTGCGTGTTGGATGGTGGAACTCAACGCCGCGGTTTGTTTTACCAGAGTGAGGAAATGAAAATAATTTTAAATATAATCTTTCCCTCGAATGAGATAGATTCTCACTGACAACCGATCGCGTTCCGACCGACCGGTTTCAACGGCCAGAAACAATATATCTAATGCATATTTATGTAAAATATTGTCTTCATGAATTTTTATATATATTTATACATATAATGAGAAATTTCATACTAATTCGTCTTTAGAATGTAAAGTGAAAAGGAATAGAAACATCATCTATTAAAGATAACAAGTATAGAAAAAAATATTTATCATATCCTATCCAATTTATATTATAAATCCGAAAATTTGTGAAAACATACATATGTATGTTTATTAATCTTTCATTTAAAAACTACTAAACGAATTTCGATAAAACTTTACAGTATTATAGATTATACACGAGAATAACACATAGGCTACAATTTATTATGATTTTGCGTAATTTTGTTATGATACATATCAATTAAGTCAGCATCGGTCAGTCAGTCAGTGTCTGCCCTCTGAGAGCTATCTTGACGTGCCCTGACTTCTAAATAAACTTCTACGAAGGCATACATCTGTATTTTATGTGGAAGCCACTATGAAGCAAATAGTGGACCATAAATATAACTATAATAAACACTTTTTTACAATGCACATTTTATAATAATTTTCAAACGATATATAACTTATTGGAATCAATACAATTGTATTTAATATAGAAAAATCTTGCCTTTTATACTAAATACTTGAGTATCATAGAGCGCCTAACACACGGGTCATCGCTGAGTGCACGACTCGAGCGCGGTAACACGCTAAACCCCTAATATTACTATTTAATCTTTAACGAAAAACTATTACACAAATATCTTTGAAAAAACGTATAAAATTTTGAACGCAGCGGGATTCGAACCCGCGCCTCTTGGATACCGTTATCCACGGTACGATTGGACGGTATCCAAGAGGCGCGGGTTCGAATCCCGCTGCGTTCAAAATTTTTATACGTTGATGTTTTCTAATCCTAAGTGTGGAATAACACTTTAAAAATAGTAAATATTACATAAATGTAGGTGAAACTGCAGTTATATGGATCATCAGAATAACATATAGGCTATAATTAATATTAATTTTAATTTCTTTATAATATAACGATAAATATCAAGTATTAAAATATTTTTTATTAACACACTATCTAGTAGAATCTAGAATAGAATCTAGTATAATTATAACTATAAACCTTAACATGAATTACTTCATGGGATGAACACAACACGTTTTCAAAATTCACGTTCTCATATTATAAGGTCTTTACTTACAAAGTAAAGCGTAAATGCCGTATAGAATTGGTACCAAATGTCAAACGATCGCTCACCTTGGCAATTGGAGTGAAGGAAATTATGACACCCTTATTCATGAATTGTTTTGTTAATTTGATGCACGATTTGATAGACGGCGTGCAAGAGTAAAATTATTTTTATGTATATATATATATATATATATATATATATATATATATATATATATATATATATATATATACTATTTTTAAAGTGTTATTCCATACTTAGGATTAGAAAACATTTTTGAAAAAACGTATAAAAATTTTGAACGCAGTGGGATTCGAACCCGCGCCTCTTGGATCGGTTGGCACGATATCAAACAGGCGCGGGTTCGAATCCCGCTGCGTTCAAAATTTTTATACGTTTTTTCAAAAATATTACATATATGTTTGGCTATTATGGCGCAGTGGGACAGTGTCACTGTAAGGTGATTCGTTGTTAATTCGATTCTCATTCGAGGGAATAAATCTCTAATAAAACAAAGGGCTACGTTGAATTCCATAGTTGTCGATTTCGGGCGGATAGTCCTCAATGGAGTGTCCTGCCACTAACTTGCTTTTGACTATCCTTCTATGCGGGATATAGTAATGTAGATATGAAGATGAGCATATTTACAAGCTAAATTTAGTAAGTCCTTGATTTACATATTTAATCTGTTTTACCTATATAAGTAAGTAGAAAAAAATATATATTAAAAAAGTGCATACTTTTCGCCGTATTGATCGCATAAAGTGACCTTATGTATAATGGTATCAGCCATAGCATTCTAAAATTGACAGAACTATAGGCCAAAAAACATTTCAAGAACTAGATATTTAGCAATTTTATTTTTATATATTTGGAAGTGGGACTTATTCTTGGAAAATGAAAATTACTGATGCGAGCCCCCTGCTCATTGACTTACGTAAAACATTCAAAATTACTGCACTAAGATTTTGACTTGTATGTATATCCTTTAGGCTTTATAAGCATAACGCATTAAAAAAACATTTTTTTTATAGTTTTGACAGTACAATTTGTATGAAGTGACATTGCTAAGGTAGAAGGTACCTAAATTGACGTTTGCTCACACAAGTAATCGTTTAAGAAGGCATTTCCGTTACTCTATTTGTTATATTTTAAAAATAATTTCATTATAAGGTCCATTTTCATGGACATTAGAAGATCTTACAAATGATATTTTTTTAAACAGACAGATATATATATATATATATATATATATATATATATATATATATATATATACAAATATAATTATACATCTTTGCCCAAGGCTTGCGTTCCGCTAAATAAGCAAGAATATAATGAGCATTGATCAGAGTCACTGAACTAAGCGCTAAGTAATTTTGCATACGATATCTTAAAAATTACATACACACAGAAAACAATGCCGTTGTATATATAATTAAATTATCAGACGCGTTATTTAGCGGCATATTAGTCTATTTTTTTAACTTCACGCTTTAATCGCTTTCCACTGAATTCGAGATATTGCTTGTTGAATGGCGGGACTCAACGCCGGACTTTGCCTCTGGATTCTGATGAGACAAAGTCCGGCACAATTTAAAGACATAATCACTCCTCCGAGTGGGAATCGAACCCACAACCGATCCCGTTTACAGTCAGACGCTGCCACACTACACTACGACCACGGCCTCAAAATTTGCATAAAATTACAAAGTGATTTTTTCCATGCGTGCAAAATACAGGGTCAAAATGATAAAAATTACCATGAATGGGTGCGAGGCAATTGTGTTCCGTTCATTATTTTTATATAAGGATTTTTTCAAATGGATAAAATTTACATTATTAGAATTTTTCGATTGTTTTTGAGGGTAGTTACTATAAAGCTTGGTACGAATGCCATAAGTGTTATCAAATAATAAGTAAGTTTTAACACCGAATTCGAGACATTGCGTGTTGGGTGGTGGAACTCAACGCCGCTCTTTGTCTTTACCAGAGCGATGAAGTG
This sequence comes from Dryadula phaetusa, assembly GCA_032432895.1. NCBI lineage: Eukaryota > Metazoa > Arthropoda > Insecta > Lepidoptera > Nymphalidae > Dryadula > Dryadula phaetusa. The sequence continues at coordinate 48,789 of JAOYRS010000048.1, forward strand.
AAAATAATTTAAATATAATCATTCCCCCGAGTGGGGATCGAACCCACAACCGATCGCGTTAGTCAGACTCTGTCCCACTGCGCCACGACCGGCTTCAAAAAGCGTGAAGCTGTTACACTGACATATGAGACTGTATTAAAGCTTTGAATTAAACTTCTCCAGGTACTAAATAAATTAATTTATTAACGCAGATTGCAAGTGGTTTTTTTAAATGATGTGTTATAGAGAGGCCTGGCTGGCAATAGACATCTTCCGGCTGAAGATCATGAGTTCATAAAATTAATAAATCCTGTGTTTTTCTATACAGTATTAAAGAAATTCGACATTTTGAACGCTTGCGTGTAACAGATAGACTTAAAATTTGTAAATGTGTATATCAAAACCCATAAGAACTTATTGTACAAAAATGCAGAATACAAATATTTTTCATATTAATACTATAGAAATTTATAAAAAAAGCGGCTTTACGCTTTTTTTCATTACGCATGGTAGTCGAAAATAACCTAATCAAATGTCAAAACACTCCATTACTTACTGACTGAATAATTCATGCTGATTGGCGGTATTTAACGCCACGCTTCGCCTTACCAAAGAGTGTAAATGAAAATAATTTAAATATAATCATGCTGTGAATTAAATATAATCATGAGCCAAGTGAGAATCGAACCTACAACCAGTTGTGTTAATGCACATATTAATATTTTAAAACTTTTTTAGCTTCACAATTTTTCCTGGCGGTGTAGTCAGAGAGGACGGAGCGCGAATCGCTACGGTCCCTGCGTACCTCTTTCGCCTCGTCCGTAGTCTTAAGCCTCTTCATACATGTCATTTGAGGGTTCTCCAACTTTTTACCTGACCTTCCTCCAGTATTATTGATATTGTTTTTTTTTTCATATTAAAACTTAAGTGCGACCAGCTCTGACACAGTGGGACTGTAAACGCGATTGGTTGTGGCTTCGATTCGCACTTGAAAGAATGATTATATTAAAATTATTCGCTTTTCCTCACTCTGTTAAGACAAAGCGCAGCGTTCAGTTCCGCCAATCAACACGAAATGTCTTGAATTCGGCGAAAAGCAGAATACGGAATGTCTTGACACAAATTACATTCTGTCTACACTGCTACGCGGGATTAAACCGTAAGGTTAAATAATAATTTAAATAAAAAAAGTTTAAAATTGTACCGACACTTACAAACTCCATTAGAACAAACAAACACAACGAAACAAATAAAAAAAAAACAAAATTAAGTGTTTTTTTTTATTAATTCTCTAGAAAAGAAATAATATTGTAAGAACACCTTAAACAAAACTATAAGATCTTCCTAATGATTGTTATTTACTAACACGACCTTATTATCTGAGGTCGTATCTTTAGGATATAACTTACATCAATGTCATGTTAAAGAGTTATTGTACAGTATGTAAGTAAATTGCTTTTGTAAAATGCTTATATAAATATATTATGAGATTTTTGCATATGTGAGATTAATGAGCGGCGTTGGGTTACGCGAATAAACGAAGGAACGAAATGAGGAAGTGATTTACGCTAGGTTCCTTTACATATTCTGCTATTTGCAGGTGAAGCGTGAAGGCAAAAATATCTTGCCTATGTAAGCTGAAATAAGGAGAAGTAAGAAGCGCTTCATTAAATGTTTAATATCTAATACAATACGAAAACCTAAAAACTAAAAATCAAATATTACTTGTGGGCATCGTGGTACAGTGGTACAAAGACTGTAAAGTAAATTGTAGGTTCAATTCCTACTTGGGAGAATGATATTCCAAATTTATTTTAATTCCTTCACTCTTATAAGAGAAAGTGCGGCGTTGAGTTCGCCAATTATCAAGATATGTATCGATTTCGGGTGGGAAGGAGTCAACAGGAAGTCTTGACACTAGGTGTCTCTGACTTTTGACTATGATTATATGCGGTCTGAAGTTGTTTTAGTAATATTATAAAGATTATAATAATACTTGTGTATTTATACTTTAAAAAATATTAAAACATCAATATTTCCTAATTTTGTACATTATGAAGTATTTAATCACGTAATCTATTATATGAAAAAAATCATGAATCAATATTTAAATGAAAAAAAAAATGCTTACATTTATGTACAACTATTATAATTATGTACGCTGTTTACAGCGTTAACTTCCATTCATTTAACTATAAAAAATACCACTACATTATTATTAAAAAAGTAGAACACCAAAAAAAAATGGAAAGATTACATAAAAATATGATGACATAAATTTTATCTAGATTAATATTAGAAAGGCCATAGAGATCGACGATAGATGCTTTCTCGCTTCAACTGACCTTGTTATGCGTAAAGCTGCTTTAAAGCAGTGTTAAGACACTCTGCTATCCGATTTCCGTTAGAATTCGAATATTGCTACTGGAGTGGCGAAACTCAACTCAACGCCGCCCTTTGCCTTTCTTAGAGAGGAAATGAAAATAATAATTTATACAACTAAATTTGGGTATGCAGGTGTAATAGGTGAGAATCAAACTTACAACCATAGTGTACGATCAAACACTCGTCACTAAGCCTTAATGAACCTAAAGTATAGTAAATATTATTAAGAGATAGATTGAGGCCGGTCGTGGCACAGTGGGACAGCGTCTGACTGTAAACGTGATCAGTTTTGAATTCGATCCCCATTCGGAGGAATATTTTCTCTTCCTCGCTCTGGTAAGACTAAGTGTGAGTTTCACTACTCAACACTCAGTCTCGAACTCGAGCTAAGTACAGAGTGTCTTGACACTAGATGCTGTCTGAGTCTGCTATATAGGATAGCTCTTTTCAGCAGATTTCATGATAACACTAACATTTTTACGTTCGATTCCCACTGGAGGTTATGTTCCCAATGAGTATACTTATTTAAAATTTATTTCAATTTCTCCTCTCTGTTAAGACAAAGCGCGGCCGACACCAGTCAACGAAGTGTCTTGACACTAGATTGTTTTTGTGCGCTTGTAACATATAGCTTATATGAATAAAAAATACTAAGATTTCTAATATATAAATAATTATTATATTCCCTTATATACAAGGCAATATCTGTAAGAACGTTGAAATTAAAAAATAACAGCGGTATCAACTGACAACTAGGCCGTAACGTTGCAGTCGTGAGGTGCGTCACTTTGCACAATATCAATTATAATTAAACAACGCGTAATTGAGAGAAAATTCACTTGTTTGTACAAATATAAAATTCTTATATATAAATTATTTCATTTAATTTCCTTATAATTTTTTATATGTATATATTTTGATTTTTTTACTTAGTGTCAAGACATTCTGGACTTCGCGAGACATTGCGCGTTGAGCGGTGAAATACAACGCCGCGCTACTATGACAAACCTTACCAGAGCAAAGAAATGTAAATAATTGTGTGGGAATAGAACCCATAACTAATCGCTATCCTACTGTCCCACTAGCGGTAGCTAAGGAGGTCAAAGCACAGCGTTAAGTTCTGAAGAAAGCGGAGATCGGAATATCTTATCATTTAACTCTCCGTTTCTAACCAGAGTTTAATGTACCACCGACCTGTCTTAAATATATTTTTGCTAGACTTTAGATTTTGTAATTCACTTTGCTATACTATAACTTTAAAAGGAATATTGAATAGGTTTAAGGCTACATTCACAATAACGACTTGAAGTTTTTGCTTTTATGGCGAAGCTAGTTCATTCTTTTTTTATTTATATTTCTAAATATAAGGGCTTTAAAGCTATATACATATAATTAGCCCAGTCGTGGCGCAGTATGACAGCGTCTAATTGGAAACGTGATCGGTAGTGGGTTCGATCGCCACTCGCAAGAGTGATTTATTGTTATTATTTTCACTTGCTAGCTCTGGTACTGAAGTGCGGTGAAACTCAACACGCAATATCTCGAATCCGGTGGAAAGCGAAGTACGGAGTGTCTCGACACTAGGTACTTTCTGTCTACCCTGCTATGCGGGATGAAAACGTGAAGGTAAAAAAAAGTAATTATTACGTGATTTAGTTTGGTTCAGTTTTACGGCGCAGTACAGTATATTTAGTTTATACTTATTTCTTTTTTTGATGAATTATACGCAATATATTATTTTATATACTCATTTTGTTATAAAAAAATAAAGTTATTGAAAAACTAAATTAATAAATGACTCAAAAATAATAAATTATTTGGTAAAACCATTAACATTTACACCAATTAAAAATATTAGTCTGTTGACGCCCATTCTATTGCGATCAATTATTTTCATACTCGTATATAAACACAAAAGTGCATTAGCATCTACAAGTGAATTGTAATACAATTATGCATAATTCTGCATAAGAAATGTGGGAATGAGAAAGATCTCGATGCATTTCTTGCACCTTTTTATCGTATCGTTATCATTATATTTACAATTTAGGTTACAATGAAACTGATCTAGTTTACACTAGGTCATCTCTCTTACTACATACGTATTTGTAACAGAACCTGTACTTATATGTTAAGTTAATACGAGCAGTACCCGCGATTATTAATCCAAATTTTTCTTTTGTATTTTTACTTATTATATCAGCTATCTGCCAGTGAAAGTCCAAAGAAAATAAATCCAGCCGTTCCAGTGATTAGTCGGAACAAAAAGACAGATAAATATTAAAAAAATATATTTTATATTATATTATATACATTATATATGTACTGTTTACACATATACAGATATTTAGTAAAAACCAGTCATTTTATTGTTATTTGTATAATTAGATCTACATCTTTACATATGTAAAAGTAAATTATAGAAAGTTATTATTTTATTTTGATAAATATTTTAAAAAATATTGAAGTCGCTAGTGCGTTTCAGCCTTTAGACCAAACTGAGCTGAGTTGATACAATTGCAAAATGTAATTGTCACATATATATGTATATATGTTTTAAACATACATCAGTACTAGGCTTTATATGGAGTGAAAAGCAACTGGTTCGAAAGGAAAGCGTTCGTTAGTCAATGTTGACAGGCTAGCTTTGAAAGATTAATAGATCAGTTTAAGATATGAATACGCCTCATGGTATAGTTAGCAACTATTATGTTGTAAATGCGTTGGTATTGAGTTCGATTTACATTTAGAGAAGGATATATTAAGAAACCATAGGTCTACTTGAAAAGGGCGCGGCGTTGAGTTACGTTGACTCATTTAAACCACTTGTTCAGCCTCAGTGTAGCAGGATTGTGAGAGACTACATACTGTTTAGATTACATTAAAATCGATTTGGTGCATACTAAGAGGCATAGCTTAACGCTGCGCTTTGTAACACGAGAGCGAAAAATGTAAATATATTTAAAAAAGTATAATAATTTAATCGTGTAGGGAGTGAACCCATAATCCCCATCGATCATAACCCATTCGATTTCTCAGTCAGCCGTTGCCCCATGATGTTATTTTTTATATTTTAGAAACTAATATACGTTTTAGATACGTGTAAAAATTTGAACGTAGTGGGATTCGAACCCCTGACCCTTAGAAACTATCGAAGCGTTGGAGTCATTAAGCTATACGTTCTTGTCGATCTTCCACAAGTTATACGCTCTGTTCAATTATTTAATTTTCGACAATATGTTTCCTTATTGTGAGAATAAAAGTTTTTAAATGATATCTTCAATTTATACATTTATTTTTTATGCGTCACGTCATTGTGGCGCAGTTGGGCAGCGTCTGACTGTAAATACGACTGAATGTGGGTTCGATTCCCAATCTATCACACATCTTATTAGTATATAAAGTTTATTTTGTTAAATTACACCCAAGCTCTTGATTTCGGGTGGAAAACAGTCAATGGAGTGTCTGGACACTAGGTTGTCTCTGAATACACTGCTATGGGATAAGGCGCGAAGCTGCTTTTTATATTTCTAAGACCAATTACCTTTACAATTCAGTAATTATATATTTTACTATACCAGACTGAGTACGAATTTCGTTTCTTGAAATCGAATGGTATTTGCACCACACCCTGTTACATTAATATAGTTATTAATGTGTACAAAATATTATTTAGAATTTGTTCGAAAAGCGGAAGGTTGTGTCTTGACACTAGGTTATCTCTGGCTATTTTCCTATATATAAAGTGTGAAGCTAAAATATCTATAAGAGCTTAAATTCCAAGTTTTTAATACAACTTATTTGAAACTTTTAAACATTAACATGTTATATAATATAGTATACCTTTTCTTGTACATACAAGTAAATGGATATAATAGAGTGGCCGTGACGAACGAAGGTTATGTCTTAAACCATACAATGATTGATGTACACGATGTCGTTCTGGAGCAAAAACTTGGTCATATATATGAAAGGCTGTTTTAAAGCGTATGTAGTTAAAAATATTATTTAGACTGTATAGAAAGCTAGTTTGTTACGCGCTAATTGTTTTTATACGGCCAATTTTTTTTAGTATATTTTTTTTATTATACCTTTTTTCAATATATCTATATATTACAAAATTGAGTGAGCACATCTCTATTTTACGGCAAATTATTTGTTTTAAATATTCGGTAAAAAATATAATTCACTAGCAATTTTTAAGGGCATTGCACCAAAAAAAAATTAAGCAAATAAATTCTTATTTTAAATATTTTTTTTACTTTGCTTTAACAAATATCGCCTATACACAGGTCGTTTTATTTAAGGTGTTAATATATAGAAACTTTAAAGGAATATAATAAGTTAGTCAATTTCAAGATAACAATAAATTATAAGCTAAAATCAGGTTAAATATTTAAACTATGGAGTAGTGAGACAATCTAGCGAATATTTACGAAATTACTTGAAGTAACTAAACAAGACTAACTGGATTCGTTCCGAATGAATAATAAACGTTAATAACCGAAAATCGTAGGCCTAGTTCTAACTTAGACTACATGACTGACAATAAGAGAAATTTAATATCGTCATAGCACAGTGGTGGTGGTATGACGTGACAATGGGTTCGATACCATACGGGGTATAATTTTATTTCAATTGCTTTTATATTTCCGTTCTGGTGAAACAAAACGCGGCGTTGAAATCCGAAATTTAACACGAAACGTCTCGAATTCATAACCTACTAAATGTCATATGATAATGTGTAAAAGACTGAGATGGTTATAATTTAATTCTATTATATATACTTCTAGTAGAAATTAGGTATTATGTTATTACTTGAAAAAATTTTAATACTACATATTAAACCGACAGTACTTTAACAATGGAATAAGGTTCATATAAAAAATATACTCTTTATTTCTATACATCTCGTATGTCATATAGATATAGCTGTCCTCCACATTCCGTAAAACATTTAAGCCTCGGGTGGCGGAACACAACGCCGTAACATTGTCTAACTTAACCATAGATGGAAAAAAATCTAATAAGTGTAGTATTCACTCTGTGGCATAAATGATTCTCTTAAAAAAGATATTTAAAATATCTGTCCTTAACGAGAATCGTAGACGCGACTGGTTGTGGATTCGATCCCCATGCGGGGGAGTGATTATATTTAAAATGATTTTCACTTCCTCGCTCTGATAAGACAAAGTGTGGCTTAGAGTTCCACCATTCAACACGCAATGTCTCGAATTCGACGAAAACTGAAATATGGAGTGTCTTGATACAAAATATTTAGACTATTTTAAATGAAACTATTTTAAACGGATTAATCGCGTATATTTTGGTAATCGCGAATACAAAGATGTTATTATATTTAGACCATATCCTTTAATGTGTCATTTTAAAGAAAATACTTTGCGTGCCATAGTGGCCCAGTAGACCAGTATCTGACTGTAAACACGATTGGTTATAGGTTTGGAAGCGACAAATGGATGACTTGGACTAACTTCACTCTAACTGATATGCGAGATAACGCGTGAAGTCCAAAACACAAAACTACCTTTCTTTTACCCAAAGAATTATAAAATATATCCAATATATAATTAAACCGGATGTAAAGTGCCTTAATTCTTGCTCCACTTGCCTCACGAAAATCTCAGTTTAGTTAATAAACAGTTTGGCCACAAATCGAACAGGTGTACAGGCAAGTCAAGGCTTACCCAACTATACATAAAATTACAAGTGCAATGCATTATTTAGTCGTCCGACTTTAAAATAACTTATTAATATGAAATTGAAAATATAACAAAGTAGGTTATTGCTTAGAAAAACTTGAAAGGCAATTAGTTTAGTTCTATATTTTTTTGTTTATATAAATGTAATGTACGTATTCATGGTAAAATATTCCATATTATCAATATTATATACCTTTTTGAAAATATGCTTTTTAATAATGTTTTGTATTCTACAAATTAAGACCTATCATTTGATACCGCCATTTTGTTGTGGCGGCCATTTTAGAATAAGAACAATGTTAATTATATATAATTTTATTGGCAACAAAACTGAAGTCCAAATTAATCCAAATTTCATTTCAATCGGACACTGGAAAGTGAGTCAAATTGAGCTTCCCACACACTATCTAACTAACAGGGCAAGTTTATTAAAAGTGTGTAAATATAAACAATTATAATAAAAACATTTTCACGTTTTATTTCACTTAGCAGAGTCAGATGACCTAGTGTCAAGCCTCCTTTGACTGTTTTTTGAAATCAAAATATTCTTTATTCAAATACTAATTATACTGACATTTTGTTCAAAATAAAATGTCAGTAATGTCAGTTAGTCCTACGAGAAACTAACATCTGCTGTGAAGGCAGTTTTGCTGAGAAGAGCCGATAAGAAACTCAACAAATTGAGTATATTCCAAGACTCTAACGGGTAAAAATGGTATTTAGTGTCAAAACACTCCTTTATTTTACATTTGTATTCAATACATTGTGCGTCGAGAAGCAGAACACTTCGTTTAAGTATAAGAAGGAAATGAAGAGGCCGGTCGTGGCGCAGTGTGATAGCTCCTAACTTTAAAAGCGACCGTGAGGACGATTATATTTAATGATTTTCATTTCCTCGCTCTGGTAAGACAAAGCGCGACGTTGAGTTCCGCCATACAACACGCACGTCTCGAATTCGGCGGAAAGTGGAGTACGGGATGTCTTTACCCTAGATACTCCCTGTCCACCCTGCTATGTGGGATAAGCAAACCTATAAAAAAATTGAAGACATTTTTATCGAACACACAACCATCGTGTATGCATGCAATCAATTTTGTTGACCTGAAGGGTCTTGATAGCGTCACCATGTTGAGAGGGTCGAGGGTAGCTCGTCCCAAAAAAAATTTTTGAGCTTAATAATAGCTTGAAGGAAGAAAGGGGGAGGCCTTGGAAGGGATCTAATTGTAACGTACCATAACAGATGAGTGGGGTTTGTATATGCATTCATAAACCTTCATCCACTAAGCCGTATCATAAAATTTACAAACCAACATAAATATTTATTACAACAGTATATAATAAAATTTAACAAGTTAATTAAGACAAATGATGTATTTTGATTATTACTTGAGTAGTGTACGAATTACAAAACGTAGGTATTTGTGATTTTATCGAAGATGCTATTTACCTTGGCCGGTTTGAAAGTCCATTGTGGCGTAGTGGAACTGTCTTGTTGGAAGCATGATGGTTGTGTGATCTGTTCTAGTTGGTTAAATGATCGATATAAAGTTAAATATGTTTTACCATATAACTGTGTACATATATATGCAAAGTGTACCTAGAGTCAAAGTACTAAGTTCTCATTTTCCGATTTTTTTAAATTACTTAATGAGCGGTGGAACTCAACGCCGCGTTTTTTTACTACACCATCTTTGTACTGGTATAGTGAGATAAATTTCTTCGTCGGAATTTCGTCATTTTATTCGGCCTGAAAGTTGAAAACTGACTCATTTTTACTTTACCTATTCTTTCACCGGAAATGCTTCAAAATAACGAAATGGTAACAAACGCAATTACTATGATTCTATCTTAACACGCGATAGCCGAATTTCACATTGAGAAGTGTTCATAATACAATTGCTTTTGGTACTCTATTATGATTAAACGGAGTTAAACACCGTATAATACGCAATACCTAGTTTTAAACGGCTTATAGACAACGGAGTGTCTAGTCTCTTGTCAATATTGAAATTATAGTAATAAGTTATAGTTAGGTAGATCATAAAGGTCTCCACTTGACCGGAAGTGGTGGATTCAGTGAAGTAGGTTCTTTATATCTAGTTGCAAAATTATTTATTATTTAGGATTTTGTGCAAGATATAATTTACCTTGATCTAATTACTTATATACGTATGTGTATAATAGATATTACATTGGACAATTAAAAAAAATAGAAACTTTATTATGTTGAAATTTTAAACTAATTGGACTATCAGCTCTTTACAAGTGACTAACATCGCTCTGGTGTAATGTAACACGTGTACTGTGTTCGTTATAGCGTGGGTTTGAATCTCGGGTACTTAGTGTCAAGATAGAATTTGAGACATTGTACGGTCAATGCTGCCAAGCAAAATGTGGCGTTGAACGCTGTACTTTCTCTTTACAGAACAGGTTAATGACAATAATTTAAATTTAACCTTTTCCTCCATTAAACTATTTTCTTTTCGGTACTCATGAAACGGTACACAACGCTGTACTGTGTCTTTTTTTATTTTAGATAACTTTCACATAGAGTCTAAACTCACGTTCTTTATTCTCTTACTGTATTATAGTAATTAAAAAAGATATCCAGAGATAACTTGGCGTCAAGTTGACTGGTTTACTCCTGGAATCGAGCCAATGCGTGTTAAGAGGCGAACTCAACGTCACGCTTTATCTTACCCAAGAGCGGAGAAATGAAAAAAATATATAATATAATCATTCCTCCGAGTGGGAATCGAACCCATAACCAATCGCAGACGTTGTGAGATCATTAGCATTATGTAACACTTTATATTGTATTACATATAGTTGAGCGATAACTTTTTATGTCCTAGAATACCTTCTCTTAGAGGCATACAACTCTGGTAATAAATCTATCTAGTTCTTAATGTTACCGGTTTTATTCGTGACTGAACTATTCATACAAAGGGACGACTAGCTATTGGAGCCAGTCACGTCTTATACTTTATATGAATCTTATATAATTTTAATTTAAACAACCTTTGCTATGGCAGGGCATTTTTATTTATCGTCTAATTTTGAATAGTAACAGAGTTTAACGCCGTTTCTAAGAATATAGGTCAAAATACATAGTATAATAGAAAAAAAACTAATAAGTCTAATATGATATTACAGGTAGTGTGACAGTGTTTAGATAGTTTTATGATTTTTATTGCTTTATCAACACTTACTGGGATTACTAAATTTTGGTAAGACAAAACGCGGCGTTAAGTTCCGCTAATCAACAAGCAATTATAGAGGTAAGAAAGAAGAATTTTAACATTAACTCGGCCAACTCAAACAAAATACAGGAAATGCACGGAGATGAAATAATAATTTTCTAAATATTGAAATTTATTCACTCGTGCGTCACTAATCCTATATACTCTGAAGCTCTTCCTATTGTAACGACCATGAACTTTAGGTAGTTAACATTTTGGTATTCTACCATCCTCTTACTTGGATAACACTTAAATATTTTTATTACAATGAGGATGTACCGTTGGCGCGTAAACAAAGCGTTGCCTTAGCAACCTGTTATCAAAACCATGGTAGCATGTTACATTTATTTTATTAATTTAATGTGTTTTTTTGATAACCTTAAAAAAATTTGCATTCTGCACACCAACATTGTTGTGGGTTCTATTTCCTTTAATGGAAATTATTTTATTTACTATTTATATTGATTTTTCCTCACTGACAACTTGAGCCTGGCGTTGAGTTCACCACTCAACACGCTATGTCTCAATTTTCATCAGAAAACAGACAACAGAGGGTCTTGACACTGGGTTGTGCCTGATTACCCTGCTATGTGGGATAAAAGTAAAGCTGCTTACTGTACCTTATATATAACAATAGACCCATGAATGGACTCGAATCGACAACTATCGAGACGAATCTTTGACATACTTTGACAGAACAACGATTGCACCAATCTACAGATGTTTCGTAAGTCAATTGTTAGTAGTAGTTATGTACAGTGGTTAGAGGCGTGAATAATCGATTTTTGGTCAACATTGATCATGTCAAAATATCTCCCAGTTACTTGTTGTTATGTAAATCAGCTAGCAATAATATAAGCTACTGTTGACGAGGTATTATTACATAAATACTATTAAAATATAATATTATTATTAAATAAATGAAATTATTATATAAATATATGTTTTCTTATCTCGATATAGTAAAGATTATATATATTTTTATAAACAGTATGCCATTTAGGGAATAGCAGAGTAAGTACAGAGCATCTAGTGAGTGAAAACTCCTAATTTCCCTCTTTCTATCCAATTTCGAGACTACATGTTGAGTGGCAGGACGTGGGAATTGTCTTAAATGGGTAATGAATCCACAGTCAATCGTTTTTACAGTGAAACGCTGCCCCACTGTGCCACGATAGCCTCGCACAATAGAAACATCCATTCATATTGCCTTATGACCTAATACTAAACACCTTCATTCACCTTGACTGACATAATAATGCATTCATTTGCTTCTAAGTCTCGTTATGAAACACTTAAAAACAACCTTTAAACTTTTAAATAATTTAATAAAAAAAAAAGGTTAACTTCACCTTGATACTTGTCATGGCGCAGTTTTGACATATCGATTTATGGTATCAAATATTATAAAATGCTTTTTTTTAACAGATTGATTGAATTTGAACTCAATGGATAGTTATATTTAAATATTGTTTATATTTCCGCTGTGGTGAGACAAAGCGCGGCGTTGGATTCCGCCACATGCAATATATCGGATTAGGGCAAAAAGCAAGGACAGATATTATTGCATAATAATAATAGTCCAACCCTGTTGTTTAAATTGGTTAGTGAATGAAAAAAAAAACGCTTAGCATCCCATGGATTCAGTCTTTAAGGTACCAATACTTGTTTTGTACTGATTACCTCATTACATTTAAAACACACTAAGATGTAAGATTAAAACACAAATTAAAAAAAAAACAATTTTTTTTCGTTCAAAACCTACCTTTAGGAAACCCACTATTTAAAACGTATGACTAAAAATAAACAAGAATTACAAAGAACTCGTGCGAAGTCGAGTGGTTTATTAGTTTTAAAAAAAAACAACTATTTTTACAGCACCGAAGTAATTTACCGGAACAAGTCGTGTATGCATCGTGTAAGATCGGAAGAGCATGCAGGGAAACGTGACATTCCTATCATAAACATTTGTTTAGGCCGAGTACATACATATGATTAATTTAAAAGGCTTAATTGCGTATATTTGGGTATTCCTAAATCAAATCACGTGTTAACTCTACTACTGTAAAGTTGGTAAAGCATCAGATCAGATTTTCATAAATATATTTTTGAATACCAAAATATAGGCGGTTAATCCGTTTAAGATAGTTTCCTTTAAAATGTATATAATATGTAAAAATCAGAAATCATATATACAATTATTAAATAAATAAAAATAAATGTTATAAATAGTCGTAAAAAATAATAAATATTAAAAATGTGGACTAGGTGAAAGAAAAATATAAATGAATTAAATTGAGGCCGGTCGTGACGCAGTGCGACGGTGTCTGACAATAAACGCCATCGGTTGGGGGTTCGATTCCCACTCGGGGGAGTGATTATATTTAAATTATTTTGACTTCTTCGCTCTGGTAAAAGACAAAGTGCGTCGTTGAGTTCCACCACTCAAAAAAAAGTGTATAAATTAAAATTTATGTACATAAAGTATCTATATGAAAGGTCTTTAATTTTCTCATTGTTCAAAAATGCAACCTCATTCTACCTGTGTCTGTAAAGAGTTCCAAACGTCAGGTTTCCAAAAAAATATTTTCGAATACCAAAATACACAAAATTGATCCGTTTGTAAAAGTTTAGTTTACTTAGTATTTAGTAGGTGTTAACAATCAAACAAAAGCTACTATGATAGGCCACGACTTAGGTGTATCGTTTAGGTTAAATATTTTGATCGACCCCAAGTAGAAGTACAAACTTTATACCCAATATAAAATATTTTCAATTCGTGAGAAATTTCATAAAATTGTCTATTTCAATGAAAGTTATGCTTTTGATGTAGAATAAAAATTAAATTTACATGTGGCTCACTAAATATAACATATATTGCACTGTATTTCAACGTACTATAGTCTAAAATTGAAAGCAAAGGCACTTATTTACATTTTTTTTTATATTAATAATTATCAAAACTTCACTGAATATATTTAGAACGAGTGAAGAATAGTGATGTGTTTAATTAAATCTCCTTTACTATCACTTCGTGTGTACACCGCTTTACACCGCATCTGCCGTACGATGTTATTGACCGTTTAAATCGCGTAAGAAAACCTGTTCACTTGCCTTACTTAGATGTTACATAATTATCAAGCGTTCTGTAATAACTACAATTGTTTTTTAGCAAAATAAAAAAAAATGCGACGCTTTTTACCGTTTCTATCTGATTTTTGATAGGATTTGTAAAGAAATAATTTATTTATAATATTTGTTGATAGTTATTGCGTTTTGGTATAGGACGGTTACGAAAGGTTGGTTGATAATGAAAGGATGGTTTTTATTTCACTTCAAAAAAGGAGGTAATCGTTATTCGATTTTATTGGTTTTCTGTTTGTTATAGTATACATTTTTGCTGGATGAACCGATTTTAATGAGCCTTTTTTATTTGATAGCTAGTGCTAAGATATAGATAATATATCAGAATAGCACATAGGCTACAAATTTTTTTTGAATTGTGCTCTATGAGTTATCTTTGAGTACGCTGCCTAAACGGATAAAAATATACAAAGATAGACAAAGATAAACAAACCTACAGTACAGCGTATGATTGTTTATTGTTAAAAATATTTTTCCTTTTAAATCAAAACTGATATGATTTTAGAAATTTTTGTGTTTTGTCTATCTGCCTATGGTTCGTTTTTACGCAAGAAATTCTGGACTGATTTTGATAAAACTTTTTTGTTATATAACTATTATCCTCGGTAACATTAAGACTATAATATTTTTTGAAGTTCTAAAGCCTTGATATGGAATCCCAGCTGAGAGGGAATCCTAAAATCAAAAAAAAAGGCCAGTTAGTAAACTATAAAGTAAACTTTGAATATTATATATTATGCAACAAAGTGCAAAGAAAGTTCCCATGTACTACGCAAAGTAAACTTGTTAAACGTGAAATACAAGAAACCGTTTTCATGTATTCCCTTAATCCCTTAGTTCCTAGTTAGATATTTCAGATGGACAAAGAAATAGAGTTGAATTAATGTTAATATTTTAAGATATGTTTTATTATTAGATTTTCACAATTATATCGACATTTGTATTAGACAGCAAATGTTAAATAGACTTTTTATGACCTTTACGTGTTTGTCCCGCATGGCATGGTAAACAGAAAATAGCTTCTAGTACTTCGCTTTCCACCGAATTCGAGACATTGTGTGTTGTGAGGTGGAACTCAACGCCGCACAAAGACAAAGTCTTACCAGAGAGAGGAAGTTAAGATAATTTTAATATAATCACTCCCCCGAGTGGGATTTAAAGCCACAACCGATCGCGTTTACAGTCAAACACTGAACCACTGCGCCAATATGACAAACGATATTACAGCTTTACGTTTTAATCTACATAAAAGACAACCTAGTGTCCAGACACTTAGTTGATCACTTTCCGAAGGAAATCGAGACATTGTGTGTTGATTAGCGAATTGAACACTGCGATTTGTCTTATTATAGCGAAATATGATTTTTTTTTATAATTATTCTTCCAATAGGGAATCCAACTCACAACCAATCATGTTTACAATCATACAGTGTTCCACCACGCCATTATGGCCTGTAATAAAAACAATATTCATATAAAAATTGTGGACAACGTCTTCAATTTCTCAATGACTGTTGAGATACGTTTTACTGAACACTTTTTAATACAACTTTCATACTGTTTACAGCACAAAAGGAAGCGAATGCAAATTATCTTATAATCTCAGCGTAGAATAACCGTTGCGTATCGTGGAAAGTGCAATTTCTAATTTAACCGTCTCGTACGTCTTAATTATAATATCATATATAATGTTGTTAGTGTCAGCGCAATGCTTATTAGAAAGATGGGAGTTCTAATCCATTCGTGGGTGATTTTAATTTATTAACTTTTACTTAAGTTTGTCTTTTTCATTACTAATTTTTTGGAGGCCAGATGAAAAGTATTGGGATAGCGTCTGATTGTAAACGCGATCGGTTGTGGGTTCGATTCTCACTCGGAACAATGAATATAGCCAAATTATTTTCAATTCTTCGCTCTGTTTAGACACAGCGCGGCGTTTTGTTTCACCACTCAACCCGCAACGTCTCTAATCCGGTGAAAATCGGAGAACGGAGTGTCTTGACACTAGATACGTATTGTCGGGATAAAAGCTCCAAAACAGCATTCGATCATTAAAGAATTTATATTTTTATATTTTTTTACATTGATATTCATTTTTGAAAAGAAGAAACTGATTAAATCTTGATTTATTGTCATACTGATGACCCCGTTGACGGGTACTATTTGCGTTACCATAGCAACGTGTATATCACTAAATTACTAATAAATGTAATAAGTGTAATAATGCGTAAGCATAATTTTTATAAAAAAAATCACTTTGAAAGAATTTATATAGAGATTCATATTGCATTTGCAATTAATATAATATTAAAAGAGATGATATAGATCCTTTGAGCTAATAACAGTATGGAATGGTGGGTCATGGATCTATTCGTTAAATTAAAAAACGAAACAAAAATAGATTTGAACGTGCTATCTTTTATGTAATGCTTAAAGAAATTACCACTCATTCATAGTTATCTAATATAGTAAAAAGCAAATGGAACCTTATTAAAATGTATTAAAAAAACGTATCGGTTACCACCGTTCAACACAGTGACGCGCAATGATGACATTGCGATAATGTTACTGGTGTAGTTAACTACAATTATGTAAGTAACTGTGTCTGCGATTTACCTGTACGGTTATTTTATTTTTATCTTGATAGATATTTTCTATGATATGTTTTTGAGATTTCCAACGAGTTATGAATTTTATAATGTTTTAAATTTTTATTAATATTAAGACCGGTACGGAGTGTGTTGACACTAGGTAGGTATTTTCTTTCTATCCTGCTATGCGGGATAAAAGCGTGAAGCTAAAAAAAAAAGAAAATTATCAGTCGTGCAGCAATCGCATGATTGTTTCTTACGTATGTTTCCTACGTATGTTTCTTACGTATGATACCCATTGACCCGTTATTTTATTAATTTTAAATATTTCTAATACAAAACCTGGCTTTTTGGATCTGGTTTATACAAATTGATAATGACAAATTTCTTACTCCTTTGCTATGTAGGTTTTTGTAAAAAATTACTAGATAATTTTGAAAATGTAAAGGTATAATTGCAATGAGAAGGCTAAGTGGGATAGTGTCTGACTATAAGCGCGATCGGTTGTGAGTTTGATTCTCACTCTCATAAATATATATATATATATATATATATATATATATATATATATATATATATATATATATATATATTTAAATGATTTCCATTTCCTCGCACTGGTAAGATAAAACGCGGCGTTGAGTTCCGCCTCGACGCTACATACTTCTTGTCTACCCTGATATGTCAACGCTTATCATGTATAGAGAATCTAGTGGTATAAACACTATGTTATTTACTTATCGTTTACTTAAAAAATAATAGACCTTAACGTCGCGTATTTCTAATAGACTGGTCATTTGAAAATACGTTCATACAAAAATTTTTCCCTGAGGTCATCGTGATCCAGCGGCACAACATGTGACGATTTGAGCTCATTGATATTATTAAAATTATTTCCCAATTATTGGATTGTGAATAAACTCATACCTTATTCGGTGTTAAGTGAATTCTTCAGTTGGGACGTTAATAACAATGCATAATTTTCGACATTTTCGTTCATGACATTATCGTAACGCTCTGGTTGACATGTCGGCAAATTATTCATTTTCCTCAACGCGCTTGCACACGAGACGTTTAGGAATTATAGAATTATCTACTGTTCTTTTGTGCTATCGTTAAGTTTAACTGTGAAATATTTAAATCTCTGGGAATATAGTGTTGGGTATATTTATACTTGCTTTGATTTGAACACGTTCAAATCCTACTATTTTTTTAGTAGCAAGTGTCAGGCGTTTTCCTATGTAAGCGTTGAGTCAGAGGGTGAGAGATAAACGCTTACAACTAACTATTTTTTTCACTTCCCGCCGAAATATTGCTTCGATGTGGAACTCAACGCCGCGCATTGCCTTATAATAATAATAATTTAAAAATATATCCTGTCATTCTATCCGAGTGAGATGGTTGGATTCTATAACCAATCGCGTTGATATACAGACGTTATCAGATATTAGCACCGTGGCGGCATATATCCTCTTAGTTTACAGCTACATGGAATATACATAATGAAGACGATGGTTATATATATATATATATATATATATATATATATATATATATATATATACTTTTATATATATAATTTTTACGAAATTCCACGCGGATGTAAGTTTCTTGGATCTTTTGTTATGATTCTAAAATAAAAACTTAAGTTACCTTGTTATATATCAGCTATATTCAAGTGAAAGTCCTGTCAAGAGATTGCCCAGAATAAACAGACGGATAGATGAAAATTGGAAAAAAATATTAATATATATCTACAGTATATACATAAATTTTAATATTACAACCAGACACCCCAATTTTTTTTATTTGTATCTTGTCTCAGAAAATTCGAAGAAATCAAAATATGTATCTACGCCCGTATTACATCGCCAGAGCATTCCAGGGAGTAAGTGGTAGTGTCCTAATATTCTCAGCTACAGGTAAGTTTCTAAATCGTTCCGGATAGTGCTATCCGGAAATATATCCTGCTATATGTCTGCGATTTCTCTGAATACCGCAGGGTAGCCTCAGTGTTAAGACACTCCGTTTGCCACTGTACTTCCGACATCGAAATAATAGCCAATGATATAAATATTTAAATTATTTCATGTAATCATAGTCTAGTCATTATTTTGGGTAAACTGCGACAATGACACCAGCCGCGGTTTGCTGAGCGAGCAAATTGTTTTGAACTTAACGAAGCGGTTGTTTTGGTTTGAGTATTGTTACATAAGAGCCATATATACATATACATACATATATATATATATATATATATATATATATATATATATATATATATATATATATATATATACATATATAGTGTCAAGACATTCCGTACTCGCTATCAGCTGGATTCAAGACATTGAGTGTTAAGTGACGGAACTCAACGTTTTTTGTCTCACTAAAGTGAAAAAATGCAAATATTATTATAAATAATGTGGGAAGCGAACTCACAATCGATCGCGTTTCCAGTCAGACGCTGTTTCACTGCGCCATGACCGACCTCTAAGTAAGATTATGTTTCGCATTTTTTTTATTATAGACACATTTTACATAGATTGAATTTTTGTTCATTCTTTACATGTATTTGGTACTGAGTTCAAATTTTATTTCAACTTTTGATTTTACGTAAAAAATACGTTAATAAGATATATTTGTATTTATATATAACATACTAGTGAATGCCCGCAACTTCGTTTGCGCTGAGTTTACCTTTGTTATAAGTATTATTTGCACTTAACACCGAATGATAAGACAATAATAATCTAATTTGAAATCTAGTTATGGCAAAATTAAAAAAAAATAACAAAACAGTTACTTATAGCAATTTTGTCAAAGAGAATGCATTAACTTGGAATAATATATTTTATTTATGAACCTATTTAAATAAAACAAACACTATATGTTATATACAATAGTGAAAACTGCATTTAAATCAATTATGCCGTTTCCGAGAACGCACAACAAACTGACAAATAGAAAACAAACACTGTTTTGGATTATATATATATATATATATATATATATATATATATATATATATATAATGACAGTATATATAAACATTCCCACAAACGGAATTCGAACCCACGACCAGCTATTATTTAGCTATTTTTGCAAATATAACTATCAAAATAATATTAATCTAACAAATATACATTTATGAAAGCAATAAAGACGTAATAATATATGCATATCATCTTTAAGACCCGATAAATTGATTGCAAACGAGACATCAAAATACTTTAATTATATCAAATGACTCATTTTTATTAGAAAAATAAAAACTAGGCTATTAAAATATTTCTATTGTAAATAACAAAATAAAAGTCAAGGTTAGAATTATATTTTTAAGGGCAAAGTATCCGGTATTCCTTTGGTATGTTGTTGAGATAAATGATGTAGCCAATTTGAGTTTCACGCTTTTATCCCGCTTAGCAGGATAGACAGAAAGTACCTAGTGTCAAGACACTCCGTACTTCGCTTTCCCACCGAATTCGAGACATTGCGTGTTGAGTGGTGGAACTCAACGCCGCACTTTGTCTTTACCAGAGCGAGAAAGTGAAAATAATTTTAATATAATCACTCCTCCGAGTGGGGATCGAACCCACAATGCTGTTCCACTGCGCCACGACCGGCTTCTAAAAGAATTAGCTAAATTTAATGTATCGAATAAATAAATTGGAGTGTGTGTTGGTAATATTGAAATAACCGCTTGGGGATAAAGTATTCATTATTATAGCGGCTTCACGTTTTATCCCGTTTTATTCAGGTTTTGTCCCTCCAGGTTGCATTGTGCAACGGAATATCTTGACTATGCGGAATAAAGCGAGAAGCTGCTTTTTAGCTATATGCAGAACTATTCAAACTTTACTTTACAAGACTAGGAAAGGTATTTTTTTATTTACTATTTTTAAAGTGTTATTCCAGACTTATGATTAGAAAACGTATAAAAATTTGAACGCAGCTGGATTCGAACCCGCGCCTCTTGCATACCTTCCAAGCGCTCTGATCACTAAGCCATGCAAAAAATTTTATATTTTAAGCCATGCGTTCTACTACCAGGTGCGTCGAAATTCTTATACGTTTTGTTACAACTTATTTATGTTGTTAGCATCTCTGTAGAGAGATTTTTACAAATTTCTGCTACTTAAAGATTATTAAGAAATAATCGTTTAACAAGAGAGATTGCTATTTTATTTTAATGTTTACTATTTTTATAGTGTTATTCCACACTTAGGATTAGAAAACATTTTTGAGAAAACGTATAAATTTTTTTAAAAATTGAACGCAGCGGGATTCGAACCCGCGCCTCTTGCATACCGTTCAAGCGCTCTGATCACTAAGCCATGCAAAAAAATTTTATACGTTTTCTCAAAAAAGGTATTTTTTTAATAATTTAATAAAAAGTATAATTTAAGTCGAATTAATGCTAATGTACGTTTCGGAGTGCGATATCTTATGTAGATTAACTTTAAGTTATTAATTTTATGATAGAGTACATTGTCATATTAGGCAATCGGTTTCAGTAGACGCCTGACAATTAAGAGGCGCCTACGTTTGGCAATAACCATTTAAAATATTAAATATGGTACGTGTTACTTGTATGTTCTTGTATTCTATCTGAGTTACTAAAATTTAACTCTTTTTTTTAGCTTCACACTTTTATCCCGCATAGCAGGGTAGACAGAAAGTACCTAGTGTCAAGACACTCCGTACTTCGCTTTCCACCAAATATGAGACATTGCGTGTTGAGTGGTGGAACTCAACGCCGCACTTTGTCTTACTAGAGCGGAGAAGTAAAAATAATTTATATATAATTACTCCCTCGAGTGGGAATAACTTAATTTAACTTTCAGTTTTATTGTAACCAACCGAATAATGATAAATTATAAACTAAGGCCTTCACTAAGCCTACCGTTAAGACACTCAATACAGAGCTTGAGCTTCGGTGTTTAGCGAAACTTAACGCTGTGATTTGTCTTACCTTAATTTAGACATGATTATTCTCTGGGTGAGGAACTGATAACCAATCACATTTACGGCCACTGTGGTCTGTGATACGTAACATATATGAACTAGATATCCCGTTGACGCGTTAACAGTGCGTTGCCTTAGCAACGTGTATCTCAAACATATGGTAGTGTGTGTTATATTTTTTTTATTAATTTAATATATATTTGTGAATAATTTTTATACAAAAGTTTTAATATATTAGGAGAAACTTGTCACCAGGATCTCTCATTTTGTTTATACATTGATCGCTTTATTTCGTAAATAGGGCGTCATTATGAATAGAAGTAGGCGTTCACTAATAACACGTTCCTAAACAAAGCTCGCTCAATATGCAATTATGAACATGCCTTTAGGCTTACATTTATCAATACAATAGTGATATCTATACGTTTTTATTGTATGGCTATATGTAGGCTAAGAGGCGGAATCCAACGCCGCAGATTATTTCACAACCGCAGAGGAACAGTACAGAAGCTTCAAGTTATACTGGATTATTTTTTAATATTACCTTTTTTTATGTTCACTTTCCGGATTCAAGTTATTGGTGGATAATCTCGGAGATTAACGCCGCAAAGTATGAATGCGTATTATAGCTTGGCACTTATAAACAATTTTAATATAATCAATCCATTGTGTGGGAATAGAACCCACTACATAGCCGGTTCACCGCAATCCGATAGCAATAGCTATTTACACTTAAACAAGAAAGTCATGTAAAAACTTTCTTTGACCTCTGAGTTGTATTAATTTTTAAACTAGTCTATTATTTCTTTGTATCTTCACGCTTTTATCTCGCATAGCAGGGTAGACAGAGAGTACCTAGTGTCAAGACACTCCGTACTTCGCTATATTAATTACTATAAGGTCAAAAAACGCGTAGTAAAAACGTGAAGTACAGAGTTTCTTAACACTAGGTACTTTCTGTCTACCCCGCTATGCGGGTAATTAGAAGTGAAAACTATCAATACTAATAAATAAATATTATTATTATTATTAATATAGGATTTTACATGTTTGAATGTTCGTACACGAAAAACTGCTGAGCTGTTTTGAATGAATTTTCGCATCTTGACAGCTATATAGATAAAACTACGTTTTTGCTTATATTGCATATGGAAGATAGATAGATATACCTTATGTTTATGGTACTTCGTTGTTGGTTAAACGGCGTAACTCTACGCCGCGTTAAATCTTGTTATATTTAAAGAATTCATGAAACAGATATAATGATTATTTCATGAGATAAATAACTATTTACTATTAAAATAATATCTTTAAGTGTTATTCACACTACTGAAATTTTGCATATTTGAAAAATAAACTTAATTAGTTTGTAGTTAATATTTTTTACATAATGGTTATTTTATGCACACATACTAAATTATTTATATAGAAAAGGATGTATTTTTACATCCTAGTAATTGATAAGCGTGAGACTAACTTTAATTAAGATTTAATTATAATTTATACGGTTTTGCTTAGACGTTAGACGTTTTTGTATTTATAGCCTATGTAGTGCTCTGCTCTCTTCCTTCTCTTCTCTCTCTTTCTCTATATATATAATCTATATATATATATATATATATATATATAGAATATATTCTTCAACTTCTTATTGAAAACTAATTTCGGGGTATGCATAATAACTAACGATGTTCAAAATCAAGACACTCTGAGACAAATATATTTTATGTATATATATTGTTTGTTAATTTGTGTTACGAGCGGCAAGAGATGTCGGAGGAGATCTCGGTTGATCTTTCAAAATACAGATTCTATGATACTGGAGGAAGGTCACGTAAAAAGCATGAGGACTCTGCGAAGGGCATGTATGAGGAGTATGCAGGGAACGCAGCGTTTCGCCCTCCGTTCGCTCTAACTGCCTCGCTATTGATAAAGCGCAAAGCTAATAGCGTTACGAAACGTTACAATATGTAGAAGCAATCTATATGAAATTTTACACAATAAAATCCTTGAGAGCACAAACATATTAAAATAATGCAAAACGAAAGTTTTTAATCTATATTTAAATATTATTTTGTACAGGAAGTACCTCCGTACTCGACTTTCTGCTGAATTCGAGATATTGTATGTGGCGGAACTCAACGCCACATACAATTACGTTTGTCTTATTAGAGCATAGAAATGAAAATAATTTAATATAATGATTTCCTCTAAGGGGAATCGAATCCACAACTGAACAGATTTCAAATTAGCGTAATGACAGCAATGTACGAATAATCACTGATAACTTCCTATATAATATTGAGGGTATTGTGGCGCAGTGGGATCTAATTGTAAACTCATATAAATAGTTCAGGGTTCTATTCCCACTCGGTGCAGTGATTATATTCAACAAATACTTTGATTTCTCCGCTATGTTCGTCATTCAACACGCAATGTCACTATTTAAAAGCAGTCAATGGAGTGTCTTGACACTAGGTTGTCTAACTACAATGCTATGCAGGTTAAAGGCAGGAATTAAGCTGCTTCCTATATACTACATATAATCTACTTCTTAATAAAATACGTTTCTTCGAGCGAATCTAAAACAAATAACCTAGAAAACTAAAAAAAAAAAAAAAAAACAATTTCGTTATTAATAGCGAGAGAACTATCGCTATCAGAAAATTTTGCTGTCATAAGATCTGAACTGTGTGTGTTTCAGGAAAATCGATTCAGGTAATTTAAAGTAGGTCATTGTGTCTTTGAAAGATTATCTGCGATTGAACAAAACCATTTTAAAATATATAGTAGTAATGGTTGAAGGTCTACTTAGACAAAAATATGGTTTTTTTTCTGGTTTCAGGCTTTATTATGTACGGAATGGTGGTCAGGGACAGGTTGGTATCCGCCCGACATCATGATGTCGGAAAGCAACCAAGCGACATTGCGTGTTGAGTGGCAAACTCAACGCCGCGGTTTCTTTTTTTTTTATTATTTATATAAATATCTATATGTACATATGTGTAATTAAACACTTAACCTTGTTTAAGAAATTAATGTTAAAAAACATAGAATTTTATGTTTTATTTCCATATTTCACAAAACGTTGCAATAATGCAAATGAATAGACTTCCCATTGCGTCTCGCGTGTCGAAAATATCTTGCGAAAATTTAATCCGATTGTTATCCGCTTTTATAGTGCAATGAAGATTTTAATTAACTTAATAAATGGTTAGGAATTTGTTATAATACTAAGTAACTGTGTGGGACATTCAAGGTGAGATAAGAGATTAGCATATGTATTGCGCGGCGTTGAGTTCCGCCACTCAATATGCTATTTAAGTCAAAAACGAAGAGTAGTGTCTGATGCTAGATTCTTCCTACCTACGTATCTACCTCATGAAATATAATATAATAATATATATATAATATATATATACATAAATATATATATATATATATATATATATATATATATATATATATATATATATAAATGTGAAATCACAAATAAGGATTAAGAACGCATCAAAATCTAATAAGCTTAACGGTATAATCAACAGAATTACATAGAGATAATTTAAAAGTAATCATTAGAGTACAGAGTATACAACATATAAGTAATATACATTGGTATGCTTATATCAATAGGTAGGCAAAGGTTGTTGTGGTCTCGATTCTTACTCGGCGGAATGATTAATTCATCATATTAATTTCTCTGGTATGACAAAGCGCGGCGTTGAGTTGTGCTACACAAGATGCATTGTCGAATTGGGCGGAACGACGAATATGGCCATCATAACAAAAAGGGAGAGCGTTTCATGTTACGCGCGACTAGTAGGTATAAACATCAAATTTATTTCCATTTAAGCGCAATACGAAGATAAGCGCAGCGTTGAGTTACACCACTCAACACATATTGTCTTTTCGACTGGAAAATGGAAAACATTCCGTTAGACACTCACTAGCTCTTATCTATCCTGCTATGTGGGATGAAGACATGATACACTAACTATCCTGCGCTAGCATATCCTGCTATACAGGATAAAGCGTAAACACATGAAAATATTATATAGTTCACCCTCTCTAGTTAAGAATCAACATAAAAGATGGCGGCACGAGTATCCTGACTCGCGCTAGCGTTTCGTTCGGGTATATTAATAAGGGTTTCAAGCGTTAGCCAATGCATCACGCTTTAAATTTATCTACCTACATAAATACCTGTTTATGTTTAAACATATGCATTAAGATTTGCGATAATCACATCTTTATTTTTGAAACGCGCATCTTTTGGTTTAGGTGCGTGTTAGAATAAAACTTATCTTATATGGATTGTGGTTTCCGTCCCACCCAAATGCAGGTTATGGAAATGGAAACCGCCTTATCCCGCATAGCAGGATAGACAGAGAGAATCTAGTGTCAAGACCTTGACAGCTTTCCACGCGAAATAGAGATTGATTTCTCTTTTCTTGTTCTTTTACCAAAAAAAGGAACTAATAAAGTAATAAAGAATTTATAAATAATATATAATATATAAATAAAATATAAACAATAATGTAATAAATACACTTTAAATTAATATCTAATATAACATATATATATATATATATATATATATATATATATATATATATATATATATATATATATATATATATATATATATATATATATATATATATTAATTGGTTTTAAATGAAATTTTGAAATTTGTTATTCAGAAATATATATTATACAGTCCTCAGGTATAGACACCGAGAGACCGGTCGTGGCGCAGTGTGACAGCATCTGACTCTAAACGAGATCGGTTGTGGGTTCGAATCCCACTCGGGGTAGTGATTATATTAATTATTTTAACTTCCTCGCTGTGGTAAAGACAAAGAGCGGCGTTGAGTTCCACCACTCGACACGTATAAGTGTTGTACGGAGTGTCTTGACACTAGGTACTTTCTGTCTACCCTGCTATGCGGGATAAAAGCGTGAAGGTAAAAAAACACGAGACAAGCCACGGACAAATCGCGAGTCGATCTTTAGGTCAATCGATTGTCACGATATTAAACCGTTCAGGGTTGACATAATACATAGAATTTGAATATGACCTAATGCGTAATTCCTTTCATTGTTTAAATTACTTTGACAACCTTGAACTCTAGTTAGACCTAGTGTTAAGCCTACGCTATTCTTTTATAGTTTATGTTGCTAGGAAATTATTTTATTTGATCGCTTCACGCTTTATCCCGCATAGTAGGATAATCAGAGAGAGCCTACTTCACAAGATCTACTTCACTCCATTCTCTGTTTTCCGACCAAATTCGGTATATTGCATCTTGAATTGCTGATATTAACGCCGTGGTTTACTATGTCAGAACATAGAAATGAATATTATATATGACAATGAAGAAATCGAAACTATCGTTAACAAACACTGTATCAGGATAGCTTTAAATTATTTATCCTATTTAAAGAGAATTTAGTGCAAAATCATTACATTCTTTACTCTCTTCTTATGACATTGATATATTTTAAATATGAAAATTACTTATAGTATAATTAGGCTATCGTGGCTTAATGGAACAGAGTGTGTATGTAAACGCGAGTGGTTGAGGATTCGATTTCTATCGAAAGAAATGATTATTTTACCGCTCTGGAATAACTAACACTCAAAGTGCAGTGTCTCGATTTTGAACAGAATGTGATAAATAGAGTGTCTTGACACTATCTAAGCATATAAATACCTTCCTGATAAAAAAGATGACCATTTTGGTTATTTATAGTCACAAATTTAATACTTTTGTTATATATTGTTTACAATTTATATATTATTACATTGCTCATGTTTTTGTTTAACTTATATTTTTTTAATAAGATCTTTGATTAAGGTTTTTTCAAAATTTTCAATAAAATTTGTTAATTAACGTCTAATTTTGAAAAAATGTGTTTCAGTCTACCAAAATTTACGCGATTATACCGTTTAAAATAGATTCATTTAAAATTATATTAATATCTATAAAATTGTAACTTTCAATCACGTTAGAAATATTTTTTGACATAGCCATAGGTTATTTTAATATAGAATTTTAACATATTAATATTCCTTTAGTTGTTATCTGCTAACTTTATAAAGTACGAGAGATATGTAAAATAAATACATTAAGGATGACTGTTACAGAGATTTATGTATGCAAAACGAAGGTGTTATTGACATTAAACAAGGTGTGGAATCCAAAAGGGTCTGGCTTAGAGTTTATTTTGAAAACTACCTAAAACCATGTAAATTATTTATCAAAACGCGTATGGTAGGTAGGTAGGTAGTATAGGTAGGTTGTATAGACAGGTATTTCTTTGTTTTTATCCTGGGTAGCAGGGTAGACAGAAAGTATGTAAGTGTCAAGATACTTCGGACACCACTTTCCACCGAATTCGAGATATAGCGTGTTGTGTGGCGGAAATCAACGCCATGATTTATGATTCAGAGCTTGGAAACTAAAATAATTTAAATATAATTACTATCCCGAATGTGAATCGAACCAACGACCTATCGCGTTTATAGTCCACCACGACCAGCTTCTCGGTATTTTTGTAGGAAGATTTATACTGTCATTTCGGCGTAAGTGACTTTAAAAAAAAGGAAAAAGAATGAAAAAGTGACCTTATCGGTAATAAGGACCTCTTCCAGGCAAACGACTTAATTGGATTAGAGAATGACAACAACGGGCAAAGTGCGATCAAATAATCAACACATAATCAATATATGCTTGTTTCTCAAGAACTTTCCTTTATTTATTATATTAACAGTATTAGAATCCACAATTATCATGTTGTGATAAACACACCCTAAGCACTTGTTCTCCTTTCCATTGTAACGTTCAAAATTTCTATAAAAAGAAAATAACCATCTGCGGCGTTTAGCTCCGCCACTCAGTTTGGCGACGAACAAAAAAAATATAATAATTTAATATAAGGCCTAATTTACAATGTCTGTCATCTAATTTTAATTATATTAAGTTCATATATCCACAATGACCTTTATACCTCGGTATCTACATAATGTAAACAAACCTTTATTACAATATAAAAATTCTAAATTTTACTAAAAATTACACGTTTTACCTGTTTTTTGAATTAAATATTTAATACGTCCAGTTTCTACTTGTTTGCCTCGAGAGGTTACGTTATAAAGTGTTTTCATATAAATTTATTATAAGGGTCTAAAGAGAAAATGGTCACCCAAGTGATGTCATTTTAAGTAACAAGTTCGAATGTTCTAAATACATAATTTTAATAATAAAATTCTGTGTGTCAATTTCCCAAACATGCTTTGATGACGTATAAATTTATATAATTTTAAATTAATTTGATTAAAATAGTTATAATTTTGCAAAATTATTTAAAAATAAAACTAAACTCCTTTTAATTAAAATCAAAATATTCTTCAGTAAATTATATGAATATATGATAAAATGCTAATATAAACATAAAAATGTCAGTCTAACAATTAGCTACCACTAAGCAGTTATCCTAAGAAGAGTTGGTAACTAACATTTTAGAAAAAACATATAAAAATTTTAACGCAGCGGGATTCGAACCCGCGCCTCTTGGATACCGTCCAAGCGCTCTGACCGCTAAGCCATGCGTTGTGTACCAGCTGCGTCGAAATTCTTATACGTTTTGTTACAACTTATTTATGTTGTAACAAAACGTACGTTTTTTCTAAAATGTTTTCTAATCCTAAGTGTGGAATAACACTTTAAAAATAGTACATAGTTGGTAACTAATTTAATAGTTGCTTTTTAAATATATATATTTTTACTATATATCATTAAGTAACATAATAACAATAGTCTAATATTTTAGATAGAATAATCTTAAAAAAAATAATTAACATATAATTTCTTAAATAAGAAAGCTATTATGATATCTAAATATTTATAGTGTAAATAAAAAAAAAAACAATACTTACATCGTTACCGAATTCGTCGCTGTTGACTTCGATGTTTAAACATACAGCCACAAACAAAAACAGAATAATACAACTCATCACGACGTAAAACACGAAAAATAAAATGAAATAATTCACATTTTAATACAAAATACATCAAAATAAAATAAAAATCAAAAAGCTTATAAAAATGACAATAACTCAACACATTTCTAATTTCCCGCGCAATTTGACAGTTACTTTCTTTAAAACGTTACTTTCTGTCAAATGTAAATGATCGTAATTTATACGTCCATTGTATTTTTTTAAATTTTCTAAATAAAAAAATAGAGGATACAAAAAAGTGTTTTTTTTTTTAATTTCTGTTTATATTGTACTCGCGGCAGCTCACTGTGTTTTGCGGCTCGCGACTGTTGATTTGTGCAAGCGATTTAGACCGCAGTTAGAATGTAGGGTTGGGATAATATCGATGAAATCGTTTAACTCGAATACTGTTTACGTTTTTTTGGCTTTATCTTTTTATCTTTAAAATACGAAAATATAATTATTAGGTTCTTTATAATTTAATTATATTATTAATTTTTTACTAATATTTTTGGGCTTTTGTTGTCTGTATTGAACGCAAGGGCTGCCACATAAAATCTTTGTTGAGGTAACAAGGCTTATTAAAAATATAAATTTAGGTTTAAAATATCGAAATATTTCTCCTAGATTAAAGAAAAATAGAGAGAAGAATCTCTTATCACTCTTTTCCTAATTTGAGACAAGTATTAATACGATTTTTTTATTCTTTATTATGTAGCACTTATACTTCATAATTTAGTAGAGCTAAATGATAGAAAAATTATAGGTAGAATTACACAAATGAATAAAATTGAAGTGTTTGCTTATAATGTTAAAATAACCGCTTTTTACTAAACGCATATGTATGTATACACAGTATATATAACAACCGACACTTTTTGTAATTTTTATTTGTTTGTATGTTTGTTCCGGTTAATCTCTGAAACGGTTGAGGTTTTAAGAGGACTTCCACTAGCAGATAGCTGATGTAACAAGAAGTAATTTAGAGTAATTGTGGGATTTTAAAATACAGTTCCAGAGAATGTTAAATTTAATGGAAACCAAGTCGCGGGCATAATATATATAAAATATTGACATGAATCAAATTATAAAAATTCTTTTTTATACGATATCCAGTTAAAGACATTATTTGATTTATGTAAAGTTAAATTTATCATATTTTTTTAATATAGCTTAAAGCTATATATATATATATATTTCATCGAATATAATTTAAGTTATTTAACATGTAAGGCTGGCGATTTACATTCTACTGTGTGAAGTGAAATAAAAAAATAACTTGTTATAAATAAGCACTCAGTATTCATAGCGTGTAAGTTACTTCTAACAACTAAGATTTGACTAATATAAAACGTGTCTTTTTAACAAACGTTTTTACTGGATTTTTTGCGGGTTTTGGTAAAATAAAGCCCAGCGTTAAGTTACGCCACACAATACGTAATGTCTCGATATTGGAGAGAAAGAAGAAAGTAGTGTCTTGACACTAGCGCCTTGCTTTTTCTGACCAGGATAAAGAAGGACTTTAATGTTAGTTTTTTTTGAGCGATTTGTCTCATCATATTGCGTTAGCGTCATTATTTTTATTTATTTTATTTTTTTTCTACTTCCGGTTTGCAGTTTGAATAGGAAAAAAAACTGGTCACTTCCGTATTCATACATAAATATTTAACATATTATTTTAATATGATCTACTTACATTTACTTCTGTTTAATGACGTGATCGTAATGCAAATTCCGGATATAGAGATATGACTATAAGTATGAGTTGTGGGGTGGGGGTGGTATATTTTGACAAAGGAAAAATCGGAGTAACGAGCATATTCAAGCGAATTTGCATAGTTTAGTGCTAAGACTCTCTGTTGTCAATTTTCTGCTCAAAATAGTGATATTGTATGTTGGAAAGAATATAAAAAAACATCATGTTGTAATGTCACAATAAATTACACTAAATAGTTTTAAAGAAAGTAGGAGTGTCTTGAAAATAGTTTCTTTGTGACTACTTTGCTATTAATTTTTATAGAAAAAGGAGGCAAATGAGCACAAGGGCTCCCTGGTGGTAAGTAAGGTGGTCACCTTTGGCCATGGAGCACTAAATTGGAGTTGTAGTTATGTTGCTCGCCTTGGGATGGGTATGAAAGGAGATGAGGGAAAGGATGGGTGGGAACAGGGTAAAGCTGGCTAACAGTGTAATCCGGAACACATCATCAGATATTTGGCGGATCGTTTTTGTCATGATAATGGTCGAGCCAGTGGGAAGATTATCCTTCTACCATAACATTTCTGGGATATCCGCTTCTTACCGAACGCTACGTACCCCCCCCCCCTACTGCTACGCTACCTAGCAGCAGGGGGGGATTGTATTCCACCCTGTCACCCTCCAGAGCTAGTTAAAAGAGTAAAATAAAATACCATTTACCATTTCTGATGTGTTTAAATAAAAAAAAAACATTTCGTAATTAAATTTAATTTGAAATTTCGAAAGGAGATGACCTACAATAACATTTATTGAACACTGTGTTTTCTGAAAACAAAAGAAACAGTGAAAATGTTTCTGCATCAAGGGTTCCGCCTCGATTGATACATACGAGTTATACGCAGTGTTAGAACATAAAAATTGTAGAGTAGTATTTACTTAATTTTTTTTTTGTACAATTTAAATTATTCACTAAAATGTATGTAGAACACATATTATCTGTTTGTAACTTTAAATAAAACACTTTTTACTAAATATAGATAGATGTATGTACAGACGGTATTATAATCAAAATAATATTTTTTAGCATTTTTGTCTATCTGTCTGTTTGTTTGTTTCGGCTAATCTCAGGAATAGACACATTTTTACAGGACTTTGAGTGGTAGATAGGTGATATAATAAGAGTTAACTTAGACTACATTTATTTTAAAATAATAATGAATATTCAGATATGTTTAATTTCTTGCATGATGTAGTGGGGGTAAAGCAAATTGTTGTAAATATTATATATATATATATATATATATATATATATATATATATATATATATATATATATATATATATATATATATATATATATATATATATATATATATATATATATATCAGTAATTCATTTTTTTCTAATAGGTAAAGGAAAAATATTGTTTTTTTTATTGGGATAAAGACATCATAACTGTCATAAAGGATGTGACAAGTAATCCATCTTTAACCGACTGCTTCTGTTATGTTCGCGAATAAAAAATAATAATAACCAAGAAATGAATTATAAATCTCGTACATTACATTAAATCATTTCACGCACGTTATCTCCGCCATTCTCACATACATAATGGTAACATTACTATTCCCACGCTACAGTGAGATAGTCATAGTCTTCCGTTCAAAATTCCATCATTCAGTCTAGATTAGATTTTAAATATATAAGATAGATTTATCTTGACTCATATTTTTTGTAATTAAAAAAGGCTTTCTCCTATTATTTTTGTGTTTAGTATAACATATAGGTAATGTTAAAATAACAAGTTATGAGCGGACAGCGGAGTATTTTCATACTAAGTTCTCTCTATCAATAAAATATATAAATACGGAATACGGAATACTATAAATACGGAAGATGTATGAAATAAATCTGGTAAAATAGTATCTGGTCGGGTCTGGTGTTCTACTAACCTTTCTTAACTCATCATGATTACTATCCTACCAATAACTGAAGTGTATACAGAAAGTACCTACTGTCAAAATACTCCGTCCTTCACTTTCCGCCAAATTTGAGACAGTGCGTGTGGAGTGGCGGAACTCAACACTGCACTTTGTGTTACTATAGAGAGGAAGTGAAAATAAATTAAATATAATCACTCTCCGCGGTGGGAAGCGGTAGTAACTAAAGTCATTAATATATTAGAATTATAAAAATATGATCCTGAGATGTTAAATTTCACACACATAAAGTCGCGGGCGCAGCTAGTCTTGATACTAGATAAAAGAAACATTGTGGAGCGTCTCTACGTTTATAATAAACGAAATTGACTTTACGTTTTTTTTTATTATTATTTTTTAATAGAGTCGTCTCTACCACTATATTCTTTTAAATGTATGGCAGATCGTTTCGATATGTCACAGCTAGGCCATTGTTAATAAGGCCTTTCTCCCAATATATATAAATTTGTATGTGTTGCATGCATTGTATATTGAACGGAGAAGAGAAAGGAGCTTGTTACGCTCATTTACTACGGAAATAAGAACGGAATTAGAGATTTTTTGTTACAATTTGTTAATTTGTTTAATTTTATTATGAATTAATGTTAAATAAAGACTAGTGGCACAGTGGAGTGTCTTAATGTGAACATGATTGAGTGTGATTTCGATTTGGGCAGAATGAGTGTATTTAAATTAATTTAATTTCTCGGCTTTGCTTAGACGGCGCGGCGTTGAGTTCCGCTGCTTCACATGCAAATTTCACTACAAGCTTAATTAATAGAGTGTTTTCCCACCAGTTTATTTATCTTGATATGCGAGATGAAGCACGAAATTGTTTTTATAGTAGTCAAGTTCAAATTATATAAAAACTAGACATTACGTCTGGCAATAGGTTTTATTTCTATTTTTTTGAAGATACAAATATGTACATAATTATAATAGTTAATTCCCTAGAGACTTTATCTTTTGATATTTTTTTTCAGATTATATTCTCCGTCTACTAAAAATGCAATATACTTTGCATTTTTTTCTTGGCCGGTCGTGGCGCAGTGGGACAGCGTCTGACTGTAACACGATCGGTTGTGGGTTCGATCCCCACTCGGGGGAGTGATTTTATTTAAATTATTTTCACTTCTTCTCTCTGGTAAGACAAAGTGCGGCGTTGAGTTCCACCACTCAACACGCAATGTCTCGAATTCGGTGGAAAGCGAAGTATACTCCATACTTCGCCTTGACACTAGGTACTTTCTGCCTACCCTGCTATGCGGGATAAAAACGTGAAGCTAAAAAAAAATTTCTTTACGTTTTTCTCTTACAGATAGAGATAATCTATTGTCAATGCACTCTGTTTCTGTCTCTGCATTTTACGGGATTCGAGATTTACTCTACATCTGTAATATGTGGAATAAATTTGCTTTGATAAATCATGTTTTTCTCAACATTTATGTATGTAATGCATGGTTTGTTTACAGCTAATCCTTGTTTTAAAAAAATATAACATTAACTGTGTGAATACAAACAAAAGCCTGAGAAATAAGTAATTAAAAGAGAGAGATGGAAAATTGAGATATTTCTACACTCGAAGATAGCAAATATTCAAAACGTTTCTTTTCAACTTGGTATATTAATGTTAAGTATAATTTTTACTTATACAGCTTCATATTTGACGTTTCATCCCGTATAGCAGGGAAGACTGAACGTACCTAGTCTCAAGACACTCCGTACTTCGCTTTTCAAATTCGAAACGTGTTGAGTGGTGGAACTCAACGCCGCACTTTGTCTTACCAGAGCGAGGAAGAGAAAATAATTTAAATATAATCACTCCACATAGTGTTTGAAAACAAACGATAGTTTGGGCAATTTTGTTTAAAGATCTTTGATTTTTGCGATTTTTATATATTTTAAAAGAAGACAGGCTATAAATAAGTAAATGGAGTATCTATTTCTAATATTAAAATAACAGTTTTTTGCTACCTATACCTACAAAATACATATACCAAAATAACTATTTTTATAATTTTATTTATCTGTCTGTCTGTTTGTTTCCGCTTAGGTCTGGAACGGCTGGACTAATTTTGACAGGATTTTCCCTGGCAGATGATGAGATTCCAAAATGCTTACATCCACGCGAACAAAGTGGCGGGCACAGCTAGTCTATATAAACTCAAGTAATGAATAATAAATTAAGTACAATACATTTATATTAATAAATAATTTAATTAAAAAAACGAAAGTTATGTTTTATAGTTTAATTTTATTATTTGCGTAATCTTAATGTCAAAAATTTGAATATTATCTAAATTGTATTTAAATTTAATAGATTGTCATATAACAGTATTATATAAGCGCGGCGTTGAGTTACGTTTTAAACACACAACGTATGAATCTCTGTGTCTAAACACTAGGTTCCCTTTGACTACCATACTTGATAGACTAGCATACATATTATTAAAACATAAAGCGATGAAGCCCTTTATGATCTTTCATATGAATATATACAAATAAATAAATTTGAAGTGTCTATTTGTATTGTTAAAATAACCACTAATTACTATATACATATGTATACGGTATTTTTACAATCTGTCTGTTTGTTTGTTTCGACTAATCTCTGGTACGCTAAATGTTCTTTATTGCAATAAAATAAAAAAAATAGTAAGAAAATCGGCAACGGTGGATTTTATCTCCAGAAGAGATTTCTTCCAGCCAACCTGTGGAAGTGGGTGATGGTATAATAGAGTGATAAACCAGTGCAATAAATAATTAAAAGGAAATTTTAATAAATACACATTTAAAATATACAGACGTTAATAAATATATATAGACATACATGTTATTACAACATATATACATATATAAATAAATAAATATAATATAATATAAGCATTATATAGTAATTTAGTATTTTATTTTAGAATTATTAAATTCTCAACAGGTCGCTTTCGCAGCTACTAAGTCATAGACAAAAAAATATCGTTATTTTTTTATTTTTTTATCTTTACATATACATTCTATAATATAATAATATTCAATTAATAATTTAGAATTTAAAATAATTAAATAATAGAACAATCAAACCCATAAATATAGTTTTAAGTTATACAAAATGTAACTTTTAAAATAATTCAAAATTAAACTTTTAAGTTTTATCTATGGTAAGACAAAGCGCGGCGTTGAGTTCCACCAGTCAACACGTAATGTCTTGAATTTGGTGGAAAGCGAAGTACGGAGAGTATTGACACTAGGTGCTTTCTGTATATCCTGCTATACGGAATAAAAGTTAAAAAAAATTTACTTTACTTAGTATTTAATATAAAATGTGCTATAAATTATACGATATATTCTTATTTTTTCACGCTTTGGAGTCAATCTAGTGTCAAAATACTCCGTTCTGTTCTTTTCTCTGTTGAGTGGCGGAACACAACGCTGCACTTTGCATTGAAATAGCGGAGAAATGAAAATAAATTTGAAAAATAAACAATATTCCAAATGATTCAGTAACTAAACGCATTTTAGTAATGTATAACGCATATATTATAACGACTGTGATTTGGTCAAGTTATTTATTTTCTTTACACGAGTTAAATCTGCTATGAACCAGGGTAGTATGAGACAACATAGTATCAAAACACTCCGTTTACTGATTTACATATTAAATTGAAACACAGCATGTTGATTAGCGGAACTCAACGCCGCGCTCTAAGTTATCAGAACGAAAAAATGAGAATAATTTTATATATAATCTCTATATCGTATAGAAAACCAACCTACCTACCCTTAACATTTACGTTGATTACTGTACGACGAAAAATTAAAAAAAAATCACTTAATTAGAATCTAATCACCAATCTAATCACTAAGAGAGTGTTCTAAAAAAGGAAACGCGCAGTAGAACTCACATTAAAAACAACAAATTAAAAAAAACACAGTAAACATGTTAACAAAGAATTATAATAAGATTTTTAACAGTAACATCTAACCATCTGAAGCATGACCACATTACCGTTCACCTTTTGTCTCGCGGTGGCTTGAATTAGTTAAAATGACAATGGCATGCGTAAATTATAACGGTTCTCGTCTGGTCTCACTGTGTCACTGAGCCGTTTTGGCTGAAACTCTTGCAATTAAATAGGTCTTATATTATGAAAAATACAAATTATTAGGCTAGACCATGATCTACATACAAGGTATCAAAGCTACAAGGCCCCTAATATGGCCTCGTTGCCTTGGTAACGTGTTTGTCACTTTGGATTGGATATAAAGTAAAAAAAAATTAAATACCTAGTCTAAAAATCGTATAATTTTCACACTATTTAGACTTTATAAAATAAAAGCCAATTAGTTTCTTGTTTTTTTGGCAAAAAAATATTAATTTATCATAGCAAAAATAGCGAAATTTCATCCAGTTGAAATTATTTAAATCACCCATCCCATCCAGCTCCCAGCTTAGGTGTACAGCATCCTAGTAGGACCACTACTAGGATAAATGAGGGTCACACCTGACAGAGTGTATCATAAGACTAACGAGTAGTTCCTACAAGAGGCTACACAGGTCTTGAGGAGACCTCCCAGGAGGGAGGAGGGTAGTGTAGTATAGGTGACAATTCCCTGCAACCGTTTTGTTAGTGAGTGATACTCCTAAAAGGGAACTGAATCCACCACCACCTACTACATTGAGAAAAACTATAAAACGTTACAAGCTAATCAGTAAAACCATCATGTATGTATGTATGTACACACGTTAATAATGTAATCGAAATAAATTGTACGGTTCCTTCACTTTTACTTGCTGCAACAGAATTGCCAAACGGACTTTCAAATGAATACTAATAAGGTTTTCGTATCACGTTAAGCTTTCTCGATGACTTTGGCTTCTCACTTTCGTTGGTTAAATGCTTTGAGTAACTCTTGAGGCTTGTTATAAAACTGATTGACTGTAAACACGATTGGTTATGGGTTCGATTCCCAAGTGGAAAAGGTATATTTAAATTTAATTTTTTAATATTTACTTTTTTTAAAGTGTTATTCCACACTTAGGATTAGAAAACATTTTAGAAAAAACGTATAAAAATTTGAAGGCAGTGGAATTCGAACCCGCGCCTCTAGGATACCGTCCAACCGCTCTGACCACTAAGACATGCGTTATAGGATAATCGGAGAGTAGGATAAATCGGAGTGAACTTAGTGTTAAGACACTCCATTTGAATTCAACATATTGCGTTCTCACATGGAAGGATGGACAGAAAGAACCTCAATAAGACTCTCCATTCCAATTCGAGACAATGCGTGTTACGTGGCGAAATTTAACGCCGAGCTTATCCATAGAGTACAAGTAAAAATAATTGAAATATAATCAATCATTGATCAGGAATCGAATCCACAAACCAAAAAACCAGACGCTGTTCCAGCACGCCGGAATGACCGCGATAAAATAACGTTTTTGTTATTTAGAAAATACCGAAAATAGTACATAGATAGACGAAAATTTTCACTATAAACATTATTATCAGACGGCCGTATGAACATGACCTGAATTTATTACATTGTAACGATTCACGGATGCAGGGGGGAAAGTGTTTCAATTTAAAATAAATAATGTTTTGGATATTATACCGTCAGCTTAGAGTATAAACTAACCAACTAACCTTATGAATTCATATTAACTAACGGTTCAGGAGAGATAAAAATATATAAATATATTTTATGTGAAGGAACATTGAACACATG
Organism: Dryadula phaetusa; assembly: GCA_032432895.1. NCBI lineage: Eukaryota > Metazoa > Arthropoda > Insecta > Lepidoptera > Nymphalidae > Dryadula > Dryadula phaetusa. The sequence goes on from JAOYRS010000048.1 coordinate 88,226, forward strand.
ATTCATTTGTTTTTTTTTTTAATTATTTTTTTGTTTCCTTTTAAAATTATACAACACAGCACTTCGTCTTACTAGAGCGGAGAATGAAAAAAAAATAATTACAACTGGGAATGGAAGCTGTAACCAATCACATTTACAGACAGACGCTGTCCTATTGCGCCAGGAAAGGTCTTATTCTAACAAAAATCTAATTTATAAAAAATAAACCAACTTTATAATAAATATACAACCTACCTACCTATATTTTCTTACAAATGATTTACCTACGCCTTTAAAACTACTGTAGCTATTCCAATGAGACTTGTACTATTGCCTAATTTGAAGTACCTATATCTAGCCTTAATTAACAAGAAACCTCTCTATATAACTTTTAGTTATAGAGAAATTGGTGAACAAACATACAAACTTACACTTACCAAATTAAGCACACATGGTTGAAAGCCTTATTTCATTATATTGAAATATATTCAATTCCAACAATATTAGATACGTACATATAAAACTGATAACTTCTTTTTTCTTGAAGTCGATTAAAAATGTACTTGTATAGGAGCATATAGTGAGAGTTCTTTGCTCCATAAAGATAATAGTAACTCATTATAATTTAATTTTGAAATCTTGTAAAATTATAACTACATTTGCTTTGTTTACTGTATTTCAATCTTTTTTCTAAAATAATATTAGGATAGCAAATTACAGTCGCACGGTTATTCCGCCAGAAAAAGAAAAATTACCTGTTGATTGGCGTAGCTCAACGCCGTCGTAATAAACAGCGACATATTATACATATATTTATACATATAATGCTACTTTCGTGACGACATTCGGACAATGTTTGGCACATTATTATATATATGTAGATTCGAAGTAATTGCAGAAATACAAAATGCTTATGCTAAAACATGCGGAACGTTGAGAACGAAATATCACAGTATCGAGTTATCTGGTATCACTAATTACAAGAATTGTACTTACTTAGAGAAGATGGAAGACTTGAACGTAGTTACCTCTGCCAGTCCTACAAAAAAACAACAGTTCCAGCTGTGATATGGAAACAAACGCAGCGTTGGGAATCACCACCGGGGCAGCGAGAAGTAGAGGATGGAGCTACAAATAGCTGCGTGGAATGTAAAAGGAGGGATAACACAGAAGATGATTGAATTATTTGACGTGATGGATAAAAGAAGTTGTTTGTGTGACTAAGACCAAAAGAAAAGGCACGTACGAGGCTTTAGGAAGAAGAGTAATTAATCGTAGTGTGAAGAATTGGAAGATGCCTTAAAAAAAGAAAAATACTTATCAGAACTATAAAGTGATTAAGAAGAAAGAAATTAGTTGGAAAAACACCTACTGAAATCACCGATAAAGATGAAAAGAACACACATTTTGCAACTATAGGCAGAATTTCACAAGAAAATGTATGAATATAATGACGCCTATATGTCAAGAAACAGTGACATCCTAGGTCTTGAAGTAGGAAATGCCTAAGTCTGAAATATGGTAAAGCTGCTGCTTTACCAGTAGATGGAGTTACTTCACAGGCGATCAAATATGGTGCGGTGCGCATCGTGGATCTGTCCCTTTTTCGATGCAATTACGGTAAAAAACGGTAGAGGTCACGGATGATGTATGATTCGCAGTCATTTTATCTTTATATAAAGGCAAAGATTCACTGAAGACTGGAAACTATAGGGTTATTAGTTTGATTAGCTAGGGCAGGGAAATTTATGCTAAAATATTAGCAAGAAAAATGTAAGAGAGGTCAGAAAAGCTGTTGTGGGAGACCCAAGGAGAATTTAAATATGGATTTAAAAACGAAATAGGTCATAGTGCAAGTATCAGGTCTTTCTGCACGATCACGAAAAAGTTTTGTAACCTAGAAAATTTTCTGTCCTTTTGTGCACTTAGAAGAGGCTTTTAATAAGAGTTGTAAAAATAATTTATGGAAGATATCACCCCTCGGTATGATAATCAATCACATGTGTAAAAGAAAGTGATATAGGAGTGAAAATAGTTACCTGACGGTTAATAGCTTGCTGTAGTCAGATGATGCAGTGCTTATTTCAAAATTGGAATGCGAATTACAGGCATCGGTCGCAACTCTGAAAGATGGATGTGAAAGTAAAGATCTAAACCTAAATGTATATAAAACTAAGATTCTGGTATTTAAATAGATGAAAAAAGAAACGAAATATAAGATTAAGGTAGATAAAAAGATTTTATAGAACAAGTGTGTAGTAGAGATGGAAGTGTAAAAGTGTATTGCTGATCTTAGCTTATCGTATATATAGAAGAGATACGCAGAATGTCCAGCAGGTTTTGGGCACATGGAGAAGGTGTGATGTAAGTAAGAAAGATATATGAAGCAAAATGAGACCTTGGTTACCTTCGAAAACACAGTATCGATGTCAGTGGAGGTCACGTAAAAACCATGAGGATCGATCAAAGGGCATGTAGGAAGAAATTGATAACTGCAGACGAGGTGAAGGAACTATGGTGGACGACGTTCGGCGCTCCGTTCTTTCCAACTTAGAGATTAGCATTTAACTAAACACAAAGGAGATACAAAGTTTGTAAAAAGAGTTTTACGTTTAGTTTTAACTATTAACTTACTGTACTTTTAATTTTTAAAAAGAGGGAAAGACTTATTGAAATCTATTTAGAGAGAAGGAGAAAGAGCGAACGTCGCACAAAGGAGAGATATAGAGTATGTAAATTTCGAAGAAATATAAAAACCTATAATAACTTTTAGAAAACATTGTTGAAAAAACGTATAAAAATTTGAACGCAGCGGGATTCGAACCCGCGCCTCTTGGATACCGTCCAAGCGCTCTGACCGCTAAGCCATGCGTTCTACTACCAGCTGCGTCGAAATCCTTATACGTTTTGTTACAACTTATTTATGTTGTAAGCAACTCTGTAGAGAGATTTTTACAAATTTCTACTACTTAAAGATTATTAAGAAATAATCATGTAACAAGAGAGATTGCTATTTTGTTTTTATATGTACTATTTTTAAAGTGTTATTCCAGACTTAGGATTAGAAAACATTTTTGAAAAAACGTATAAAAATTTGATCATTTAAAATTTATTTTCGTTTCTCAGTTTTGAAAAACAGACGGAAAGTAGTCCACAGAGTGTCTTGACACTAGGCTGATTTAAACAATCTGACTATGCGCGATAAAAGGAAAAATAAGAAAAACAATTTAAATGATACTTAATTACTAACAACAATTTTTACTATAGCAAAGATTAACATGTAGAATTTGCTATGTAATTATATACAGTACAACAGGCCTCTTGTTGTATTGTAACCATTTATGAATTATTCTATGAAATACATTAAAAACCAAGTACTAAGTACTAAGGTAAGTAAATAAAATTAGTGGTTTTGTAATAATAAATGATCATTGTTTTAAAAATCATCCCATATATCATATATATATATATATATATATATATATATATATATATATATATAAGTGTATTTAATTATAATACGTGAATCCCTTATATATTTACTTATTACCCTATTGTAAAATTATATTTGAAAAAAGCATCTGTTGAGTTTCTCGCCAGCTCCCTCAGCCGGAACTGCTTTCCGAGCTGGTGGTAGCTTCTTCTAGCAGGTTACACAATATTGAAATATTAATCATTTGAGTAATTCATTTAAATAAAGAACATTTAATTTAACTAGTCTTTTATTTCAATTGATCCTAATAATTCAAATTGATAAAATAAAACATATAAATATTAATATATTGTACATTACTTAATAATATTCCCCATGAATGGAAATCAAACCCGCAACCAATCGCGTCTACAGTCAGACTCTGTTCCACCTGTGTTTTAGTAGTTAAATCTCAAGACACCAGGGTCCTTGTTCGCATGTGTAAGTACAGTTTAATACCAAAATATACTCCGTTGATCCAGTTAAAATTATTATTTATTATATTTACTTATAACATGAATATAATAAAAATATTTATATCATGTAAAAATATTAATATCTATTAAATATTTATATTACTTATGTTTCTGCGCTTTAAAAAAACAAAACAAATCGGTTGTAGGTTCGATTCCCACTCCCCATGAGTGACTATGTTCAAATTATATCCATTTTTATGCTCTGGTAACGCAAAGTGCAGCGTTGAGTTCCACCACTCAGCATGCAATGTGTCGCATTAGGTGAGAAGCAGAGTACGGAGTGTTTTAACACTAGGTACTTCCTGTCTACCCTGCTATGCGGGATAAAAGTGAGAAGCTAAAAAAATGACTGGCTATCACTGATTCTTGTTTAGTTGAAGAACCAAAATCCAACTAAATTGTATGAAATAATTGAATGGTTTGTTTTAGAAAATCCGTTCATTACAAATAAATATATTTGTTTAGTTCACCTCACTAACTTTCAGTTGATATAAGAGATGGCGTTACGAGTGTACGTTGAATATAAATATGAATGTACGATTAAATTGTTCTAATTCTATCTGTTTGTCTGTTTGTTTACACACACACACAGAACTAAAAGAGCATATTTATATTATACAACTAGAATATCTGGTGCGGTACTTAAAGCGACAAGTTGTACTGGAATATATGTAAGAAAATTTCAAATAATCAATTATAAGAAATAACTAAATTTAATTATCATTAGTTGATCTTTGATTTTTGCTATTTTAACACATTTTAAATGAAATTATTTCAAACGGATTATTCGTGTAAATTTTGGTATACTAAAATAAAACGCACTGTGCCACGACCGGCCTAAAGCGTGAGGCTACAAAAAACCTGACGTTTCGAACACTTTACAGTAGTCCGTGATCCCTAGTAGATTTTAATAATCCTTTACCAATTTTTTATGAGCGACAATATTACGTATATTGGCAAAAAGAACCCGCCAATTTATCCTCATTAGCTTTCAGCATATACCAGAGATGGCGGTAGAGGTACACTGAATCGCGCTTGTATTACGTTCTACCAAACACTGTAGGTAGAAAATTCTTGTAAGAATGAGTTGCCAAAACAAATTTTAGAGTAAAATTTTTGAAGAACACGTGCATGCTGAGCGTGTTTGATATATTATTAAAAAATATATACTTATATGAAGTATATTCAAATCAAAATATTCTGTATACAAATGGGCTATACATATATATATATATATATATATATATATATATATATATATATATATAAAGCGTATAAGTATTTCCTACTAGAAGCTACAACCAGCTTAGAGTTGCTCTTATTATTTTAACGATATTGTAACGATATTGTTTTAAACCATAGAAATATACTTTTTTTTATGACGTTCTTTATGATTTGTCCCTAGTTCATGCTGAGTAATATTACAATATCAATGCGTGTTACAAAAATAACTATATACATCAATTTGAGTACGGAGTATCTGGATACTACGTACTTCCTGTTAACCATACACTTTTGCTATATAGAATAAAAATGAGAAATAAAATTAATATAATATTGTTGTATTAAAATTAGTTGTACCTAAACAATTGGTTACTTATTAAGTCATATTTTTAGATTTTTTATCTATTAATTCATATCGACCATATGACAATTACATATCGAGTATCATCTTCTAACATGTATTTTCATAATAAATACATATTTTAAAAACTATATTGATGTTAGTTTAGGAATAATATATAAGAAAAAAATCAATTTTTGAAACCATAAGAAACATGAACTTGGTATATACGCTGCCGTGTGCCTTAAAAAATAGAAATATTATTTAATAGAAATTATAGTATTTTTAGAACCTAAATAAAAAAATATACTTAATGAAATAAATAAATCTATTTGACTATACACTTATTTTCTTACAAGAATTGCCTTTAAATTTTGAAATGGGCATTCGTCATTTACACCTTTACATGTTTAAAAAAAAAGTTTAATTATTTAATATTATTAAATCATTAATATTAGATATTTAGACAAGTAATACTTGAAGATACCATGATGGCCCAGTGATTTCACTGTAAAAGCAATTGGTTGCGAGTTCGACTCCGACTAGGAAAAATGATAATAACATTCCACCAGGACGATCGTGGCTCATGATCATGATCGTGTTTAAACGTGATCGGTTGTGGGTTAATTTTAAGTCCTTCGTTCAAGTTCCTTAAGTGGAGTACAAAGTACTAGGTCGAGTAGACAAGAATGCAAGGTAAAAGCGTGGAATTAAAAAAACACGTAAAAAACGAGGCTTGCGTTTCACCAACAAACTGTACTGCTTAGAATTCTAAATGAAAATGGAGAACAGAATGCCTTAACACTATCTTTTCTCTAACTATATCCCGCTTTAGCAAAAAAGTATGTAAAAAAACATTTTTTTTAAATAATAAGTAACGTGACGTATTGCAAAGGATTTTGAAAGGAACAAGATTACACCACTTCTAAATTATTTATGACTAGATTTTCCTAGTTTTTGCATCTATTATCACAGACAGACTATTGAAGACGTTTCTGCGTAGTTCTGTTATATGTTTTCGGCTTAACACACCATGCTTTGTTGGTTCTGGAACGAAAAACGTTAATTTCAGTTAAAAAAAAGAAAATGTAATGATTTTCTTAAAATTTTTAAATATAAAACTTTTAATATGAAATTTTGAACACATTGCAACCTGAATTCATACCATGAATTCCGAAATATAATCTCTTCAAAGACCTTTATAAAATAATACTTAATTTTTTTTATTATCGGACCATCCATGGTATGCCAATAAGTTTATACAATGATAAATCTAATCTAATCTAAAACTAGTAAGACAGATCTAGATTAAGTTAAAATAAATCTAGCTAGCTTCTTTACATAAATTCCTAGTTTTAAGTGAAACTGTTTTTTTTATAAAAAATAAAGAGGTAAACGAGCAGAAGGGTCACCTGATGGTAAGTGGTCACCTTTGCCCATGGACATCTACAACAGAGTTGTAAACAGGTTGCTGGCCATGGGATAAAAGTGAAAGGAGGTGAGGGAATGGATGTATAGGAATAGGGAAAGCTGGCTTACAAAACATCGAGCCGGAACACATCATCAGATATTTGGCGGATCGTTTTTGTCATGATAGTGGTCGCGAACCAGTCGGAGGATTAATCTCCTAATACTAAATTACTGGGATACCCGTCTCTTACAGGACGTTACCCAGCAGCGGAAGGAAATTATATTCTACCCTATCCCCTTACATGGAAAAACTAATAAAAGCTATATTAAAAATACTTACTTTAAAAATTGCCTCAATGAATACCAGCTACATGGGGACCAACTTTTGGGCTGTCTACGCTCATCAAATCTTAATGCCATTATATTTTGTTGACTCTTGCATTGATTGTACGGAGGGCCGTCGTGTCTTATGCCTAGGCTGAAATCATTATGTTTTCCTTATAAATTTTCGGGTTAAAAGTATGTAATTCATATTTTAAGCTTGGAGAAAATGCGTATTTGGTGGAATTACACACCGCGCCTTTTTGTCTTACCAGAGCGGAAAAATATCCATAGATAATCTTATACGTTTGTTACAACTTATTTATGTTGTTAGCATCTCCGTAGAGAGATTTTTACAAATTTCTTCCACTTAAAGATTATTAAGAAATAATATTTTAATAAGGGAGATTGCTATTTTAATTAAATATTTACTATTTTTAAAGTGTTATTCCACACTTAGGATGGGAAAACGTTTTTGAACGCAACGGGATTCGAACCCGCTTTTCCAATCCTAGGTGTGGAATAAAAAGCGTGTTGCTTTTTATCCCGCATAGCAGGAAAGGACAGACAGAAAGCAGAAATATTGCGTCTCACAACTCAACGCCGCACTTTGTCTTACTAGAGCGAGGAAGTGAAATAATTTTAATAAAATCACTCCCTCGAGTGGGGATCGAACCCACAAGCGATCGCGTTCACAGTCAGACCGGCCCAAGCCCAGCGGCCCAGTAAGCGTATCGTATTCACTCATAATATGAATTTACTGTAAATACTCTAAATTTATGTCAAGTGTTCAAATAGAACAGAAACCTGATTTTTCAAGTATGTTTGAAATCTAATCACTTCTACTATAGATAGCAAATGCTAAGTAACTTTTTAATAAACGGATTAATCGCGTATATTTTGGTATTTGAAAATACATTTTTGGAAACCTGACGTTTCTAACTTTATATTAGGTTTCATGTATTTTCGAATACCTAAATAAACGCGATTAATCCGTTTAAAAAATTAATTAAAAATGTGTAAATCTCTTGAAAATCAAGGATCTTATTATGAGGTAATAATTTTAATTACCCTACTTAAGTATTTCATTGAATTATATGAAATTCAACAAATTTTATATAATTCTTATGTAATTACTGTTATGGATCATATCTGTCTCTAATATTATCATCGTTTTAACTACTTTACTCAGAATAAATTAGCCTGAAAAGCGGTCGTATTTTTATTGTGCTTTAGGAGTGGGAATCGAACCCACAACCGATAGCGTTTACAATCAGACGCTGTCCCACCGCGCCGCAACTGGTCTCAGATTTTCTGTATGAAAAAAAAACATTTTATGCGTACCTATGTCCTATTTCATGTGCCAGTAGAAAACCAGCTAGATTTGGATCCCACTCTATGATAGCGCAACTCTTCTTAAAGTTGCAAATTCCTCTGGTGTAACCTCGACCTATAGATAGATAGAGACTCTTTATAGAAATATAGATAGATAAGATCCATACTCTTTATAGAAATTTAGATAGATAGATAAATACTCTATATAGAAATATAGATAAATAGATAGACATTCTTTATAGAAATATAATATAGATAGATAAATACTCTTAATAGAAATATATAGATAGATAGATAGATACTCTCTATTGTAATCAGCATAAAGAAAGAAATAAGAGGAACACGGAAATTCACGTTTTGCAGCATTAAAATATATATTGTGCATTATCTAAGTAATGGGAAAAATAATGTCATTTTTTATTTAATATAACTATACTAGAATAAAACAATACAAAGGTCGTACCTTTAACATTTATACGAAAAACCCATCTAAATGGATGTCAAAACAATGATAGAATATAAATTTATGATTTTTAAAATTATTGTCTGTCTATTTGTTTGTTTGTATCTTCGTAAATACTGGACAGAATTGAATGAAACTTTTATAGTTATATTGTTGTTAAAACTTGGCGGGATTGAGGGTTTTTTTGGAATTCGTAAAGTGGATTACCTGATTATTAAAAAACCCTATGAAAACTTTATTGGTGAAAAAGCTTTACTGCTGATGAGTATTTTTCAATAACATATAAAACTTAATGATGTGGAGTACGTGATGATAAAACATAGTAATCTAGCTATTCTATAATAGGTAAGGAAGTGCCGCCTTAGTAAAAGTTATTGACGTACAAAGTTCTAAGATCTTAATAACTTCGATAATGCACTAACTGAATTATAAGAAACATTTAATTTGAGAAATAAAAATAAATGACAATAGCGGACAGTGGCTGATAATAATAATAAAACATTGATTATGTATTCGATCTCATATTTGGGGAATTCTTCGATTTTTTCGTAGCAATGAGACTAAAATTTGCTAATTATGGCAGTATATTTTTTTAGCTTCACGCTTTTATCACGCATAACAGAGTAGATGGAAAGTACCTAGTGTCAAGACACTCCGTACTTCGCTTTCCACCGAATTCGAGACATTGCGTGTTGAGTGGTGGAACTCAACACTGCACTTTGTCTTTTACCAGAACGAGGAAGTGAAAATAATTAAATATAATGACTCCCCCAATTGGGCATCGAACCAGTCAGACGCTGTCCCACTGCGCCACGACCAGCCTATGCCAGTATTATTGCCATAATTATTGTTACTGGTTAGCCATATTGACTGTATCATGTGTTGCCTTTATCCAGCAATTTTGAAAAATCAATTTCTATCGTTAGGTTTTATCAATGTATAATATATATAAGATTCGTACAAGATACATTTTATAGTTTTACGCTTTTGTCCCGTATATATTTATTCCGCTTTCCGCCGAAATCGTAACATTGCGTGTTGAGTGGCGGAACTCACCGCCGCGCTTTGTTGTATGTTATGAAATGAAAACAGTATTAATGTTAATAATAATATAATTATTTCCCTGAGTGTGAATCGAACCTACAACCGATCGTATCCCACCGCACCTCGACCGTCTAGTACAAACATATGTTAAGAATAAATATATTACCTGAATTACTTCGAATTTTCCTTCCATTGTTCAAATGAAATAGATCCAAACCAGTTAATAATACAGAATAAAACAAATTATTCTGAGATAATTTCTTAACAGCTTGCCAGTCACAATAACTCTTCAAATATCTGGGAGCGTTCTCATCCAAAGTGACTTCTGAGCTATTCCTTAGAAATCTAGTATTAATTAGCTTAAATTGTACAGCTTGATTCAAGCTGGGATGGTTGAACAGTTTCCTTACATCTTCCAGGAGCTTATGGGAGATGGTCTTCAGTTTCTTCCTTGTATTAATAGAGTGGATGCGAGCTAGCTTTTTGGTCAACGGCTGGTCTATATGGATCAGAATTTTTATTATTATATCGTTTTCTTTCGTTACATACTTGCTTGTTGATTTATTCCACATCTGAAAAAAATATTTTTACAAGAATCATTAGTAAAATTATATATTGTAATATTAATACTATTTTTAAAATATTATTCCACACTTTGGATAGGAATTTTTTAAAAAAAAAACTACCTAAATTATTAAAGCTAAACGATTATTTCTTAATATTTTTTGGGTAATTAAATTTGTAGAAATGTCTCTACAGAGATGCTAACAACGTAAATAAGTTGTAACACAACGTGTACGAATTTCGACGCAGCCAGTAGTAGAAAGCATGGCTTAGAGGTTAGAGCGCTTGGGCGGTTTCCAAGTGGCGTGGGTTTGTATCCCTCTGCGTTCAAATTTTTATACGAGTTTTAAATAATATATTGTATTAATTTTTCTGCTGAAATTATTTATTTGTCTTACTTTCTATGTGCAATTAGTACGTATATATAACCAACTGTATTGTACTGTACTATGTAAATTTAACTGTGAATAAAAACCATACATATCTAATTTTTTGAATAAAATTATTTTAAACAGATCTCGTATATTTTAATATTGGAAAGTAGTCACAGATATACTGAGGTGAATTTCCTTTTATCCCGCACAACAGGGTAGACAGGAAGCACCTAGTGTCAAGACACTCTATACTTCGCATTCTCTCAAATTGAATCGACATTGCATGTTGAGTGGTGAAACTCAACGCCGCACAGAGCGAGAAAGTGAAAATAATTTCAAATATAATCACCCCCCAAGTGGGAATCGAACCCACAACCGATCATGATCAACCACGAGCGGCCTCACGAATATTTAGGATTTTGTAATACTACTGCCCTGAAAAAAATACAGTATCGTAAGCAAGCCCGTAATATAACTTGCATCTGGAGTTTAAAAATAGCTCGAACTCGATCTTTAAAGCTATACTTATTTATAGTTTTCCGTTGAAATGTTTAGAACATAAGTTAGTCCGTAAAATATTTCACATAAGAAATACCATCGTGAAGTATAATTTGAATTGGTTGTACATACACTTCCCACTTAAAGGGATTGAATATATAAGTGCGGTGTTGAGTTCCGCCACTTAATATGCAATTTCTTGAAGCGAATCTAGTGTTTTGATATGCGGTATATAATGTAAAGCTAATTTAAAAAAAACATTTTAATACTGGTGTAGAGATAATGAAAGGTTGAAATAAGCTTCGCCTGAATGTAAATAAATGATGACGGTCGTGGCGCAGTGTGACGGAGTTTTACTGTATACATTATCGGTTGTGGATTCGATTCCCACTTGGGGGAGTGATTATATTTAAAATATTTTCACTTCTTCGCTCTGGTAAGACACAGTGCGGCGTTGAGTTTCGCCACGCAACTCGCAATGTCTAGAAACTAGGTACTTTCTGTTTACCCCGCTATGCAGGATGGAGCGTGAAGCTAAATAAATATCAGAATCGGTATAATAGCTCATAAATCTTTGGTATATATTATACGTTAAAATCATTAGAAGCTGCTCGAGGTGTACAAAAATATCCCAACCTAGCAACAAGATCTAGTCTGATAGTCGAATTTTAGGAACCATGATGAAACTAGTTTTATCTGAATAAATTTACTTTGCGTCAAAAAACGCTTTTATCCCGCACAGCAGGGTAGACGGAAAGTACCTAGTGTCAAGACACTCCGTACTTTGCTTTCCACCGAATTCGAGACTTTGCTCGTTAAGTGATGGAACTCAACGCCGCACTTTCTCTTACCAGAGCGATTAAGTTAAAATAATTTAAATATAATCACTCCCCCGAGTGGGGATCGGGCTCACAGCCGATCGCGTTTAAAATCAGAAGCTGTCCCACTTAAAAATCTTAAGAATTCGTCACTTAAAATGAAGACTTGAGAATGCTTGCGTGCTATAATTTTAATATTTACTATTTTTAAAGTGTTATTCCACACTTAGGATTAGAAAACATTTTTGAAAAAACGTATAAAAATTTTGAACGCAGCGGGATTTGAACCCGCGCCTCTTGGATACCGTCCAAGATTGACGGTATCCAAGAGGCGCGGGTTCAAATCCCGCTGCGTTCAAAATTTTTATACGTTTTTTCAAAAATGTTTGCTATAATTTTGTCGAACAAAATGTTTTAAGTTGATATAAATTTCTTATTCAAGAACTGTTTAAAATAAGCAAATACTTAACTTATTATGTAAAGGAAAGGTTGATAAAATAGAATACAAAAACTGCATTTATATTGATACAGCTAAGGTTAACAATAAACATATAGAAATATATACACTGTGAATTTGTAAAACTTTAAGATTTGTATATGTAGGAACATTGAGCAAAAATGTATTTTACACTTTTTCTATGAAGAAAAAGATAAATATTTAATTTAATCAAAATATATTGATGTAAGTCAATTTTCAAAAAAAAAAAACTGTACAACACCTACTCACTGAAACTTTTCATAATTTAAATTAAGGCCGGTCGTGGGTACGACTCCCCTCAAGGAAATTGTTACGTTTAAATTGTTTTCATTTACCCGCTCAGATCAGATATAGTGCGACGTTGAGTTCCGCCACTGAACCCACAATATCTTGAATTCAGTGGGAAGCCTAAACACTCGGTACTTGGCACTAGGTACTTCCTATCTACCCTGCTATGCGGGATAATAGCGTAAAACTAATCTTTTAGAACTACATTCCTGAAAAAATATACATGCCCATAATTCTTCTTTTTTCAGTTCCCAGATATTTCAGCTTTATATATATATATATATATATATATATATATATATATATCGCAATGACATAATTTGTATCAAAAATTACCTCATTGTTTACGTCATTTATGTCAAACAATAAAGTTTGATAAATGTTAAATGTATGAAGGTTATTTTAAATACACATTCATGTATATTTCATTAATGTCAATCATTTTGTCTCTGTGTGTGTCAATCTGTTATGACCCATCCCTCTTTTCCTCATCTTATGATGCGTGTTGGGTCGCGTATCTCAATTTCTTACAATATTTGAGAAAAATAATAACAATAACATGTGTCATACATGTTATTTTAGAAAAAACGTATAAAAATTTGAACGCAGCGGGATTCGAACCTATGCATGCACGCATGACTTAGCGGTCAGAGCGCTTGGACGGTATCTAAAAGACGCGGGTTCGAATCCCGCTGCGTTCAATGTTTTATATGTTTTTTCTAAAATGTTTTCTAATCCTAAGTGTGGAATAACACTTTAAATATAATAAATATTGAAGTAACATGTATACTATGAGCAGTTTCTTCATAATTTAGTATTAACTGATTTTTTATTGTGGAAAATTTAATACCGTTACCACAGTAGTCGAAGATATAGTTGAAATTATAATTATAACATTGCATTTAAAGCAATGTAATTGGTGGTTGTGGGTTTGATTTCCACTTGCGGAAAGTTTATATTGTTTTCAATTTTGGAAAGAGGGTGCGGCGTTATGTCTCGAAGTCGGACCTATAAGTGGAGAACGGAGAGTCTAGACGCTAGATTCTATTAAAGGAATCTGATAAAATAATTTTAATAAATACAAATTAACTTTAAAATAAAATAAACCATTAGATTTATTTAAATTATTTTAAATTTTAAGTTAAAATCTGTCTCAAAACGAATGTCTGAAATCTATGTAGCTTCTTTAGAAAATGTAATGCGATCAATTAGGTACAAATAAAACTTTTTATATATGAAACACAACTTTTTAATTTATATAATTCACGCTCGCCGCCTCCTATCAGAATTAAAGACGACATGTCAAAAAGCGGAACTTAACGCCACCCTTGTCTTATCAGAGCAGGATAAATGAGAATAATTTAAATGTAACTATTGTTTCGAGTTGGAACCAACCCACCAATCATGTTTTCAGTAGGACGTCCGTCCCACTGCGCCACGACGATCTTTACTAACTATAATTAAACTATTTTTTTAGCTTCACGAATGAAGACCCAAAGTACCTAGTGTCAGGACACTCCGTAATTTGCATTGCGTGTTGATTGGTGGAACTCAACGCCGCAATTTGCCTTTTCCCGAGCGAGGAAGTGAAAATAATTAAAATATAATCACTCCCCGAGTGGGGATCGAACCCACAACCTGTCGCGTTTACAGTCAGACGCCGTCACACTGCGCCACGACCGGCCTCAAATAATAATAATTAATTATTATTAGTTATAAAGTAAATTTAGTAACATTCACTACAGGTTCAAATCTTGTATCAAAATATTGTATTCTATTTGTAAAAAACAGTTACAAAGTTAAGTTTAACTTAAATGGCTTCACACTGTACTTAAACGAAAAGTATTTATTAAAGAACGGAGAGCAGAGAACGGAGTGATTTGACACTCAGATATTATTAGCAGAGTGTCATGACACTAAGATATCACTAACTACCATGCTATAAGCTACAAGTGTCAAGGTAAAATAACAAGGAAATAAACCAACCTGAGCTCCATATCTTAATTCCACCAAAGATATCCAAATAAGTAATACAAAGCACACCTTCATCGCAACGCACTGTATCAGAGCTTGGGGAACACTGAGCGATGTTCGAACTTCTACGCGAATGGCGAGACCGTCCCGTTTACACGATGACGTCGTACAAACCACACCATGGCTTATAAAATAATTTTTGTTAGTTATTTTATTGTTGCGTGTGACGCCAATATCCTTATAGGGATATAGTTATATTTTAATTACGCGTGTACTGTTAATTCATAATAATTTCCTTAAAATACTAGTTTCTTTATTTTAGCTTCACACGTTTTATTCCGCGTAGCTGGATAGACAGATAGTATCTGGTGTCAAGACACTCCGTACTCCGCTTTTCATCGAATTCGAGACATTGCGTGTCGAGGGGTGGAACTCAACGCCGCACTGTGTCTTACCAGAGCGAGGAAGTGAAAATATATTTCAATATAATCACGAGTGGAGATCGAACCCACAACCGATCGTGCTTACAGTCAGGCGCTGTCCCACTGCCCCCGACTGGTGTTAGTTTTTTTTTTAATTAAAATCGTTGTATTAATTAAAACTAAATAATTATTTATTTAGTTATTTTTGTCAATTTAAGATTATGCTTTACATTCTTTGTATGAAGAGGTACCTTCATATATGAAATTACAACATCTTAAGTCATCTATCTACATAAATTAATTATACTTATATACACTATTAGATATAACGAATTTTTATTTACATTTTAGTAACATGTTAAAGTTAAAAATAACAAATTAGGCCGGTCATGGTGCAGTGGAACAGCGTCTAACTATAAACGTGATCAGTTGCGAGTTTGTTTTCTAAACTTGGGTGAATGAATAATAAATAAATATTTAAATTATTTTCATTTTCTAGCTCTGGTTAGATAAAACGCGGCGTTGAGTTCCGCTACTCAACACGCAATGTCTCGATTTCAGCGGAAAGTGGAGTACGGAGTGCGGGATAAAAGTGTGAAGGTAAAAAAAAAATAATAACAGATTATTTTAATCATTATAGAAACGTAAACGATATTACCGTTCGAAGTTAAAAAACGCACTAAACAAAAAATATTGTACCAGATGTTTTATGTTTTGAAATGTGAACTTTTAGCTAATTAGATATTTATAATTTATGTTTTTTTTTCAACTTTATACCTGTTCCACATTGAGTAAGATAGTATTCAGTGTTAAGACATTATAAATATATCTTTAACTACACAAATTTAATACAATCCTAAGATTAAAATTCAAAAATCACAAACAGTCAACCTACTGTCAAAACACTCCGTTGATTGTTTCCAGCCCGAAATCGAAACGTCACGTGTTGAGTGGCGAAGTCAACGCCGCGCTTCATCATACCAGAGCAAAGAATTGAAAATAAACTTTAAAATAGATTTACCTGAGCGGGAATCGAACGCACAGCCAATCGCGTTTACAGTCGAATGCTGTCCCGCTTCGAACTATGACCGCATATTTTATATTTTTTTAAGCTTTACGCTTTTATCCCGCATAGCAGGGTAGACAGAAAGTACCTAGTGTCAAAACACTCCGTACTTCGCTTTCCACCGAATTTGAGACATTGCGTCTTGAGTGATGGAACTCAATGCCGCACTTTGTCTTTTTGCCAGAGCGAGGAAGTGAAAATAATTTAAATATAATCACTCCCCCGAGTGGGGATCGAACCCACAACCGATCGCGTGTACAGTCAGACGCTGTCCCACTGCGCCACGACCGGCCTCATATTATATAATGTTTTTATATAATTAAAATAAAAATTAATATTACGCAAAAGATATCCGTTCGATATGGTGTAAACGTAGTCTGTATTATTAATTTATCTCCAACTTACATATCTATGAGATATAACAGTAACGGTTGAATGATTTCAATTTCATTTTGAACTTATTGCCATAAACGTTTGCGGTTCAATTTGAATAACCCAGTATTACAAGTTAGCGAAAATAAAACTACTTACTTCAACGACGTTTTTGTATGGAAATTTGAAGTTGTTATTTGGATATAAAATATTAATTGTTAATATATATATTCATAATATTAAAGAAAATGTCCTCTGATTCCTTTAAAAATAGTTAAATATTAAAATAAATAGGATTCTCCCTTGCCAAGCGATTATTTCATAATAACCTTACAGTCATGGTCTCAATCTTTGGTATCAGAAAGTTGTAAAAATATATCTATAGTACGGAGTATGAATGGAAATAAATAATAACAAAACTTAGAAGAATTTCGACTTAGCTGATAGTAGAACGCATGGCTTAGCGGTCAGAGCAGTTTCCGCCGAATTCAAGACGGTGGCGGTGGCGGAACTGAACGCCGCACCTTCACTTACCAGAGCGAGAAAGTAAAAACAATTTAAATATAATCACTCCCCCGACTGGGAATCGAAACCTAGACTGATCACGTTTGGCGTCACGGCAAGTCTCAATTTTTTTTATGTTACTTTATATTTAAAATTATATGTAATTCATATTTGTTATATTTGTTTTTCCATAGTTTGCATCTTTTAGCTTGATATTTTGCTATCAACAAATGTAACGTAACAGCTATAGTCATACATGCTATCTGTAAGCCAAATTCCAACTGAATTCGTCCAGTCCAGTGTTTTTTATTGCAAGTTTAATATTTATCTTTCTTTTTGAATATTTTAAAGTTAAATATTTCAACTGTAGTTTTGGGTCTGTTTTGGTTTACGAGACTCCACCACCTATAATGGGGTCTGTACCCCGTTATAGTTGGAATTAGTCGGGGTCTGTACCCCGTTTTAATTGGAATTAGTGGAGTTAAAGTCAAATATATTACTGTTAATATGTTTGTATTCAAATAAGAAATATATATATATATATATATATATATATATATATATATATATATATATATATATATATATTTAATTTCTTTTCATTTTTCATAATGTAATATATTCATAAATATCATTATGGTACAGAACAATATACTGTAGAGACTGTAAACGCGATTGGTTGTGGGTTCGATTCCCACTCGTTTAATGATTATAATTTTTTTTTTCTGTCTGTTAAGACGAAGCGCGGCGTTGTGTCCACGGAAAGAAAGGAAAGAATGCTTAAGAATGCTAACAAACATAAATTATTAAACATTTATTTGAATAAATGAGCTTTACACTGTTTCTATACTGGAAACATCTCACAGGAAATTACTATAGCAGTTGTTTTGATTTAGTTTTTTTTCTAAGTAATTAAATTGTAACATATAATGGATACCTTAATGCCTTATTCTTTGTTGATATAATAGATCATTGTTATATGTTTTTTTTTAATTTCACACTAAATTGAAAATTTAAAAAATTAGAGACAGGTCGTGGCGCAGTGGGACTATAAACGCGACTAGTTGTGACGGTAATTGTAATTGATCGTGGGTTCAAATCCCATTTCTATGAATGATATTTAAATTATTTTCCTTTCTCAATCCTTGTTACACGAAACGTGAAAATTTCTCTTATTAACTAATGAAAATAATTTTAATATAATCATTCCCCTGAGTGGAAATTGAACCCACAACCGATCGCGTTTACTGTCAGACACTGTCCCAAACCGCCACGACAGGCCTTAACGCTCATTAAGTTTTCATTATATTTATATTGTAAGTTACAATGGTACATATCGCGGCGTTGAGTTCCGTTAAATAACTTAATAATGTGCAACGAAGAACAGAATGTCTTGACACTACAATACCCAGCCAGCCAGTTAAAGCTGGATAAACATACGCGATCTCCCACCACGCGCGTCGCACATGTGCTACAAAGACAGACACAAAAAAAAATTGTATACAAAATTCTTTTTTTTTTATTGTTATTTTTTTTATAACTTATTTAAAAATAAGAGAATAGCACTTAATATTCACAGATTAAATATCTTTTTACAAAGAAAAACCTTATATTACTATTATACTATTTCTTATTCGATAGATTTTTAAAAAATATATACAAATTTAAAAGGAATTCGAACCCGCGCCTCTTGCAAACCTTCCAAGTGCTTTAATCGCTAAGCCATGCGATAAACATAAACAATGCAAGCCTTCACATTTTTTATACGCTTTTAAAAATACTAATCGAATTATTTCCGCATATGGGCTTTGAACCTGCATTGATAGAAAGTAAATAAAATATCCACTGTACTGCTATGACTTTGCCATTATATACGGGAATTGTAATTCCAATATTATGTTAGTTTATTTGCACTGAGCATTGCTATCAACGTCCGGAGCAATTCCAGATACAAGCATGAATTTTTAGGTTTTGTACGAAATAATTGAATGTAGGTAAAATAACGATCACATGCCGCAGTGGCGCAGTGGGACAGGGTCTGACTGTAAATGCGACCGGTTGTGGGTTTGATTTCGGGTAATGATTATATTTAAATTAATTTCATTTCTTTGCTCGCTAAGACAAAGCGCGGCATTGAGTGTCACCACTCAACACCTAGTGTTTTCAATTCGGCGGAAAGCGAAATACAGAGTGTCTTGACACTAGGTACTTCGTGTCTACTCTGCTATGTGTGATGTTAGAAATATATATATTTACAGTTTTAAGTATACTTTTACATTTCTTTCCGTATCGAGTACTATAGAGAACCTAGTGTCAAGATACTCCGTTTTGTACAAAGGCTCGAAATCCAGGCCATGTGAGTAGAGTTGGCGGAGCTCAACACCGCGGTTTGTTCTCCAAAAGCAGAGAAATGAAAATAGTTAATATTCATTTTTTTGCTCTTATAGGATCTTCTAATTGGAAATTGAACCTGCGACTATAAAGTATACATGTAGATAGTAATGTATTATTTCATAAAATATATATATATATATATATATATATATATATATATATATATGAGATATGTAAATGCATCTCCTTGTATTTTCTAGGGAAGACATACAAATAAAATAATAATAATATTACAATAGTTATAGAAAGTATAATTCCCAAAAGGTTATCAAAACATCTTTTTGCCCATAATTGCTAATAATTATGTATTTTCCTCTGTGATTTTGTTATGTCTGTAGAAAGGATAACTATTTCCTTGTTAAAGAGAAGTGCATTGAATTGCAACGTACTTTGTACTTTACTACTTGTTATTATATATATATATATATATATATATATATATATATATATATATATATATATATATATATATGCACGTTTTTATCCTGCATAGGGTAAACAGGACATACCTAGTGTCAAGACACTCCGCTTACCACCGAATTCAATACATTGCACTTTCAGTCAGATACCACAGCGGAGAAATAAAAATAAATTTTAAATATAATCATTCCTCTAATTGGAATCGAACCCACAACAAAAAAGTCAATTGAACCGTCAGTTTTATAATAATGTCAGTTTTGTCAGTCCGGCAAGAAGAAGAAAAAATACCACAAGTATTCTACGACTTCAAAAAACTCTTTGGGATTATTAAGAAAAGCTTCATGCCTTTTCCTGTACAGCAGCGTAAGCACTAAGCAGAAAATATCTCATTTTAAAACACTGAGTCTTTCACAATTTGACACCTTGCGTGTTTAGTGGAATCTAACGCCGTCATTTGTCTTTATAGAGAGGGAACATTTATTTGGGTAAAATTATTTCCCCCACCGGGTATTGAACCAACAACCATCGTGGTTTCAATAAAAAACCGTTCAACTGCGCCATAATTGATAAAACTATCTAGAATACGTTATTTGATAACTCTCACTTAGCAAGCACAAGGACACACGCTGAGATACGAAATACAACTAATAATTTAATGAATATTTCCTGCGTTTATTTATTTTGTTCAAGGCATTTTTGAGCAATTATTTTTGGAAGTATCCAATGTCATGTTTTGTTTGTTAGTAAAATTATACTTATAGGATTTGATCTTGTTAACATCGAAAACGCTGGCATAAGCTGCTTACTGAACTATGATGGTGATTTTGATTGTTACAGACAATACACGTACTTATGTTATTTATTAGATATGAAAGTAAAACCATTTGATATTTCTCTGTAGTTCACTTTCAGTGGCGGAACACAACACCGCACGTTGTTTTACTAAATCCCCGGGTGGGAATTGAACCCGCAATTAACGGTTTTGCGGTACACGATGGTCTTTTTTAATTGTATACTGTAAATAATCGAAAATATGGGGTTTCCCAATAAGAACGATATATTTTGAAACTGAAATAAAACATGTAATATATATATTTTTTCTTCTGGCATTTTTCCCAGGCCTAGCTAAGGGGTTGCCTTCCCCACTCAATATACTCTACATCCTCGGTGATGAGCCCATTGGTTTTCATTATATCACATCGAATCAGTAAATATTATACATGAGTTGAGGTTGAGAACTAAAGTTTCTACCTCCATGATGTCACTGTCAGATCGCTGTACTTTTCAACGTGTATTTCATTTCATACAAATATGTTTTACAAACACATGGATATTGTTAAATTTATTTTATTATTAAAAAAATTGCATTAAGCCATACCCCTTATAGTAGAGGAGTGGTAATTATAGCATACCTTATAGTAGTGGGTAGTTAGACAATGGAGTGTCAGGACACTTTACTGAGTTTTTTTAGCTTCACGCTTTTTATCCCGCATAGCAAGGTAGACAGGAAGTACATAGTGTTAAGACACTCCGTACTTCGCTTCCTATCGAATTCGAGACATTGCGTGTTGAGTGGTGGAACTCAATGCCGCACTTTTCTTTTACCATTTAATGATTTGATGTATTTTATATTTTTAATTGAAATTAAAATAATATTCTGCATATCTTCTCATACTCTTAAATTTTGTAAAAATGCGATTATTATATGGATTAATAGAATTAAATAATGAAATTTTATTCGAGAGGCCGGTCGTGGCGCAGTGTGACAGCATCTGACTGTATACAAGATCGTTTGTGGGTTCGTTCTCCACTCGAGGCAGTGATTATATTTAAATTATTATCACTTCCTCGCTCTGGTAAAGACAAAGAGCGGCGTTGAATTCCACCACTCAACACGCAATGTCTCAAATTCGGTGGAAAGCGAAGTACGGAGTGTGCTGACACTAGCTACTTTCTGTCTACCCTGCTATGCGGGATAAAAGCGTGAAGCTAAAAAATATAAATAAATAAATATTATTCATAAGAAGAGAAAGTAAAGTAGAGAGAGTCATGCTTTGTTAATCTTCCGCTCAAATAATGTATAAACAACATTTGCAGTTGTATGACTCTTTGGCTGATCAATTTTTATTCATTGCTTTTAGGTATTAAAGAATAAGATCTTTGATTTTCGCGATTTTTACAAATTTTAGATGGAACTATTTTAAACGGAGTCAATCGCGTATATGTTCTAATACCAAAATAAACGCGATTAATCCGTTTAAAAAAGTTTCATTTAAAAAGTATTAAAGATTCTTTTTGAAGAAGATGTTTATGAGATATTACTGTATACTCTATTACGTTATAAATGTAAATTTCAAATGTAGATTAAAATAACTTTTTTGTTGAAATAAGATGAGGCGCGATAAAACACGCGTTTATACGGATTTAAATTATATCTTTAGGTCATTGGGCTATCGTTTTCAACATTATGTTAAATTTTTGCTTAAAATAATAATGATTATTTTATGATAATTAATTAAATTACGTTATAATAATTTAGGCCGGTCGTGGCGCAGTGGAACGGCGATTAGCTGTAAACTCGGTCAGTTGTGGCTTTGATTCCTTTTCAAGGAATTGTTTATGTTGAAATTATCTTTATTTTCTCGCTCTGGTTAATAGAAACGCGGCGCTGACTTCATCGCGAAAACCAGAGTGAAAGTGAAAGTATGGAATTATATTAGTAATTGTTACTTTAAAAATGTTTCCTACATAATATATGACCAAAATTAAAAGTATTTATTTAAATTTAATTTTATTTATGCAATTTATTTTTATTATTTACTAATATTATTTCTTATTTTATCCTGTTTATAGTTTTTAAATATTTGCGCCTGCTATTTTTAAAATGCAATAATAAATTCTAAATATTTGCTAATTAATTTTTGACAGGCGTCTTAAGTTTCAGTTGTTTATAAAGGTCTGTTTAAGTTGTTTATAACGGATTTTGTAAAGGTTTTTTTTATATAAAAAGAAGAAAATAATATATGTTTTTAACTTTTATTAAAAAACATACACTAATTACTGGCCATTGTCTAATCAAATATATTCATTAATCTTATGTACAAATAGATATAATTAAAGCGATTAATGATTATTTCTGATTACACTTTTTTTATACTATTTAAGCTTTCAGGTGAGGTCTTAGTAGCCGGCGTCAGCGTCGTAACTGCTTTTCTGTCTGCTGTATTGCCCTTTAACAAATTAGATACATTAGAATCTGAACGATAGACGCCTTTCGTGGCGCAGTGGGACAGCGTCTGACTGTAAACGCGATCGGTTACGGGTTCGATCCCCACTCGGGGCAGTGATTATATTTAAATTATTTTCTTAATTATTTAAAATTTATTTAAATTATTTTTTTAATTACTTCGCTCTGGTAAAAAGTCAAAGTGCGGCGTTGAGTTTCACCAGGTCCCCAGTTCAGTTGAGTACCAAGTGAAGTACGGAGTGTCTTGATACTATGCGGGATAAAAGGGTGAAGCTAAAAAAAACCTATATCAATTCATGACATGAAAACGTTTGGCTATAAACGCAATTAGTTGTGAGTTCGATTTCCACTCAGGCAAACAATCATGTTTATTTTAAAATACTTTAAATTGACATAATTTTTTTATTTATGTATCCATAGAAATAATACAAACACTAAATGTTAAGTGGCGGTAACGAAATACAATACTACAAACTCCATTAAAATTGGTTTAGCCGTTTACGAGATTACTAAACACAAATGCACAGACAAACAGATAAAAAAATGAAGTCAGTCAAAACCTACTGTTAGTGTATAGTTTACTTTATATGGTTTATTAGCGTTACTTGTCATTAAATTCTCACTGTGTGTTCTATAAACGGATGCGTCGATTGTTTTTTCTCTATTCTTTTTTTTTAGCTTCACGCTTTTATCCCACATAGTAGGGTAGATAGAAAGTACTTAGTGTCAAGACTCTCCGTACTTCGCTTTCCACCGAATTAGATACATTGCGTGTTGAGTGGTGGAACTTCACACCGCACTTTCTCTTACCAGAGCGAAGAAGTGAAAATAATTTAAATATAATCACTCCCTCGAGTGAGGATCGAACCCGCAACCTATCACGTTACAGTCAGTCACTGTCCCACTGTGCCACGACCGGCCTCTTTTAATCTCTATTCAATTATCATATTTCAGCCATATATTTAAATTATATATTGAAGTATATACATAAATATAAATAAAAAGGAACTAGTTTTAAAAACTAGATTTTTTCATATTGTTTTATATTCTATAAATTAATCACTTTTATTTGATATCCCTAGGTATAGGTCATCAGAACTAAAGTCCGAATACAAATTTCAGCTCAATCGGATACTGGGAAGAAGATCAAAGTGAGGTTTCAAGATTTCACGCACTAACTAACAAACTAACACGGCAAGTTAAATAAAAGCTCATAAAACATTTGGAGTAACATTTGGAACATGTATATTAGTATCCACTCACCATCATTTCCAGCGGTCAACTCCAAGCTCTTCAAGATCGCTTCAGGAATGGGAGGTGGAGTGGGGAGGTGATCACCAACGGGATGGTAGCCGTTCTTATCGGCTGTGTAGCTGATTGAGTAGGTCTGTCCATCATCACCTATGTACGAGAATGATCCTGACACTTCAAGTGAACCCTCCTCTGGAGCAGATCCGGGGAGAACGCGACCTGTAATGTTGATAATATTTGCTTATACATAAGTTTTAGTTTAAAATTGTAATATATATTTAATATATGGGTATGTGAGTCCGGTCGTGGCGCAGTGACAGTAAATGCGAATGGCTTTGGGTTCGATTCTCGGGAGAGTGATTATATTTAAAATTTCACATCCTCGCTCCGATAAGATCCGATTCACACTATCAGTAAAGTCGAACGTGTCGTTGAACGTACCCCTGTCAGTGTCAATAATGACAGTGTTGCAATGATTTACGTAATTTAAGCAAAAGGACATATTTAAGTATTGAAATATATAAGTATAGTTCTTGCAGACGAAGCCGCGAGCCACTTGCTAGATAAAAACAATCATATACTTCAACTCAATTCCACAATAAGATCCACAGATAATATAATTGACTTTCTAATACGATGAAAATTTGAACCGACGGCTGTACGTAACTAGAGGTTCAAATCAATTGGTGGCAGAAAGATCAATGACGTTATAGCAACACTCATAACTTAAACAATTCTATTAATTTTTGTATAAATTTTAAATTATCTATATTGGTTGTAATAAATATAATTTAATTATAATATTTTGAACGATTTATGTTACAGGTATTATGTAAAAATTCGACCTGGTTAAATAAAAACGTATATGAAAACCAATGGGCTCATCACCGAGGATGTAGAGTATATTGAGTGGGGAAGGCAACCCCTAGCTAGGCCTGGGAAAAATGCTAGAAGAAAAAGGAGAAATATAAAAACGTATAATTTACAAGTTTAATTCATATAAGATTTAATTTTACAATGAATGATCGTATGGATATACCAAGAGGGTCTCTATAGATGTAGAGGGAGCTCGAAGCAATGTCCTAGACCTAAATGCAAGATTTTTTTATAGAAAATGAGACTAACGAGCTGAAGGGCTATATGATGGTAAGTGGTCACCATCTCCCATAGACATCTACAACATTAGAGGTATGGATTCGTTGCCGGCCGTGGGATGGAAGTGAAAGGAGATATAGGACTCGGCATTTTAAAGGAAAGGATGGGTGGGAATTGGGGAATATGGCTTACATGACATCGAACTGGAACACATTAATAGATATTTAGCGGATCGTTTTTATCACGATAGTGGTCGCTCGTAGAAGGGCTTATATATAGGGCTTATATAGTGACCTTTATTATGCGAAACCTCCTTACCTAAATCTAATTCTATTCAAAAATACTAATAATATTTTAGTATATATTATTTCTTTAAATTATTTTGATTGATTAAAGCCCTAATAGCCAATAAGTAAATCAATACGTAATTAAGACAGGAAATGCCTCAGTCACATGAATCAACTTAGAAAGGTAACGTGAAGTAATATGAAACTGTGTTAATACCGTCATTGAATTGTGCAGGTCACGGGTTTAATTCTGTTGATGTAAATATTAGTAAATATTAATATACAGTATGTTTCTATATTTAAGCTTATGGCGTCATTCAAAGAATATAAGCAAATGTAATATTTCATATCGAAAGAATATTAAAGAATATAAAGTTAATTAATTTGTGGGATAATCGCCACTCAATGGAACAGTGACTGTCTGTAAGCGCGATTGGTTGTGGGTTCGATTTTGGTATGGAATGAATAAATATTTTCAAACTATTTTATTTCTGCGGTGAGATAAGATAAAAGGAGGTGATAAGTTTCTCCGCTCAATATCCTTAATGTCACGGAATGTCTCGAATTTGCGCGGAAAGTGGACAGCAGAATGTCTCGACTAGGTTATCTCTAACTACAATGATGTACGGGATGAGTTATACAGCGGAAAGAAATTTGTGAAGAATGACATTATTATACATTACCTTGTATAAAAATATGTTTCATGCAATAGTTTATTAATAATAGCAATTCCCCAAATGTAGCGTAAACTACAAAATTGCTACGAAAACAGCTTCACGCGTTATCCCGGATAACAAGGAGGTCAGAGACAACCTAGTGTCAAGACACTCCCTCCATTGTTTATAATTCTGTTTATATTTTAAACAAGTGTATCAAATAAATGAGAGAAATTGTAAAAGGCTAGCATAAAACTAAAGAAGCTCCTCTCCATAATCTCTATATATATATATATATATATATATATATATATATATATATATATATATATATATATATATATATATATATAAGCCTTATGCCGCATAGCAGGATAGTCAGAGTCAAAACACTCGCGTTCATTACTATAATAAAAGCTTTGCGTGTTATAAATTACCTCTATGTAATTTAAAAAAGGTCACATTAAAAGTTCAAGATGATTCTTGAATGGCTTAATCATTCGTCATAATAAATTTTTATTATATATATTGGTAAGTAAGCCTAATTACTATATTTATGTAATTGTTCGTTTCACGCTGTACTTAGAAAGTACCTAGTGTCAAGACACTCCGTACTTCTCTTTCCACCGAATTCGAGACATTTCGCGTGGACTCAACGTCGCGCTTTGTCTTACCCGAACTAAGAAGTGAAAATAATTTAATTATAATCAATCCCCCATTGGGAATTGAACCCACAACCGATCATGTCAAAACGTGTCCCACTGCGCCACGACCGGCCTCAATATATTATGTAATAAAACATAAATTGTAACGTAATGGTACAGTGGCAGCGTTTTTGGTTAGAGGATATCGATTCGATTTCGACGTCTAATATTTATTATGTTTTAAGAGTATTTTTTTTATTTTTTCTATCGAATTTCTCTAAATTTTGATAATTTTCAGTGATTTTTTATGTTTCAATTATAGAATAATATTACAGAAAATAATATTTTTTCGTTCTTTCAGATGGGGTTTATGATCATCTCGATTATCGAATGCACAATGTAAAGCCTCACACTTCCGTTTCCGGTACAATATCGTAAAATCCAGCTCAGTAGTAAGACATCTACTAATTTTAGTTTTCTTTTTATATCTTTTTTTTTTATTTTTGTCACTTAGATTATAGACAATAATTAGTTAAACTGACAAATAAATAAATTTTCTATAACAAATTATTTAATAATGATATAAAGAAGACAATCGCCTGATAAAAAATTAGCAATTTTTGATTTTATTACCGTCTAATAATATTTTTTTAGCTTCACGCAGGATATTTAAAAAGATAGCAGAGTTAAAACAATTCTCCTCTTTCTATCTAAATTCGAGACATTGCGTTATAGCTGGCGTAAATTAACACCGCGCTTTGTATTACCAGGGCTGAGAAATAAATGTTATACATTCCACCGACCGGGAATCGAACCCGCAACCAATCACGTTTACGAACAAAACGTCACACCTCTTTACCATATAATAATATTATTATTTTCTTAATTATTATATAGTTATCTTAGCCCCTTATACAGTACTTGAGGTACTTGAACCTATGACCTTCAACTAACTGTGACATCTACTGAACTTTTAGTTGAAATTTTAAATGTTCAAATGTTAGGGACTTATAGTTGGGTCGAGTTAAGTGTGATCGACATGTAGAGTGCAAAAACAACATTGCTCTTAAGCAATGTTATATATATATATATATATATATATATATATATATATATATATATATATATATATACTTATATAATATGATGATTTTGAAATATAATTTGAATAGAATTCACGCTTTATCCCGCATAGCAAGGTTAGTTAGAGGCCACCTAGTGTCAAGACACTCCATTGACTGCTAGTCACCTGGAGTCGAGCTATTGCGTGTTGAGAACTAAGTGCTCCTGTTTTTATAACGTAATAAATTATCACTGTATTCTCTCTCATATGTCTTATGGAATGACATGAATGTAAGCGCAAACAAAAATTATGTGAACACACTTTGTTCTATTATGTTATTAATTCAAAGTGAGGTTATTGTGGTCCAGTGGGACACGGTCTGACAGTAAACGCAATTGGTTGTAAGTTCGATTCCTGATCAGGGGAATGATAATAATTAAAATTTATTTTAATTTCTCCGCTCTCTTTAGACAGAGCGCGGATGGAAAACTGTCAGCGAGCAAGTTGAGTTTTAACAGTAGATTGACACTGCTATTCGAGATATAGCACTCAAATGCAGTGTGAAAGAAATAAAATAGGAAATCATTATACAACATATTATTGCTTCACGCTTTAATCCCGCATAGCACGCTAGGCAGCAAGAGCCTAGAGTCAAGACACTGCGTACTCCGCTAAACACCGAATTCGAGACATTGTGTGTTGAGTGGTGGAGCTCAACGCCGCGAAAATAATTTGAATATAATGACTCCCCCGAGTGGAGATCGAACCCACAACCGATCTCATTTACAGTCAAACGGTGTCCCACTGCGCGACGATCGGCCTTGATTTTATTAAATTATATAAACAATAAAACTGTATGTTATTATGGAGCTCTTACACGCTTGTTACAATTTATTATTGATAGTTTTTGGTTTTCTTAATCATTCTTTGTTATTCGTTTCTATGGTTTCTTTTTAAATTTCTTGTAAAAAAGATTATTTCTAAAAGTATAATTTGACGAAAAAAAAACGCTATTATTTAAATGAGTTTAAAATTAATAATTACTTCATTCTATTTAGATATAAAGAGAAAAAAGTAGCTTTACGTAAGCGTAAACCCGTATAATATAGTAGTCAGGGACAATCTAGTGTCAAGACACTACGTTCATTGCTTTATGTTCCAAATTAGACGAACTTAACTCATCACTTTGTTTTATCAGAGTTGAGAAATAACAGTATAATCACTTCCCCGAGAGTGGTAATTGAACCCTTAACCTATTGCTAATACAGTCACACGCTGTCCCACTGCGCCACAATGACTCTAACCATAGAGATAAATAACAAAAAAATCTAAAATTATTAAGAAAAAACTTACCATTTTGCTCAGCTTTCGATCCATCGCTGGTTTCATACGCATAGTGCCAGCCCTCACTATTTATTTCATTCTCATATCTTAAGATCTCGGCCTGGCTTCTTCCTGATGCTGCAGAGACCTCGAAAGGAGTGTCGAGACCCGCATCAGCTCCACTGGCCTCGGAATTTGGTGGCAAGTATACATTTTCTAAACGCGCTCCCGCGGTTACCGATGCTAAAGCTAATATGATAAACTGAAATTCAAAGGCTTTAATAAGTAAATGTTTAAATTAATTTTGTATGTGATTGGAAATTTTATAATACTAGTTATTTATTTTTTTTTCCGGATTTTCCGGATATTGTTACTGAAAAAAAATAATTAAAAAACGTTTTATTTTTTTATATATTGGAAATAAGCATTTAATATGAATTAATTTAATATTATAAGTAAAATAATTAATTTGTTAGAATGATTTATTACTGTTTAGATACAGAGGGCTACAGTACTGTTATTTTCAATCAAAGTTCAATTTTTTTTTTAAGAAAAAACTAATTTCACAAAAAAATCTCAAATTAAACTTATATTAAAATAAGTCACGATTAGAAAAAAAATAAAATAAAAAAATAATGTTTTTAAACACACAAAACACTCCAATAGAAAAACACAACGACCCGAAACATTTAAAACAATACAAGATTTGAAGGTGCTACCTCTTAAAATATTAAAAAAAAAACACTTTAAATACTAACGTATTTCATTTTTTATTTGATTTTTGATGCGTCTAGCAAAGGAGATGAAAACTGACTGTGAAGATGTGTACCACAGCTTCCGTTATATACGGCGTGAGCTTTCCATCCCTTCACGTTAGAACTATATACATTTTTATTTGAAACTTTTAATTGATATAATCGTTTGCTATATTTGGCATTGACTGTGTTTTACTTTTGATTTATATAAAAGTAGCAAAGCGTGATTGGTTTTTGTGTGTTTGTTTTGTTTTGTTATAATTAATACAAATGTTAAACGGATTAATCGCGTATATTTTGGTATTTGAAAATACATTTTTGAAAATCTGACGTTTCAAAGATTTTCGTATGTTTCCGTAATGGCTGTAAAATATTTATATATTCCAGCTAATCGGCTGTGGGTTCGATTCCCATTTGGAGGAGTAATTATGTCTAAATTATTTTCACTTTCTCGTTCTGGTAAGCCAAAGTGCGGTGTTGGGTTCCACCACTCAACACGCAATGTCTCAAATTCGGTGTTTTTTTTTCGGTGTTTTTTAGATATACGTTGCGATAGTAACATACAGTCTATATCATTTTATATATGTTTGACGTACATTTTTGCCCAGTATATATATATATATATATATATATATATATATATAAATATCTGAAGCCTAAGCTTAACATCATTTATTATAGACATATATTGATGGAAATATATGTCTATCAACTGCACCATAATGGTGTGATTTTTCTTTTGTTACACGCTTTTATCCCGCATAGCAGTTACACAGGAAGTTACCAGGGTCAAGACACTCCGTACTCCGCTTTCATTGCTCCGCATTGCGTGTTGAGTAACAGAACTCGACGCCACGCTGTTTCTAACCAGAGTAAGTAAATGGAAATAATTTAAATATATTATATTTTAATTCCCCCAAATGGGAATCGAACCCACAACCGATCGCGTTTACAACCGAACGCTGTCCTACTGCGCCACGACCGGCCTCTTTGTTGTGTGTTACACTTAAGATTTAAAATCTTAACTCATATATTAAAAATAAAGTTTCATTTAAATTTATTCTCCAATTTTTTTTTAAATAAATAAATCATATTATGAAACTATGTCAGAACATATTTTGAAACAGACAGACTTTTATGAAAAGATATATCTTGTTTGTTTATATTTCTAATGGTCATTAACCAAATGTACAGTACATTTGGTTATGTAATTAATTATATATTTTTTACTAGTTGTGTCCTCTTTAAGTTCCCTATATATATATATATATATATATATATATATATATATATATATATATATATATATATATATATATATATATATATATATATATATATATATACATATATTTCATTTATTTCCCGCTATTTATGAGTTTTCTAGATACTTAAATATTTGCTCTTCATGTTTTTACCGTTTGTTGGAATTTTCACAATACTATGCATAAATGCCGATTTATCTACTTAAAGTATATTTAAATTATTATTACTATAAAACTATTTCTTTTGTAATTTTTATCAAAAAATTAAGAACTGTAAGGCCGGTCGTGGCATAGTGTTTTGTTTGTAAGCAAGATCGTTTGTGGGTTCGATTTCCACTCGAGGGAATGATTATATTTAAATAATTTTCATTTCCTCGCTCTGGTAAGACGAAGTGCGGCGTTAAGTTCCGCAGTCTTTTCCGTGTTTTAACACTAGGAACTTCCTGTCTACCCCACTATGCGGGATAAAAGGGTAAAACTAAAAAAAATATATAATATAATAATAAAATAAATTATTAATTATGATATAGGCTTTAGCCTGATATACTTTAATAGGAAATAGTTGTAGTTCCTATTAAACTAAGTTCGAGGAGCATGTTCCCGAGGGAATTCAAACAAAAAACATCTTAAAATCCTTTTAGCCATTCCTACCCTCTTTGGGGAATGTAACCGCCCGGTGCCAAAGAACTGTACCGTTATCCCCGGAACCTGTCCGGAAACGTTGGGCCGCTTGTAGTGGGCTACAAGCGGTGTACACAAGCCGAGGTTCATGCCTTACAGAAGGCGCCCTCTGTGTTCTAAGTTGATGGTTTCCTCTCGAGGTCTCCACGCCAAGGTCAGACCTCCTCTAGCTCGGCCTCCCCCAAAACCCGGTGACGCTGTCAAGACAAATAGGGCCAAAATACTATACATTCGAAAAAAAGAATCTGATGAATATAGTATATGCCAAAATACAGACTATTCTTTGCCTGTCAGTCGGTATCGCAATATACATACATACATACATACATAGAAATATAATTATCTTTTAAAAAATAATAAAAAAACTTGAATTTCGCATTTAAATTGTTAGTTTTTTTTGTGCACGGTACAAATCGAAATATAGATTAGCTAGTCGTGAATTTCACAATATGTTAGTCAAAATAGAACAAGTGGGAGACTAATTGATGGGCGTCTTTGATGGCTTACAGAGTTTGTATACATTAACGTTCCTTGCCACCTTCTTTGTATAAAATAATTATTATATAAGTATAAAAATTTATATTAATATGATAAAATTCTGTTAAATAATTAAAAAAAACCTAAACTTAAAACGATTTTTCTGGATTTTTTGGTGAGTTTACTTAATTTAATTTAAAAGTATAAATTATATGAAAAACAGCTTGGAAAAGTATGAAGAAGCCGGTCGTGACGCAATGAGACAGCGTCTGACTGTAAACACTATCGGTTATGGGTTCGATTCCACTCGAAGGAATAATTATATTTCAATTATTTTTATTTCCTCGCTCTGGTTAGACAAAGCGCGGCGTTGTGTTCCGCCGTTCAACACGCAATGTGTCGAATTTGGCGGATAGCGGAGTATGGATTGTCTTGACACAAGATACTTCCTATCTACCCTGCTATACGGGATAAAAGCGTGAATCTAAAATATATGGAACCGTTCTAAGTCTACGGTAATGACCCCAAAACATTAAACAGCACAAACAGAAATTTTATATTCTTTAGTTCAAGTTGCCTTTTATTCCCTATAGTGAAAGTATATTTAATTTTGTTTATTATATCTATTTATTACAAGCATTGGTACATGAACATAACATATCCATAAATATAAAATTACAACGATATTAACTGCATTACTTTGAAACTTATCATCTGAACCTCAAACAGAAATCGAACCACCAAAAATCACGTTTACAATGAGACGCACCACCGTGCCACATTGACCTTAAGAGCATTTTCATTATGAATAATTCGCTAATTAAACAATGCCAATTATAATATCTGTATAGGTCATATCCGTGCGATAAAAATTTATCGGAAGGTGTTGCTGTTTTAAATTGTTACTTGAATCACTCCGGTACTAGACTGCACTTCGCATTTGTTTGAATTTTTTTTAGTTTTACGCTGTAGGCTTTATCCCACATAGCAGGGTAAACAGATTGTACCTAGTGTCAAGCCACTCAGTACGGAGTACTTTTCCGCTGAATTTAAGACATTGCGTGTTGAATGGCGGAACACAACGCCGCGCTTTGTGTTACTAGAGCGAGATAATGAAAGTAATTTACATATCTAAAAATCACTCCCCCTAGTGAGAATCCAACCTACAGCCGATCGTGTTTCAGCCAGACGCTGTACCACTGTGCCGCGACCAGCTTCAATATATTTTTTAGTACAAGAATTGGCTTGGAAGAAATGATTTAATTTTAATATTTACTATTTTTAAAGTGTTATTCCACACTTAGGATTAGAAAACATTTTAGAAAAAACGTATAAAAATTTGGACGGTATCCAAGAGGCGCGGGTTCGAATCCCGCTGCGTTCAAATTTTTATACGTTTTTTCTAAAATGTGATTTAATTTTTTTAATATAACTATTTATTATGACTTATATTGAATTTAATTTATTTGTAAGTAAGTACAGGCAGCTTTGAAATTAGTTATATAATTATACTAGCAATAGACAGAAAAAATCCAATATAACGATACATATTTTGAAAATTAATGCGCTTAAATTAAATTTGTTTAAACTAAAAACCATTTAATGTATTTTTTTATTTTAAAATTTGTATGCAACAGGGTGTGAACCCGCTCCTGGCTGACTGTAAAAGACCGCGGTTTTTAGATAATTATGTTAAAATATTATAAATCATAAGTATAGAATAACACTTGTCATCTGATCTGGAAAGGACTGTTCATTTTCAAGTAAGCGGACAGCAAGAACTGGATTAAAATTGGCTTTCTTTAGATAAATAAATCTAAATATGAAGTTAATAATTTTGAAAAAAAAAAGGTATACTTATAATATTTTTGTAATGTATCAAAAATGAAAAAAATATGTATTATTTTACGTGTGACTTCACTTTAAAGCATTAGAAAATATATATATTTTAGAACGCATATATGTGTGTGTATACATATATATATATATATATATATATATATATATATATATAAAGTCATACACGGTACATATACAAAAAAACAACATGTTTTGTTGTGTTTAAACCGGTCAATCTCTGGAATGGCCGGACCAACTTTTACACGACTTTCACTAGCAGATAGCTGTCTTAAGGAATAAATTGGTTTTACTTTAATTTTAGAATGATTGAAGGTCCGGAAGTGTTAAATATTTTTTGTTTTAACAAACTATAATGTAGCCCACTGTACTTATATTTGTACTTATTAATCCATTAACGCGTAACGCAATTCGGCAAACGATGTTCTTATACAAAACGTGATTTGTTAGAGGTGTCTATAGCAAATGTGTAACAAGGCCGTGAAATAGACTAGTTTGCGCCCTTGGTTTCGCTCGAGTTTTGTTCCATTTCAGTATTTCATCTTGTGATGTTTTATTTTATGTGAGTTGTGGGTTCGATTTCCACTCGGGGTTTCATAATGATATTTAAATTATTTTTATTGTTTCACCCTGGAGAGATAAAACTCGGCGTTAAGTACCATCACTCCATATTTAGATTTCAAGGAAAGGAATGAAATCTCAGCATATGGTTCTTTACGACTTATTAATTTTATTACTAAGAAAAGTGTCTTCACACTTTATCTAGCATAGCAGGATAGTCAAACACAGCCTAGTGTCAAGACACTCCGTTGACAGCTGTCCACCCTAAATCAAGACATTGCACGTTGCAGGCTAAACTCAACGCCGTGGAAATAATAAATGTAGAATATAATATTTCAATATACTTCTACATAAAACATTTATTCGTGACTAACGTAAAGGCGGGCAATTGATTCACAAATTCCTACAATTACACGCCAGCTCTACCAGGGTTAAACAATATTCGTAATGTATAGGCTTTTTATAGTCGTGTTATATTTATATTGTTTTTTTTTATTATAATTCTAATCTCAAAGATTTAAGAGTAGTATATACGGTTTCGTTCGTATTTTTTTTTGAAAAATAATTTTAGTTTATATTTTCATATGTCAAAAACGACGTGGCAAAGTGGGACAGCGTCTGATTGTAAACGCGATCGATTGTGGATTCGATTTCCACTCAGGGGAATGATTACATTTAAATTGTGCTCATTTCTTCGCTTTGGTAATACAAAACGCGGCGTTGAGTTTCATTACTCAACATGCAATGTCTTGAATTTGACGAAAAGCGGAGTATTGGGTATCTTGATATAAGATACTTCCTGACTGCCCTGCTTTGCGGGATAAAGCATAAAAAAACCTAAAAAGAAAAATATATTAAGAAACGGTACGAGGGATTGGGGGAGACGTAGGTTAACTTTGAAAAACAGTATCGATGATACTGGATAAAGATCACGTAAAAACCATGAGGACCCCTTGAAGGGCACATGGACGAGGTGAAAGAAGTGCAAGGATCGTAATATTTGCGCTCCATGTTCTCGGGCTACATTGCTAGGAATAAATCATGAGGCTAAAAACAGCAAGAAAAGTAGCATTTTATATATGTATTTAACACCTATCACGTTGCAAGAAGAGAATCCCAGCAATAAAGGGCCCCTGTAAAATGTGCATTATTTTCTCGTTATTGCCCGAGCTCTTCTCTCTACCTCATCAAATTAATCGCCATTTAATATAACAAGACGTGCACTTTATTACGACAGTCAGAGGTTCAATATTTTTTAGATTCGCATTTTTATCCCGTATACCAGGGTAGGCAGGACGTACCTAGTGTCAAGACACTCCATACTCCGCTTTTCACTGAGTTATTTCAGAGAAATTCTTATATCTCATAAACTGTATGAGTTATTTTTTTCAATTAAATGTAATAAAATCAGTCAGTCAGTCAGTCAACCAAAAAGTTTAGAAATATATGACAAACGAACAGACGAACAAATAATTTCAATATATAGAGACTATACAAGCTATATTATACAGGTTGTTTATTATTATTGCATTCTTTATTATCGTAACAATAACGTTATATAAGAATGGATTAGTTTTAAGGTCATTTCTGTAAATGTTTGTTAATGAAATTTATTTCTAATGGAGGGACAAAAAATATTTATTTACGGTTTTTGGTTTAAATATATTTATAATGTAGATGATTTTCCAGCAAAATTCTACTTTGAAATTCGTCAACTGTAACAAGTGACCGTAAACAAGTGAGAAGTGAATAATAATTCATATATTATTACGTGAAAGAAAACCTTTGGACTATTTTTTTATGAAATTATATAAACTGAAGATTATACTATTAAATTTGGTACAATATTAATAGTATTTGATTACTTGTTCTGAAAACAGAACGCGGCGTTCAGTTCCGCCACTAAATACATAACATCTTGT
Source organism: Dryadula phaetusa (assembly GCA_032432895.1). Classification (NCBI taxonomy): domain Eukaryota; kingdom Metazoa; phylum Arthropoda; class Insecta; order Lepidoptera; family Nymphalidae; genus Dryadula; species Dryadula phaetusa. The sequence goes on from JAOYRS010000048.1 coordinate 125,546, forward strand.
TTTTGACATGCACTTCTGTTTCTTTATTTTTAAATATGAAAAAATACGTCAAACTGTTTAAAAGGTTAGCAATATTAATTCAACCATTTATTTATGCACTTTGTCCTCAATTTCTTTGCTTTTGTATGAAAGACAGAGAAAATCTAGTGGTGTCTATGCACATATTATCTTTTCGAATTCCACTAAACGAAAATTCGAACCCACAACCAATTCCACTATCTGTCAGACTATACACTGAGCCACATATCATATTCGCCACATTTATTATTATAATTAGGGCTCGATTGCTTTAATAAGATACTTAATAACTGTAATTATTTGACATTAAAGAAAAAAAATTGCCCAAAATTTAATTCATACAATAAATAATAATATTAGAGTAGATTCATATTTGTATGTAATGATACATCACAGTCGAAACGTTCAGTCATAAACGTTTACAATCACAGATGAAAAGTGCAGGCTTCTATGTAATTATTGTACATATATATTAAAAATATTTAAACACAACTCTATGAATAGAGACGTAAGATTCAATTTTCTTTGCATTATTATTAGAAACTTCAGTTTATATAAAATTAGACTTTATATTCACATATTATGATATATTTTTGAATGAGATATTATACAGGAGAATAAGTAAATGATACTCAAAATTAAACTTTAACTCTAACTATTAAAGTATATTTTTAGTTAAAATTTAATTTTGAACTTAAACGCATACCACAGGTAGGTTACTCCGGAACCTTCAAGTGATCTGGATGAATATTATTTGTCGTCACGACTTACTTAGAACAGTAGTGTGGAATTTTTAATTTTGGTTCCATAAATTCTGAAATATTGACTTTTGCTAGGTGTGGGTTCCATTCCTGTTATTCAGATTCCTAACATCTTAAAATATCGATTAAGTTAGTCTAAACTGTAGAGTTTGGCGCTACGTTGTCTCTGACTACCCCGCTAGGAATAAAGCGTGAATACAAAAAAATATTTATACAAAATATTAAACAAAGATCTTAGTATAATAAATTAGTTTAAAAGAGGAACAAGTATAAAATTACTTACTCTTCTATTTTGAATATATCTCATTGTAATTTCTTTTATTAATAAGTTAATTCACAACTGCCAATTTTCAAGCAAATCAGACGGGAAGATATATATATATATATATATATATATATATATATATATATATATATATATATATATATATGTATATACATATAACTAAATAGCGTTGCGAATAAATTATAATGTATTGAACGATACATAATACGATACGATAATGCAAAAATATATAAATGTCTATGGTCAATGTCAATGAAAATAAAAACAACTTTTCATGTGATTTTACAGCGTATTCGAACCCACACCTTTAAATACGTTTAGCATGATGACTTCATATTTTTCATAATTATACTCTTACTAACACGTATATCTGTAAAAATCTCTTGCGTTATTAACGACGGCGACGGTATGAGGCCGGTCGTGGCGCAGTGGGATAGTGTTCAAATGTAAACGCGATCGGTTGTGGGTTCGATTCCAACTCGAGGGAATGATTGTATTTAAATTATTTTTTTCTCGTTCGGGTGAGACAATACGCGGTGTTGAGTTCCTCCACTCCGGTGTTGAGTTCCGTCACTCGAAGAAGAAGTGAAGCTAAAAAAAATAATAATAACGGCGTTAATAACTAATAGACTGAAGCCAAAATTTCAAATTTATAATCGAAGAGTAAAGGAGGTCTAATAAGGATATTCCAGTGGGAAAGGTACATCATGAATATATATGAAAATATTGGAAAATTCCTTAGACTTGCATGTTACGTGGTATAACCAACGCAAGATATGTTAAGCTTTACGTCTAGCCTCTAATAAAACATTTGAAAACATTTACTTATAATTGAGTTATGTAATTATTTCTATACTAACTCGAAAGTATTTAAACGATTATGAAAAAACAAGACAAAATAACTCTAACCTAGATCTGATTCATAGCATCTTCGTTAAGATGTCATAGAGTGGTTTATGAAAGACTACGTATATACGTATGTAATGTAATTACAACATATAGTAAATATGCCTTTCAAATTTTGTTTGGATGTGTTTAATAACGTCGAAGTTATCATAACTACTTCGATTTATGTAATAATAATAAACCTTAGTGATAAGCAGATAAGATATATATCTAATCTATCTATCTATCTATATCTAATATATAAGATAAGCGTGGTGTGGCATTTTTATAAAGGCAAGCCGATATTCCAAAAAAATAGTACAAACCTAGAAGAAATATTGATTTTATCAACGAATAATAGTAGGGTAGTCACAGATAATCTAGTGTCAAGACTCTCCGTTTTCTGTCCATTGACAATTGACAATTCATATTGTGTGGCAAACTTACCGGTGTGCTTTATTTTACCCGAACAGAGTAATAAAAAAACATAAATAAAATATAATGAGGCCGGTCGTGACGCAGGAAGACAGCGTTTGACTGTAAACGCGATCGGTTGTGGGTTCGATCCACGATTATATTTGAATTATTTTCACTTCCTCGCTCTGGTAAAGACAAAGTGCGGTGTTGAGCTCCACTACTCAACCACGCAATGTCTTGAATTCTGTGGAAACGAAAGTATGGAGTGTATGAACACTAGGTATTTTTTGTCGACCCTGCTATGCGGGATAAAAGGGCGACTCTAATATATATATATATATATATATATATATATATATATATATATATATATATATATATATATAAAACATTTTTGAAAATACGTTTAAATATTTTGAACACAGCGGGATTCGAGCCCGCGCCTCTTGGATACCAAGCGCTCTTTTTTCAAAAATGTTTTAAGTATATCTAATTCTCTACTACAATTTCTTGCTAATTCTAGTTCAAAAGATTCAAAATTAATTATTCAAGTTGCTTTCGTAATACTAAAATATATGGAGGTAGTCTAATTGCTCTCCCAATAAAATCATCAAGCAAATCTAAAATTTTAATAAAATGTATGATATAATTGTAAACTTGTGCAAAATTGTAGTTAGCATGACTGTTAAGGACGGCACGTAACGAGCGTGGAAGTGGAACTATTACAAAATATATAAGTAGCGCTTTATTAGTAAATCGAGGGTACTCAGAAATTAACTATAGCCTTGACTTTAGTGTATGGTACAAGTTGGAAGATAAATACGATTTTTCTATATATATTTGTCAACGCGAAGCTAAATTGACCCATTATGAGTTTCTACTAAAATAGTGCTGGATATAGCTAATTTCGTGTCTCATGTCTATTTTATTTATAGTGAGGACGTTCGTTACCGATATCCGCTCCATTGGGGACGTATTATGTGGGGTTCCGGACTGGCATAGGTCGATACATCCATTAAAACCTCACGATGCTCCTTTTCAACTGCCACTAAACGGACCAGGGGAAGGAAGGCCAGTCTTCTATGAACATGAGCAAGGTACGTAGAGGATTCAAGATTGGTGGGTCACGCTGGAATCCCTTTAGGATAGAAGAGGGTGGACATATCATAGCAATCATCTGGTGACCCGGTCTTCTGGGGTGTAGATTTTACGATTAAAAACACATATTAGCCAAACACACGACCGAAGTCTGTCTGTTATGTAAGCGAAATATCTAATAATATTTTATCAACGCAGTTGCCTCCTATCTCTGTGCATTTAAATGTTCGAAACTATGCAACGGATTTCAGTCGTTTTCATTAATAGGCTATTTATAGGTGAAATATTATAAATGTATTAATTCTTATGATCTATAGATAAACGTGATTAAATAAAAAAAAAAACCAAATTAGCCATGTATTTCAGGACGCGTAATCGCTAGTACTTAATACTTTTTTTTATATAAATGTCATTTTTTAAGACCTATTTGTGATTGTAGATGGCAGTCAAGTTTTTGAAAGAAACAATTTAATCTATCCAACAACTTTTTGTTTCTATAATAAAGCCTTAGTTACCGTTTCATTAGAAACATTGAGTATTGAATTCAAATATGCAAGTGAATATTCCAAGTTCACCAAAATGTTTTTTTTTACATTGTTTTACCCATTACTTATATATAAGTTAAATATATTCACCTATTAATATGTCTCGAATTCGGTGGAAAGCGAAGTACGGAGTGTCTTGATACTAGGTAGGCTTTCTGCCTACCCTGCTCCGCGGGATAAAAGCGTGAAGCTAAAAAAAAAGAAAAAAAAATAATATTCACTTTAATAACTAAACATATATATATATATAGTAAATTAATTATTTAATTCATTAATAGAAATACAAAGCTTATATTTTTTGTAATTTAGAAGTGGAAATATATGCTAAATGAGAAAATGTTATGACACGTGTATGCCAACATACGGACAAGACGGACGGTCAAGACACTCCGTTCTTCGCTTTACGCTGAATTAGAGACATTGCGTGCTGAGTGGCGGAACTCAACGCCGCACTTTGTCATACCAGAGCGATAAAGCGAAAAAATAAACATTCCTCATTTTTCATATAAGTATTAATAATTGAAAATATCTGAGAATATACGCTATACGCTACAGCTTATGACTTTTACTATACAAAACGGTTAGATATACTTTAATTGGATGTGATTGCTTTCGTATGCACTTCACCGTTGGAGATTCATTAAAATGATCCGCTGTCATTGAGATCTTGTTAATTTTAGTGACCTTTATGTCATATCATTACTTTACTTAAAGGTTGGTCGTTTTTTTTTCAGCGATCACTTTCTCCCGTATAGCAGGGTAGATAGGAAGTAACTGGTGTTAAGACACTCCGTACTCCGCTTTTCAACGAATTCGAAACTTTGCGCGTTGACTGGTAAAACTCAACGCCGCACTTTGTCTTACCCGAGCAAGCGGGTCAATATGTTTCTTAAAAGCTGGCTACGCTTAATTGATGATTCCTCTGATATTGGTTATATGTTTATAGGCAAAGGCAAATCTCTTGACAAAAGGTGGCCCGCTCGATTTTCTGGTTTAAATTATTAAAAAAACTATAGGGAATGATTAATATTAACAAATTCCATGTTTATCCTGGTATGGTAAGATAAAACGTGGCGTTGAGTTCCGATATTGGATGAAAATTTTTCTCTAAGTTTTCACTGACTACTCTTAAGGAAAAGATAGATCGAGATCTATCTTTATTCAAAATATTTTGATATCTGAAAATTTCCGATTTTATTTAATTTTAGTGAAATCCTTGTGGCATCGTTTGATAGCGTATGATTGTAACCACGTTTGGTTGTGGGTTTGATTCCCAGTCGGAGGAGTGATTATATTTAAATAATATTGTAATTATTCCGCTCTGGTAAGACAAAATGCAGCCTAGAGCTGCAATCACCACAAAATATCACAAAGGCAAGCAGTTAAAGGAGTGTCTTGACACTAGATGGTCTCTGCCTACCCTGCTATGCGGGATCAAGAGTGAAGCTGCTTATTATTTTAATTTAAAATAATTAATATAGTTTACTTAAAAATCACACATAAAAAGTGACAAAATCGTTGCTATGGCAACGCGAATTATACGCATCAATGTTGCCACTACGCAAGTTTGGCAATTCATAATTATGTAGTTCAAACCGCTCACGTTTTAACCTTTGAGATGATCCTAAGTGTTTTAAAAAAATATACTCACTAATTGAAATGAAGAAACATGTTTAGAAAATATTTTGTAAGCACAACGTTAATGCGCGAGTGTGGTTTACTTTCGTATCCATTTACCGCTACTTAATAAATTCTACATTAATTACGTGATTATTTAATTGTAATTATTATCTAAGTGAATCTCTCTCTGCAGTGGGTCCTAAATGACTCAGGATTGTGGTCAGCATGACCTGGCTCCATATGTTAGGAGGATCCTTAGGAATTTGGGAGATGACTCTTTGATTTGGTCGGTCTATCGTCAGTGTGTGCGTCCACGCGGATTGTACCTTGGGTGTTTTCAACGAAAACCAGGTTTTTAAAACTGTCGTCCTTTCTGCGCTTTATATGGCCAAAATAAGATAGCATGCGTTTGTGGCATGTGGTGTGAAGGCGAGCTTTTATTTCGAGCTGGGTTATAAACACAAAATCTAAAAAAAATAACTATATATAGAAACATAGGAATCCATCCATGCAAATAAATAAAATTTGCCACCTGTTTGTATTAGTAATAGACGTATATACACATACACGTAAAATACAGTGCCAAAACAACATCTTTTTAATACAATGTATATTTGCCTGTCCGTATGTATGTTCTGGTTAATCTCTGGAATGACTGGAATGATTTGAGGGGACTTCACTGGCAGTTGATATAATAAAGAATAACTTAGGATAGATGTCAAACGCCATGCGGACGAAGCCGTTGGCAATGTTTTCGTAGAAGTATTCTTTGTGTAAAATATAGTTTTAAGAACAAATTCTGACTGTAAACGCGATTGTTTACGCGTCAGATTATCCCTTGGGGAATATTCATACTTAAATTATTTACGTCCTTCCGTTCTATTAAGACAAAGTTTGGCGTTAAGTTCCACCTCAAAATACACAGTTTCTAATTCAGATGGAAACTCGCTAGTGAAGTGTCCTAAAACGGTTCTCCCAGACTACCCTGCTATACTGAACAGAGCGTAAAGAGACTTGTATAAACCACAGAGATTTGTATAAACCAAATTTGAACCTATATATGTATTATTCTATATTAAACCTCCAAAGTCCCGGAAAAGAAAGAAACCGGTCGTGGCGCAGTGGTGCAGCATCTGATTGTAAACGCGATGGCTTGTGGGTTCGATCCCTACTGAGCATGATTATATTGGTTCCATAAATTGCAAGTCCATGATAAAAACGCTCTGGTGAGTCAAGATGTTAAAACCAGGAATCCAAGTGATGAAGGTACTGCGTCTGGTGATGTGTGGTGCCATACAAAACAGATGGCGGAGTTGAGATTGAATTCACAACTAACCGCCTTTACATTCAAATGCTATGCCACTGAGCCATGGTAGCCTAAATCTCGAACACGGTGGAAAGAGGAGAATAAAATGCCTTTATACTAGGTACTTTCTGTCTACCCTGTTATGTGACATAGAATTAATTTGTTTAAATAAATTCTACTCTTAACTCTGCTTTTATGTATTAAAAGTAAACGGAAAATGGAGAACGGAGTGTCCTGTCCTGTTATTTTTTATTTTGTCCTGGTATCTATGAAGGTAAATTTAAAAAGAGGAGAACTCTCCCGAGTTCTTTGAATGAAAGAGAATCTCAGCTTCGTATTTATTTATACGAAGCTTAGATATTATTATTAATATTTCATACTTTGAAAGCTTCACGTTTTTATCCCGCATAGCAGGGTAGACAAGAAGTACCTAGTGTCAGTCTTGACACTCCGTACTTCGCTTTCCACCGAATTCGAGAGATTGCGTGATGAGTGGTGGAACTCAACGCAGCACTTTGTTTTTACCAGAGCGATGAAGTGAAAATAATTTAAATATAATCACTTCCCCGAGTGGGGATTGAACCCACAACCGACCGCGTTTACAGTCAGACGCTGTCCCACTGCACCACGAGCACTCTCATTCTTTGAAAGCTTCTAAACAATGTCTTGTATGCTATGGACGATTTCATACGGCCGTCTCTTTCTTATGGATATATGGAGGAAAAGGACCGTTTATAGCTACCGATTTAATTCAAAATTATTCATACTTTTTGTAAAAAATACATTTATTGTAATATGAATATTATATTAATATTTTATATTTTGCGATATTCTATTCCTATTTTGGACAACATTAAATTGATAAAATTGTATATATTTTGTGAGAATAATATTAGCTAGTGGATACTTAATCCAGTGTTTGTAAGTCTGAATCCCAGTCGGACCCTTATGTTTTTTCCGAGCAAAAAATGTATGTGCGATTTCTAACACTACATTAACGGTGAAGTAAATTATCGCCTTAAAACCTTAACTCTCTTTACAGATGCAACTTTGTTTATAGTGCAAGAGTTCATTGATGTTATACTGTAAATAAGAGTCCTATATCTGCCAAGCCGGTGTACCACATAACTTGTCCCGAGTCCTCAATCAGGCAGATATCCCTTACGCGATTCCCTCATGTCAAAAAAAGTGAGCTCATGAAATCGCCTGTCAACACTTAGTCACATGTGGACCATGATGTCGTATGTGGATGGTTGAAATCATATGTGGGACATGAAGTCATATGTGGATGTTTAAAAACACATGTGGATCATGGTGCCATGTGTGAAAGGCTGACATCAAATGTGGAGCATGTTGTCATGTGTGGACTAGTAAAATCACATGTGGACCATGGCCGCATATGTGGATAGGTGACAACACATGTGGAACATGATATCATATGTGGACGAGCAAAATCACATGTGTACCATGGTGTCTTATGTGGACTAGCAAAAGCACATGTGGACCATAATGTCATATTTGCATGACTAAAATTACACGTGGACAATGAAGTCATATGAAGATGAGTAAAATCACATGTGGACCATGGTGGCATGTGTGGATGGGTGACAACACATGTGGACCATGATATCATATGTGGACGACTAATGATAACTATGCTATGTGTGGAAGGGTGAAATCAAATGTGGAGCATGTTGTCATATGTGGACAAGTAAAATCTTATGTGGACCTTGAAGTCAAATGTGGATCAATGAAATGATCTGGACGATGTGGACCGTGGTGTGCCGTATGTGGCTACGACGACAAGATTGGTTTACGAATTCTCACAAGTGTTTATATATATAAAATTATTTTTTACTTTTCATTTTTTGAAGTCAGTTTTTTTTAAACGTAAATTACTTTTTACTTATTATTATTGCATGGATATAAAGCAATAGTTTTATACTTTTGGTTAAAATAAGTATTGTGTTTATCTTTGCATTCACTGATCTGTTAAGATGAAACGTGAGGTTCGCATGTAACGCCTCGGGCAAGAGGCGGAGAAGTATGATCTGACATTAGTTACTCTCTGTCTACCCTCTATGTTGGATAAAGCGTGAAGCTAAAAAATGTTTTCTTTTTAAACTACTAAATATTTCTTTTTGTGTCGAGAGGCTATGTCACCCTGTTGTAAAGGAAAAAGTATTATATAATCTTTAGTATAAAAACTTCAATGTGTTTAATAAGATATGAGTAATGATTTTTTTAAAAAATATATTTTTTTACCTATTATGTAATCAAAAATACCGTCAAAAATTAATGAAATTAAATTTCTCAACAATAATATTTAATTATATGCTTTCTCTAATTTATGATAAGGACCGGCCGGGGCGAAGTGGGACAGCGTCTGACTGTAACGCGATCGGTTGTGGGTTCGATCCCCACTCGGGGGAGGGATTATGTTTAAATTATTTTCACTTCTTCGCTCTGGTAAGACAAAGTGCGGCGTCGAGTTCCACCACTCAACACGCAATGACGCAATGTCTCGGATTCGGTGGAAAGCGAAGTACGAAGTGTCTTGACATCAGGTACTTTCTGTAAACCCTGCTGGGCGGGATAAAAGTGTGAAGCTAAAAAAAAATTATGAAAAATTTAAAAAAATCTTAAAGTATAAACGGTCTTTTAGACAGAGACAACAATAGTCTCAACTTTCGTTTTCAATGAAGTTTATAGGCCAAATGATGTAATTACTAGAATTGTATTACATGTAGATGAGATGCAAAATTTTACTTTCAACAATTTTCGAGCTTCCTCAATCGTTATTTAAAAAAGCTTAATAAGTATAAAACAGATTGGTAGTGGGTTCAAATATGAAAAAAATACTAAATATATTATGAATTTTATGGCATTGCGTGTTGACACTAACGGAGTGTCCTGACACTAGGCTATATATATATATACTATATATATATATATATATATATATACTATATATATATATATATACTATATATATATATATATATATATATATATATATATATATATATATATATAGGTATCTATGACTATGACGGTGTTATGGAGGAGATAGTGTCAGATCATTCAGTCAGTATCAACTAAGCAATAAAGACGTCTATTTTGTATTTAATAACTTTCTTGCATCTTCCTATTTCTTCCTGCATAGTAGCGTTATCAGAAAGGATTTAGCCTGAGACGCATAATGTACGTAGAGTAGCGGAATTAAACACCGTGCTCTGTATTACCGCAGCCAGGAATGATAATATTTTAAATATAATCTTTCGTCTGAAAATAGAATCGACACCCCAACTCGCCATGACGCTTTAAAAATAATATTTGTAATTATTTTACGTATTTCAAAATTATTCTTAGCACCTTAGAATTTTGATCAATGAACAATTTTTGGTATATTTATATATAGCTCGCACGCAATGTCTCGAATTCGGTGGAAAGCGAAGTACGGAGTGTCTTGACACTAGGTATTTTCTGTCTACCCTGCTGTGCGGGATAAAAGCGAGAAGCTAAAAAAACGTAAGTTATTTCTATTCATGGATTCTATTCTTAGCATTTAAGGATTCCTTTCTTCTAATATTGTACTACCCTCTTTTATTTTACTTGAAAAAATATAATAAAATCTATAGACATATATCAGTCTGGTCTGTACTTTTAATTCGATTAAAACACAATAAATTAGATTAGTTAGATTTATAATATGAAAGGAAATGTATTTTTTTTCATAAAGTGTTTGTTTGCACTTTTTTATAACTAAAGGAACTTCTATAAATTTAACCGTAGCGGGATTTGAACCCGCGCCACCTGGATATCGTCCAATCGCTCCAACCGCTAAGCCATATGCCATAAGCCATTTGGCTGCGTCGAAATTCTTCTACGTCTATTACATATTACTTATGTTGATAGCATCTCTGTAAGGAGAGTTGCTAGCCAAGTATTATTTCCAAGAAATATTCGTTTAGTAAGAGAGATAAGTATTTATTGATTTTTTTACTGTTTTTAAAGCATTGTACAATATTTAACACTAAAAAACCTTTTTTTAATACATTTTTTAAAAATATTTAATACGAAATATGAAATGACATTAAAAAATAGTAAAATACCTTCAATTGCTGTTCATAATTAGACATTCACCTGCGCAATGACAGTAACAGTGAGAACCTGTTAATCTAATTTCATGAAAACAAAATATCGACACTTTTGATGCTAATCTGTACTAAGTAGTGATGTGACAACAAATTCTGTAATATATCGATGGCGCTGTAATGCTGGAATTGTTTATTTATTACGTTGTTGTTTTTTTAAATATTTTTTTAGCTTCACGCTTTTATCCTGCATAGCAGAGTAGACGGAAAGTACCTAGTGTCAAGACTCCGTACTTTGCTTTCCGCCGAATTCGAGACATTGCGTGTTGAATGGTGGAACTCAACGGCGCACTTTGTCTTACCAGAGCAGGGAAGTGAAAATAATTAAATAAAATCACACCCCCGAGTGAGGATCTAGCCCACAAGCGATTTTTATAAGTATTTATATCTCGACAATTTCCGATACATGTTCCAAAGTTGAAAATTTGTTAATGTTTATTTATCTACACTGACCACTGGACAGTAATTTGTAATTCTGTAAAAAAAAACATAATAATGCATATTAAAATTATTTATTTTTAACAATTAATAAAACAACATAAATAAGTTGTAACAAAACGTATAAGAATTTCGACGCAGCTGGTAGTAGAATGCATGGCGTAGCGGTCAGAGCGCTTGGACGGTATCCAAGAGGCGAGGGTTCGAATCCCGCTGCGTTCAAATTTTTATACATTTTTTCAAAAATGTTTTCTAATCTAACATCTAAGTGTGGAATAACACTTTAAAAATAGTAAAAATTTATAAAATTATTAAAATGAATAATATTATAATTATTAAAAAAATATTTTTTTTTCAATAATTAAACTAGTAAATATTTATTCATAAGATATTTTCTAAAGAAGTTTACTAAATAATTATTTTCAGGGTTCTTCTCTGTCAATAAGTATGTCTTTACCTTTTTATATTCGTTATATTCTGTCCAATTTATCTTGAATATTAATTTCAAGTTTAAGTTGAATAATTGAAATAAAAATAAAGACAAAGAGAATTACTTGTCAAGCCCACAAGCACAATTCTGAGCTTCCGCCTTAGTTTTAAAAACCTTCATACAATATCAAATGAAGACTTTATAACCTGTAAGAGAAGGTACTATTGTATAGGTAACTCAAAAAGTTATCAACGGATGTAACGCAATCAAAGTATGAAGATAAAGTACAAAGTGTATACTCTACAAAGGTGTCAATTAAAAATGAACACAGACATATCGATAATATTAGAAAGCAACGGAAAATATCAGAAATATCGATATCGATAAACACTGTTCCATCATCAGTCAACTTCACTAGCTTGTAACATTGCGTCGTGGGCGCACCTCACGCATCCAAAACACCTTTCACACTCGCTGCGTAATTTTGTAATACAAGAATTCTTTACAAATTACTGAGAACTGACTGTACTGAGGATGGTTGCAACTTCGATTGTATTTTAAAATTTAACGTAATTACAGTCTAGTAAAACAAAGTACGGAGTTTAGTTCCGCCTTTCATAGCCCAAAGTGTCTAAAATGGCCGAGAATCTACTCGACTGACAAGTTACTTTGTTCTTAATTTTCCACCCAGATCTGTTTTCATTGCATATTGAATGGCGGATCTTAACGCTGCAATTTGCCTTACCAGAGCTGAGAAATAAAAATAATTTACATATAATGATCTTTCATTCGTAACTAAGTAAATTTATATTGCCTAATAAAATAGTTTTCAATAAATAATAATATTAATTAAATATTTCTAATCAATTAATAGCATCTTAATTAAGGCTACAAATATATTTGAGACGATAAATCGATCTTCTGTGTAATAATTCAAGCTATGACGCTCTATTGGTGCAGTTTCAATTTGATTCAATGAACCCGATGATATTGGGTTCATATTCAAGTCCGTGTTATTTACAATATACTATATGTGTGTATATAAAGGAAAAAATGCTCTATAGACTTTTCTACGTACTTTTACTAGGCAAGTGCCAAGTTTTATAGTATAAAATTTGGTATAATATATTTTATAATAATAATGGTTCATATGAATGCTTATAATATAAAAGTGGATAATATATAAGAAATATAGAACAACGTAACTTAGTGGGACAGCGTCTGTATGTATACGTGATTAGTCTTGGGTTCGATTTCCACGCGAGGGAATGATTGTAATTAAATTATTTTCATTTCCTCACTCTGGTAAGACAAAGCACGATATTGAGTTACACTAATCAACGCGCAATGTCTTGTATGCGGTGGAAAACGGAGTACGGAGTGTCTTGACACTAGATACTGTCGACTCTAATATGCGAAATATAAGCTTGTAGCTAAAAAAATAAAACAGTATTCTAGACCATAAACGAGGCTAAAGTTCTTTGTTTTAGTACTTTAAAAAGGATATCATTAATTCATAATTTGTAGGAAATAATTAAGTTGTCACGATGTTCCAATAACATTACATAATATGCATATGTTCGTATATATAATCTTGTTTACATATTTATGTATATACAAATGAATACAATGGGTATGTCTGTGTGTAACATAAAAATATCCTCTTTTTACTAAATATATATACACCGGTTATTATATATATATATATATATATATATATATATATATATATATATATACACATATATATATATATATATATATATATATATATATATATATATATATATATATATACATTCCTAGTAAGAATCAAACCCACAACCACTCGAGTCAAAGGATGACCCACTGCGCAAACATGGCTGCAAATTAAAAATTAAAAATTCTTAACATTTCAAGACTATTTTTGCTTCTTATTACTCTCCTTAACATGGTAATAAAAGCATCGATAGTAATATATACTTTATTTATAAGCTCAATTAGAGGCGAAATATAATTATTAATTAATTATTAGTAGCGTTAAACTACGGTTGTTTCTACATTATATTTAAATGTTGTATTTAAATGTGTTTATTACTCTTTAACGAAGAAACTACTGAACGGATTTTGATGAAGCTTTACAGTACAACGATATATATATATATATATATATATATATATATATATATATATATATATATATATATATATATATATATATCAATTAATTCGGCAAAAAAACCAAATAGTAAACTATAAATATAATTGGATACTGTTTATCAAATCCCTATCGGACTCGAAGAAAATTTGTCACTTTAAGTATTTAATGTAGACAAACTTTGCCTTTTACACTATGCAATTACGCCAATACGAGTGTCTTGAGCGCCATATAGCAGCATCAGACAATTTTTCACCGAGTCGGCAACTAGAGTGCGGGTACAGGCTAAGCCCTATTTATATTAATATTTACTCTTTTATACGAAAACTACTTTGTGGATTTGCATGAAACAGTTATATAGAACACCAGAATAACATACAGGCTATAAATTAGAATATTTTTATTACGTCATAATATAACGATTAATGTCAAGTGCTGAGATATATTTTATCAACACCACGCGAGCAAATCCGCGAGCGGAATCTAGTTAATTATAAAAAAAAAATTAAAAAAACGCATCATATGAAAAAATATATATGTCAACAGAAGCCAAGTTCGAAACATTTTCCCACGTGGCTATATCGATAAAAGAATTGGGGTTCTAAATGTATCTAAATTAGTTTAATGTATTTTTAATTCATCTGATTAAACAAAGCGTGGTGTTAAGATCCGAGAATTGTTTCTTGTCCTAACCTATGTAGTATATTTTTTCAACTTGTCGCTTTTCTCCGCATGATAGTGTGAAAAGTAATGATATTCAGTTTACCATTTTAATAATATTATTGGTGTTTATTAAATATTGCAAATAATCGATGATTTTTCATCAAAAAATGTAAGCAAGCGCTATTAATATGCATTTTTTAATCAACCAAATTTCTCTTAAAATATCCACAGACAAAATAATTTCCCGTTAAATTTTAATTAAAAAAGTAGTTAATTTGCTAAGCGATAATATTTTAGTATAGCTTAGATCGTTAGGTGGAAAATGACTTAGCTATTGATTCCGCATTCTGTACCATCAAAGTACGGATTCTTTTGAATGTAGTCGACCTTTTTATTTGAGCCGCTACAGATGAGATGGTAATTGTAAAATAATTACTGTCTATCATAAATTTGTACCACAAATGTGTTCACAGATCAACTGTGTACTGGAAATGTTATCGACATTGTTAAATTTCTTTTTTTGTTACATAATACGTCATAGGTAATTTCAATATATTGAGGGGTAAATATTTATGTGCTATACTAATTAATATTTTCTTTGTTTTTTTCTTCTGTGTAATAAAGGGCGTTTTATGTAATCAGCTGTTGGTTCGGGTCTCACTCAGGAGAGTGAATAATTTATTTTCATTTATTTAAATTATTTTCACTTCCTCGCTCTAGTAAGTTCGGCGTTGAGTTCCACCACTCAACGGGCAATGTCTCGAATTCGGTGTAAAGCGAAGTACGGAGTGTCTTGTTACTAGATATTTTCTATTTACAGGGCTATGCAGAATAAAAACATCAACCTAAAAATATACGTTGTACCGTATAGTAGGCAAGGTGGGTAGCATTTAGGGACTTATGGATCTTATATAACGATACGATGTAATTGACCACGTCAATCTAGAAGAACAAATTTAAGTATCCATAGAGGTTTTCCAGCCATCAGAAACTTTCTCTATCATATGACACACATTCTCATTCTTTTTCATATTATAGATAATCTAGCTGTAACATGCTTACTCCCCCAAGTGGAAACCGAACCGTCAACCGATCGTGTTTATAGTCAGACGCTGACTGACCACGCTCGAGACATTGCGTGTTGAGTGCGCTCTGATAAAACAAAGCGTGGCGTTAAATTCCACTACTCGACACACTATATCTCAAATTTAGCGGAAAATGGAGTACATAGTGTCTTGACACTAGGCAGTTCCTACCAGTAGGTAGGAATAAAAGTGTGAAACTAAAAAAAAATATGAACACTACAGTACCACACACGCGCTCAACAAATTTCAAGGCACACAAGACATCTGTATTAGGCCCGTTCTAAGATTTAATGTAAACTAATCCTGAAATATCATTAAGGATATATCCAGCAGTTGACATTATAAGGCTGAGACGACGATAACACTACCAAGTTTTTAAAATCTATAATCGACCGATGTACCAACATTACCGGTCGCCTCATAATGGTCAATTATCGAACCTCCTTACAAAGATAGAGTATTAAGTTTATTGCATAATTTAATAAAATAATATTTTGAAAAACCTTTTGTGTTAGCGAGTCCATATTAATTTACAATAAATTAAGTTAATAATATTCCTATGAACTTTATTTTTATTTTAATAATTCCTTTTTATATTACTACCGGCTTGGCTGTTTATAGTATTATTTTGCAATTGTTTTCGAAAAGAATCATAAATTTGATGTTTATTTAAAATTATTATTTTTTTCAGCTTCACGCTTTATCCCGCATAGTAGGGTGGGTCAGAGACAACTTAGTGTCAAAACACTCCGTTATCTGCGTACCTTCCAAAATCGACACGTTATATGATGTAACAAACTCAGAGTCGTCTTACCGGAGCGGAGAGATGAAAATAAGATATAAATATAATCATTTCCCCAAATGGGTATCGAACTTGCAACCAACCGTATTTACACTGTAAATTTTTCAATAAATATATTAATAAACTCAAAAATTAACATTATATTTTTGGTTCTTGAATCTGAAAAAAGTTCTAGACCCCAAAATAAAGCTGCTTTAAGCTCCTCTATGTGCATAACTATGGGAATAATGGATGATTCCTTGAAAAATTAAGATTTTTCCTCTCATAAGGTATGTTGTTAGTTACACGCTCTTATCTCGCATATCAGGGAAGACAGGAAGTACATACCTAGTGCAAACACTCCATACTCCGCCGAATTCGAGACATTACGCGCTGAGCGGCGGAACGCAGCGCCGCGTTTTGTCTTACCAGAGCGACAAAATGAAAATAATTTTAAATATAATCATTCCTCCGAGTAGACATCGAACCCAAAACCGATCGCGTTACAGTCAGACGCTGTTCCACTGCGCTACAATCAAATAGATTCGAACCGCATTTAATATAAATAGTTTTTACCACTGCGTTAAAAGGTTGTTTTTTTACTATTAAACACTTACATTATTTTGCATTGCGTAAATAAATAAACTAGATCACACAGCCGTCCCATCTGCGTTTAAATGTCATAACCTTGCAATACATTTACTTTTAAAATTGTATTTAATATATATTTTAGTTAATTCTTAAGTTCAAAAATTTAAACCGAATTGGCTTATTGAAGAACAATATTTTTTGCTGACCTTACCCACCTTACCTGTATTTATATTTATATTGGTTTATTATTTTTTTATGTACTGTATACCAGTGATAGTCAAAGTGCGGCCCGTGGACATCTCCGGTTTTGTACGGCCCGTGGTCTTTAGAAAATGTTAGAAGATTGCTCGCAATAACTACATTGGTATTCCATAAGTACAAGAAATAAGCAGAATAATGGATATATAAGAAAAGGAATTAAAACTACACGCTCATCATTTCATTTTATGCGGTCTGTGAGGAACAGAGTGCAAAGAGGGGATGCGGGGAAGTTATATAATTACAAATAATTAAAAGCATCAATACACACTGTTTTTTTTCCTATAATTCTGATCCTTTTATATAATTTCTTAAAAAAAATTGAGGCCGATCGTGGCACAGTGGGAGCGTCCGACTGTAAACGCGATCAGTCGTGGGTTCGATCCCCACTCGGGGAAGTGATGATATTTAAATTATTTTCAATTGTACCAACCTCGCTCTGGTAACACAAAGTGCGGCGTTGAGTTCCACCACTCAACACATATTGTCTCGAATTCGATGGAGAGCGAAGTACGGAGTGTCTTAACACTAGGTATTTTCTGTCTAAAGAAAGACCCTCTGAAAATCGAATGCTACTTCATAATATACTAATTAGTGTCAAGACATTGCAGGCTCCGCTTTCTGTCTGATTTCAAGACATTGCGTGTTAAATAGCGGAGTCCAGTATCTTCTCAGAGCAGATAATAGAAATAATTACTAAAAAAAATATTAAAATAATTTTAGAACCATACGAATATCAACACACCTCACACCTCAGGCCTAATATTTATTTTATTTTTTTTAATAATTATTTTCTTTGAACCTGTCACCGCCGATTTTATTTTAACATTCCGACTGTGCCACAACGGTGTATTTATTCTCATTAATATAATAAAAAAAAATCATGACAGATAAAATCGCAAACCACATTAATTCATGATATTTAAAATTATAGATTTGTAAACGGATAAGTGTACATCCGTATCGGGCTTTAATAAGCGTTTAGTTTCAAGAACGATACTATAGTGATTCAGTTGCTATATGGTTGAGTGGTTATAGGGGGTACTTATCTGGTATATAGTTTGAAATGTTTGTTTAAGTGCGGCGTTGAGTTCCGCCACTCAACGATTGTCAACGAGCAATGTCTCGATTTTATTGGAAAGCGAAGTACGGAGTGTCTTGACACTAGGTACTTTCTGTTCACCCTGCTATGCGGGATAAAAGCGTGAAGCTAAACACCATGTACATGTAACCTTATAAAAATATGTATACGTTTGTTTTGCAATGCAAGCGCAAATTATTAAATTTAAATACTTTTTTATACATAATCAAGACAAATTGCGGCGTTGAATTCCGCTAACCAATCAATAGAAAATTGAACTCGCAATCACCGCAAGTATTTAAACACTGTTACGTAAGTCTAAGGTCCTAGGATTATCTTTAACACTTGAGTAATACCTAACAACCCAATATTATCACTAAGCTAATGCTGTTATTAATTCCCAGAGCGAAGATCTCGAGTCACGATTTAATAAATTTCACTCATAATGTTCAGATATAATCATCTTACGTGCATATTTTATATTTGGGCTTATTTGGTACAGATATATGGAAAAGTAAATTATTTTATATATTAGACATGGTCGTGCAGTGGAACGGCGTATAGTTACGCATTTTATTTTTTTTAGCTTCACTTTTTATCCCGCATAGCAGGGTGCTAGTGTCGAGACACTCCGTACACTCTTTACTTCGCTTTCCGCCGTATTCGAGACTTTGCGTGTTGAATGGCATAATTCAATGCGCTTTATGTTACCAAAGAGAGGAAATGAAAATAATTTAAATATAATACATTTCTTCGAGTAAAAATCGAACCTACAACCAGTCGCATTTACAGTCAGACGCAGTACCACTGCGGCACTATAGGATGGCGTTAAATGTTAAATAATTATTTCTATTTCTTCACTTTATAAGATAAAAATCAACAACAATATAGCGAAAGCGGAGCAATCAAACGAAAGTAATGTTTTGACACTAACCGAAGTAAGAGAAAGAGTGCCTTGACACTAATCTGTCTTCTCTGCAATGAAATAGGAGGACTATAAGAATTAAAAAAATATACAAAATTTTACTAGAGCTCGAATTCTCGACCTTTGCTAGCAGCTGAAGTCACTAACCAGCAAACCATTGTAATAAAGTATTAAAACATATTAGCCATTTATAACACCGATGTTACTTGAGTAAATTTAAACTACATTACATTTAATATATAATTAACTCAACACGGTTCACAAATCTGGTATAATATTTTGCAACGTTACTTCACAGATAAGCTACATATAGGTTATTTTAATACAAATTTTAGTTCCGTGAACCTCGTGGCACAGTGGGACCAGACTCTACCTGTTGAGTCTTAACTAAAGTAAACAGATCAAGTGTCAAAACACTCTGATCTTTGTTAAATTTGAGATTTTGAGTGTTTAAAGGCGAAATTCTATGCTTGGTAATAATTATTACCCTGAGTAGACATCGAACGTAGAACCAATTGTAAATTCAGTGAGTGGTTATTTCGCTGCGCTACTACGGCTAACTGCTTCTCGGGGATATGATTATATTTAATTTATTTTCATTTCCTCACTTTGGTAAAGCAAAGCGTGGCGTTAAGTTCCTCCACTCAATACGCAATATCTCGAATTTGGCGGGAAGTGGAATACGGAGTGTCTTGACACTAGGTGCTTCCTACTCTGTTATGCGGGATATAAACGTGAAGCTAAAAAAAATAAAAAATATAACCTCCGTAATACAAATTCGTTTAACAATTATTGACCTTTGGCATCGATATTCTACAATACATAAAAACAAATGTTATAAATTAGAATTGCTCATTAATTAACGTTAATCTGATAACATTGCACCTTTACTACTGTCATAATGCCATTAAATAATATCTAATCTCAAAACTACTAAAAATTTGTTAGGATCATTTTGAATATATAGTTCGTTTTGACCTAGTGAGTAAAGTGTTTGCTCCACTCTTCGCTTTGCTATAGATATCTGTAATATTAAATTAATTAAGCCAACATATACCAAAATATTTTTTATTACATTTATTGTATTTCTCTTTATTTCGGGTAATCATAGTATAAGAGGTTTAAATTGTTGCAAGTATTTATTTCTATTTTTTAAAACATATTTATTTGCTTCATTTAGCTTTCATTTTGTATTTGATATAAAATCAGGAGAGACCTAGGTTAATCTTTGATTATACAGTAACCATGATACAGGAAGTAGATCACATAAAAAGCATAAGGACCCTTTAAAAGCATATATGAAGAGGCTAATGATTGAGAACGACGCGAAAGAAGTATACAGGGACTGACTTCCCCGCTAAGAATGAAGCGTGAAGTAAAAAAAAAATAGAGGGTTGTTTTGATTCTCGTCTTACAGTCTACTTTGCTTGAAAGTTATCCAGAATTGATGAATACTGATAAATATTTATGTTTATAATTCATTTTCTTTAATGAATTAGTTAAACAAAGTACCAAAAAAAATGTTTGCAAAGCAGAGAATGGAGAGTGGAGTGATTTCTCATATTTTTCTATCAGTATTTTTTTCTAACAGTGTAAAAAATCTATTTTGGCATAAATTAGCTTAGCTACGTCCAGTGGTAAACCGGCATTATAACTTACAGCGTTATACAGGTAATCAAGAGAGCGTGAATTCAAAACGTGCAACACACGTTTCCATCTTGTTTATGTCTACCATAACAATTGTAATTAAAATTGTAATATCAAAAGGAATTTTAAAACAAATGCGCTCTTTAGAAACAAAGCGCGGCGTTAGACTCCGGTTCTCAATACATAATGTCCTGAACTTTAGATTCACCCTAGTTATAAGATATACTAATACTACATACAAAGAAAAAGATGATTTAATTGTCAAAATAAGGATATATTTTCTTAAAACGACTACAACTAACTTTTGTCTAAGCATCTGATGCGACAGAACACGGCGTTGAGTTACGCCACTCATCATGCAATTACGGACTGAATTTCGAAGACGAAGTTACTTGACATTGTGTGGAAATAAAACAAAAAAAAATATTAGCAAACATCTACATCTTAGTTACCGTAGAGTCGCAGCATCCATATCTGGGTCGCAAGAGCAATCCTCTTAACACCGAAACCATCTTCGGAGATAATCACAGTGTTTTTCCCGTCAAACTAAATGCTACAAAACTGTTTTGAAATGATTATTTTGTCTTTCTATATTGGAAATATTTTACTATTTGTTACTTAAGTAATGTTACTTTGATGTTGTTAATATAAGGTCATATATAATATATATATACATATAAATCTAATTGGAGTGACTGTTTGTAATATTAAAATATCCACTTCTCAATAAATGCATATATATGTATACCAAAATAACATTTTTTTCTAATTTTTGTCCGTCTGTTTGTACAGGTTTATCTCTGGAACTGCTAGATTGACTTTGACGGGACTTTCGTTGGCAGATAGCTGTAATAAGACATTGCTTAGGCATAATTTACAAGCTATGTAAGTCGCAAGCAATGTTAGAGTAAAATAAAGCTGCATATATTTTGATTCCTAATACTATTGTTTAGTTAGAAATATGTGAAGTAAAAACATTTAATTTGCTTTTAAATGAAATTATCAATAAATAGGAAATTATTCAAATTTGAATTTCATTCGTGGGTTCGATCCCCACTCGGAAATTAATTTCACTTCCTCGCTCTGGTAAAGGCAAAGTGCGGCGTTGAGTTTCACCACTCTACACGCAATGTCTCGACTTCTGTGGAAAGCGAAGTATGGAGTGTCTTGACACTAGGTACTTTCTGTCTACCCTGCTATGCGGGATAAAACGTGAAGCTAAAAAAAATTAAAAAAAAAATCATATGGGGAATAATGATTATGCACTATATATGTATGTGAGGCCGGTCGTGGCACAGTGTGATAGGGTCTGACTGTAAACGCGATCGGTTGTGGATTCGATTTTCACTCGGGAGAGTGATTATATTTAAATGATTTTCACTTATTCATTTTTGTAAGACAAAGTTTGGCGTTAAGTTCCACCACTCACTCAAGTCGTAATGTCTCGAATTCGGTGACACTAGGTACCTTTTGCGTACCCTGCTATGCGGGATAAAAGCGTGAGGCTAAAAAATAAAATTAGATATGTGTTTTGTTGGTAAGTATAAGACGTTGCTATGGCAACCCATATTTTACAAGTTAATGGAGCCTGAATAAATTTCTGCTATGAATCCCATTTGTTGAAACAATTTAAATATATTTCAATAAATAAAAAAAATTTGACATAAATTGTGAGTATTTATAAATAGAAAGGTTAAAAACGGTGTACTGATACTAAAAATAACAAAGATGTATTTTTTGTCAGAATTGGCGATAAACACTGCGTTGAGGACCGCTACCCAACACGCCATACTCGGAACTTCAAATAACTATATATTAAAAAGTTGAAATTCTTATACAGATAAAATATATATTTTTTATAGATAACTTCGCAATTTACGTCAGTCCTATCTATTAAGGCCCACAATGACAGGTATGTTATAGTTGAGCAAGTAACCTTTGGAAAGTTCAATTCGTCCTTTGAAACGCTTGAGTTCTGACACATTTTGTTTTAGAATTATGAAATATTTTCTTCATAGCTGACTGAACAAAGGATATTATAATTACGTCTTTACTAAAATTCTTAGTAAATATAAAAATAATTTAATGTTTGAAATTTATAAGGAAGGTAAAGGCGCAGTGTGACAGCGTCTGACTGTAAACGTGATCGGTTGTGGGTTCGATCCCCACTCGAGGGAGTGGTTATATTCAAATTATTTTGATTTTCTCGCTCCGGTAACATAAAGCCGGCTTTGAGAGTTCTGCCATTAAACACGCAATAAATGAATTCGGCGGAAAGCGGTGTACGAAGTGCCTTGACATTAGGTACTTCCTGTCTACCCTGCTATGGGGGATAAAAATACATTCAAGATTATATTACAAATTTATCATAACGGGATTCGAATCTATGTCTCTTATTCACTCTGTCCCACTGCACCACGACGGGCCTCAAATTATGAATGTAATGTTAACATAATATTAAAACTTATTTCTTTACTATCGTTACAGACAGTGTGCCTATACAGTATACTATATACATATACTTGAGCAATATATAAGCCAGTGTAAACATAATAGGGCCAATCGAAGATGATTGACATGCCATAATTTACTTCGAACAAAATCCGTCTTCGCATATAATGAAGTATTCTTATTTGATTACGTAGCTATTTAGGAATCGAGTCTGTAATTACTAGGTTCACAGGTTTAATAGAAATCTAGTACGTAAGTACGGTATATATATATATATATATATATATATATATATATATATATATATATATATATATATATATATATATATATATATATATACCGTACTTACGTACTAGATTTCTATTAAACCTGTGAATATGGTAAAAGAGATGTTAAGTTAGTTATAAATAAGAGGCAAAGGGCAAAAGGGCCACCTGATGGCCTCCTTCGCTCATAGACATCTATAAAATGTTTTAAATGAAACTATTTAACCGGATTAATCGCGTATATTTTGGTATTCGAAAATACATTTTTGGACACCTGACGTTTCGAACACTTTACAGTAGTCCGTGGTCACAGGTAGACTGAGGTGGCATTCGTCTGTCAGTTGATACAAAAATTTTTGTATGTATACCAAAATATACGCGATTAATCCGGTTAAATAGTTTCATTTAAAATGTATAAAAATCGCGAAAATCAAAGATCTTATTATCTATAAAATGTATTGAGTTGTATCTCCTTGTGTACTTAATTTAGCAGCTTCACGCATAGTAGGGTTGAGAACCTAGTGTCAAGACACTCCGTTGACTGCTTTCCATCCGGACTGTCAACATTACGTGTAGAGTGGAAGAGAAATGGAAATAATATTTTACTATTTTTAAAGTTATTAGATGAATTTTTATATATATATTTTTTTAATTTTTTCTAAATTAAAATTAACATACTACGTCACGATGATCTCTATTTAGTATAAACCATACAATCCCATTATTCTATACACATATCATCAAAAATATATTTAAATCACAAAAAAATATAAAAAAAATATCAGAAGTACTGTATGTTACATTCGCCATAATTTATTAAATTCGTAGAAAATATTAAATATTAAATATTAAAATATTAAAATATTAAATATTAAAATATTAAATTAAATATAAAATATTCAATTAATTTATCGATTGAAAACTTTCTCGATTATCAACAAAAAAAAAACATTAAACTCAAAAATATTAAAACAACCCAATGATATTTCCGCATATAAAACAATAATCAATATTAATATTATCGTTATGAATAATTCATGAACACAAAGCGTGGAGTCAATTCGATCTGTCTGTCTATCTATTAAGTTTTGCGTATTTAAGTAATGCTTCGCGCCCACGTATACAATTAAATGATTTTTATACTCAAGTCATATATCATGTAAATATTATTTATATTGTGAAAAATATTAATTATATGGATAAGCTAAAAAAAATCATTATTTTCTTTATCCTGCATAACAAGACAGTCAGAAAGAACCTAGTGTCAAGATATTTCGTGATCCAGTTTTCACTTTATTTGAGACATTGCACGTTGAATGGTGGAATTGAACGACTAATTTTTTTTAGCTTCACGCTTTCCGCTAGTAACAGAAAATACTTAGTGTCAAGACACTCCGTATTTCACTTTCAACCGAATTTGAGATATTGCATGTTGAATGGTGGAATTCAACGCCGCACTTTGTCTTACCAGAAGGAGGAAGTGAAAAAATTTATAATAAAATCACTCCCCCGAGTGTGAATTGAACCCACTATACTATTATGTATTTACAGTCAATATATGGAATGTATGGTATTAATAGCCCATCAATAATTTCATATATATCTATAAAATTTTTGATTTAAAATTTTTATATTTACTTTTACTCTATTTCACAAGCAAAAGTGAAAATTTATAAATCCTACCAACCGCTAGCCTTAATAATTTATAACACAGCTTTTATAAAAGATTTTCACCTAATTTTAAATGAAACTATTTTAAACGGATTAATCGCGTATGTTTTGGTATTCGAAAATACATTTTTTAAAACCTGTTGTTTCGAACACTACAGTAGTCCGTGGTCAAAAATATATTGTCAAATACCAAAATATACGCAATAAATCCGTTTGAAATAGTTTCATTTAAAATATATAAAAATCGCGAAAATCAAAGATCCTATTATATATTTTCCTTAATTAAATTAGAGGAAAATAAATACCAATAATAATTAAAAAAGGTAAAATTAATTATCTTTACATAGTTATTTACATAGCGGCAAATTTTACAATATCTTTGAAACGTAATCCAATATGATATGTGGGATTCAATTCGACCTCCCGCGTTACTTTATGAATTATGTCATCATTGATCATTCATTGTACAAAATCTTGAAATAATATAAGCAGTCTACGTATAAGCATAGACTAATGTAAAGTGTTCGAAACGTCAGGATACCACAAATGTATTTTCGAATACCAAAATATACACAATTAATCCGTTAAAAATGGCCATCACCTTAACTTACAGTTTTATTATGTTAGTAAGCTAAAATTTGAATAACATTTTTAAATCTGATGACAATTCAATTGGCAAATATATAAAATGGCCGCCGCAACAAAATGGCGGATTACAATTTTTTCATATAAAGATGTTTAAATTTTGATATACGCCATGTGAATATATAAATATATCAAATTAGAATATCAAAAACTCCACAAACTACTATGTGTTTAACACACGGCTTTATAAAAAGGGACATACTCGTACACGTTGCCATGGTTACACATGTTTTGACGCGTCAAAAAGACCTCTATGACAAATAAAAAACAAACACAGTACAATAACACATACAAGAAGATATTTAAAAAATTAAAAATACTAATTCAGATCGTGACCGAGGTCATGTTGGTGCCTATTTGAATAAGGTTTTGGATCAACTGACAGTATGAAAAGTCAAATATACAAATTTATAGGTCAAAAGTATCTCATATTAACTAAATATTTTCAAAGTCTTCCTGTTTCAGTTGCTACATTGTTCAAATTCTATATAAATAAATAAAATTGGAATATTTGTTTCTAATATTAAAATCATTTTATTTTAATTAAATGCATATGCATGTGTACAGCAAAATAAGTTTTTGTGCCATTTTTATCTGTTTGTTTGTTCCAGCTAATCTCTGGAACGGCTGGATCAACTTTGCGGGGATTTTAACTAGAAGTTGTCTGATATAATAAATAGTATTGTAGACTTTCATTTTAGAAATATAAATTATAATAATAAATTAAATGAATTCAAAATATCATTTATTCAAGTATTATTGATTCATCAGTTAATAGGATAATGTCAGTATTGTCAGTCTTACCGGAAACTGACACCGGAAGACAGCTCTATTGAGAAGAGCTGGCGAGAAATAGTTGATCTTTTTAAATATAGTTCGAAAATGAGTTAATGAAATGTTCAAGACGTTTAAAGTTTTAATGAATATGATTTATAAAAAAAAATGATAAAATTTAAAAACATATGTTTTTCTTTTAGTTATGTTAAAGTTAAAATAACTATTTAATAACAACTAAAACTTTGAATGGCTCATCCATAGACACTCGTTGCCATAGCAACGTGTATGTTACTTTACGTAAAAGTGTATGTCAAGCATATGGCAGTGTGTGTAATAACTATTAAACTATTTTAATGTATTGGTTACCTACTATATATATATATATATATATATATATATATATATATATATATATATATATATATATATATATATATATATATATAATATAAAAAATAATAATAAATGATTTTTTACAATTTTTTTTAGCTTCACGTTTTTATCCTGCATAGCAGGGTAGACAGAAAGTACCTAATGTCAAGACACTCTGTACTTTGCTTTCCGCTGATATCGAGACATTGCGTGTTGAGTGGTGGAACTCAACGCCTCTCTTTGTCTTTACCAGAGCGAGGAAGTGAAAATAATTTAAATATAATCACACCCCCAAGTGGGGATCGAACCCACAGCCGATCGCGTTAACAGTCAGACGCTGTCCCACTGCGCCACGACAAATTGTTATTTTATCATGTATAAAAAACTTCTAATTTAAACTCGAAATACCGTACATTATACCACGGTCTTAGAAGACAATGCAAAAAATATTACAATATTTAATTTCATATAATTTATGTACAATGTTAAAACGACATTGATAAAGCTTTCAACTATTAGAAGATAAACAAACTATTGTTTTGGAATGAATAATATAAATAGTGAATGAAGAATAATTTATCATAAAACCGTACAAAAATAATTATTTAGATCGTTTGTTTTGCTAGTCCCGTTGACGCGTAACCAACTCGTTGCCTTGGCAACGTGCATGTCGTTTCATAGATACGTGTATGACAAACGGATGTTAGTGTGTTTTACTTTTAATTTATGACTTTAATCTATTTTTATACAATAATTTAAATGATGTGTAAAAAATAAGTAAATAAATGTAATGCGTACTAGCATTCTTGAGGTCAGACATGGCGAGATGGGACAGCGTCTGACTGCAAACAATCGGTTGTGGGTTCGAGTCCCACTTGAGAAAATGATAATATTTAAACTATTTTTATTTCCTCCCTCCTACTTTGTTAAGAAAAACCGCGGTGTAGAGTTTCACAAACTCTCTCGAATACGACGGAAAGCGGAGTACGGAGTGTTTTGACACTAGGTATATCTTCTCTACGGGATTCTAGTCTATACGGGATAACAGCGTAAAGATTAAAAAAAAAACAAAAAATATATTAATGAGGTAGAAAATCTCACAACGCTATTTCACCCCAGCTCCCTGTTTGTTTCAGTTATCTGATGGTAATAGAATATTATAATGAAAACAACTGACAAAATAAATATTAATTTAATAATTATATAACTTTACCTAATATATATATATATATATATATATATATATATATATATATATATATATATATATATATATATATATATATATATATGATAGCCAAACTTCCTAAATGATTCACCATCCTTGACACACACGTGGGCGACACAATGGATTAGGAATACTACGCTACTGACACATGATTGAGTTATTTACTATGCAAGGTAACTCTGAGGAGCATACAAAATATTAGTTAAAATAAACTATATACTTTAATATGTGCATGTATCTATATAAATTATTTTCATTTCTTCGCTTGCTAAGAAAAAACGCAGCTTTGAGTTCCACCACTCAACGCGCAATTTCCCGAATTCGGCGGTAAGCGAAGTACGAAGTGTCTTGACACTAGGCATTTTCTGTGCTATAATATGGCTTAGAGAGCTCTAGGACGCTTTCCGAGACGCGCCTGTTCGAATCCCGCTGCATCCAAATTTTATTACGTTTGTTTTTAAATGTTTTCTAATCCTGAGTGTGGAATAACACTTTTAAATATAAAATTGTAAACTTTCAATCAAAATAATTTCCTGTTCTAGTTAGACAGGGTGCGGGGTTAAGTTCAACCTTACATAACATAGTACCGCGACGCAGTATCAGTTAAAGTTCAGACCGGAAGGGCGCTAAGCGCTTCTCTAGTGCTGCAAGTCCAGTCACATCTTCAGGCTTTTCTCTCTTTTTTTGTACACAAAGCAGAAAGACCACTTGATGGTAAATGGCTACCTTTGTACCCATGAGCATCCATTGATGTCTATATATCTACAATAACAGAGAATTGTAGATGATTGAAAATGTCCTCCTAATCGCTGTGCACGGGAAAAAATTCAGAAGGAAGGCTCACAACTAACGTGTATCTAGAGAAAAAGATCTAGAAACACGCACGTTACCTGTACAAAACGCGACTCAACGCATTGGACCGCCATATATGATAATTTTCAGATATTATTATATAGATTTTAATCACAATAACAGAAATTTAATTTAAATGCTGGTATATCAGTTTAATATTAAGTTCGTATATATTTTTACAAGATTATTGTAAAAAACACAAATGGTATCAATAATTTACTTTACGACCCTTAATTGATATATTTAGAGCAAAACCCTACAAAAAACAATCCAAACTCAAACCAAACTGGCCGTATTTATGTAACAAATTTGAAATAGAAGTAATTTTTCTTAATATTAATATTGAGTGTAAGAATTTTTCAACTAATTTTTGTTTTGATTTGATTCGTTTTTTTTTGCTTCACGCTTTTATCCTGCATAGCAGGGGAGACAGAAAGTACCTACTCCGTAATTTGCTTTTCACTGATTTCAAGACATTGCGTGTTGAGTGGTGGAACTCAACGCCGCACTTTGTCTTATCAGAGCGAGGAAGTGAAAATAAATATAATAACTATCCCGAGTGGGGATCAATCCCACAACCGATCGTGTTTACAATCAGACGCTGTCCCACTGCGCCACGATAATTCGTTATTTTATAATTACAAGTATGTTAGTTTATAATTAAGACGGAAAGTACTCGCTTTTCTCTGAAGTTGAGACATTGCGTGTTGAGTGGTGGAACTCAACGCCGCTTTTAAAATGTTTAACAATATGGACTTGAAAAATATTGATTAGATGAGGGCGTAAGAAATATGAAAGGATCATAGCGTTTGGCGCTCTATTCTCTTTAAGCTGCTTCACACTTTATCACACACAGCAGGCTAGTCAGAGACAATCTAGTGTCAAGACACCGTTAACTACTTCTCCGCTCGAAGTCGTCGTCTAAAGAGGTCATCGTAGCGCAGTGGGACAGCGTACGACTGTAAAGGCGATTGGTTATAGGTTTGATTCTCTGAAATGAAAATAAACAAAAACATATCATAGTTTTATTTTGCATAACAACATCCAACAATACTTCCGCGTCTTCTTTTTGTTCTTCGCATGTAACACAATATATATTTGTAAGCGGATATTCGTACAATTAGAGCATTAAACACCAGTACATATAACTATATATTTCTTATAAATATATATTATATATATTATTTTATTGATGTGTAAAATGCGCGTTGCCCTAGCAACGTGTATGTCTCTTTATACAAAAATATTTATATATGTATGTATGTATGACAAATGTATTGTAGCGTATGTAATTTTTTTTTATTTAATTATTTAATATAAATTTAGTTTAATATTTTCCTTTCCTTTCCTTTAAAAATATAGAATGATTATAGAATAATTCCGCCTAGCACAGGATTTTTCAAAATTTACGTATATTTATTTTTTGTAGGAACTAAATAACAAATTTACTTTAAAAAGGTGATGGATTTGGTCGTCCATTTATATTTATAAAAGAGAATCAAAGTACTTTAATTAAATTAAACTTGCAAGAACTTTTCATATTAACAGATAAATGCCTTCAGGTGCAGAAATAAAAATTATATATTAAAAAACGAGCTTCACGTTTTATCCCGCATAGTAATACACAACCTAGTGTCAAGACACTCCGTTGAGTGCTTTCCATAGGAAACCAAGATATTACTTGCCGAGTGGCGAATTATTAATAATTAATTTAAATATTAATAATTTTATATATACATCTAAATGTTATCTATATATATATATATATATATATAAACATACATGCCTTAGAATAATTTCATTATTATTACAAGAACTTACATCAAAATACCGCCACAATATTAAACGATCCGTAATTAAATGGATAAATTATGCTTTTTATTGTGTAAAAACTACTGTATGTATATGTTTTGTAATTAGAACATCTTTTTTAATATATTCATTCAATTGATGGTTAGTGGGTAATGGCCCTTAAAAGTTATAAAATAATTATATTATCATTTTGTAAGGAATAAATTTTATTTTAAGTATTTTCTGTTCTTTAGCTTCACGCTTCTATCCTGCGTAGCAGGGTAGACAGGAAGCACATAGTGTCAAAACTCTCCGCTCTTCGCTTTCAGTCATATTTGTTACATTGCGTCTTACTAGAATGAGGAAATGTAACAAAAAATAAATAGAATCACTCTCCCGGGCGAGAATCGAACCCACAACCTATCGCGTTTACGGCCAGACCCTTTGTATTAAATTAATTTCATTTTAAGTAATTAATTGTATGTAATAAATTTTATTTAACTGATATAGAACTAATTAAAATAAATATATTAATATAAAAATAATAAAATTTATGTTTTGTATGTGTTTGTGACAATTCATATATATACTCGTATATGTGATTAAGATAGAGGAAGCCGTACATTATATATATTTTTTTATATCCCGCATAGCAGGGTAGATGGAAAGTACCTAGTGTCAACACATTCCGTACTTCACTTTCCAATGAATTCGAGACATTGGTGGTGAGTGGTGGAAATTAACGCCTTAATTTTAAATATAATCACTCCCCCGAGAGGGGATCGAACCCACAACCGATCGCGTTTACAGTCAGACGCTGTCACACTGCGCCACGACCGGCCTCATTATAATTTTAATAATTTTAAAAATCAGATACTAAAAAGCTATTCATACGCGTTACACTTATAACTGTCCTAAGCTAAGATTTAAAGCGATAAGCCAGAAAACAATGTTTTGCTACTTTAAATGCATTTACGAAGATCTGATAATAATTAATATATAATTTTTTTCACCGACTATCCTAGAAAAATTTGGATAGGATAGTATAGATGTTCATGAAGACCATAAGTAGTGGTTTAAGTAAAAACCTTAAAAAAAAAACCATTTAATATATGTAAAATATGAGCAAAATTATATTAAAAAGGTAAAGAAATTATAAGAGACACACTTGTTACTTCGTTATCCTAATAGTTAAAACAAGGAAGGAACATAGTATGAAAATTTTATATGGTCATTATATCCGGACACATGTACACATTTGCAAATGGATTCCGTCAAAAAGTGAGTTTGTCTTGCACATTTAAACTCTGAAACATGCAAAGCTTATATAAAAGCGTGTTAAAAAATAAACAATTTGTATGTATATTTATTACTCAATTATGTAAAAAGATCTGAAATGATAGACGAAATTTGTCATTTGGGTAATTTATGACAGAATTTATTACATGTATCGTACCATTTATGCTAAATACGTATGTAAGCATCTCGTTCTATTGATTTTAATTTTAAATTTAGGGTATTTTCAATGATTAGAAGATTAATTTAAATATATATATATATATATATATATATATATATATATATATATATATATATATATATATATATATATATATATATATATATATTGAAAGGTATTAAGTTCAATTCCGCTTTAGATGAATGATTATATTTAAATTATTTTCATTTGCTAGTTCTGAAAGGCGTTAAGTTCTGCTAATTGATACCTAATATAGCCAATTCGGGTAGAAAATATTAAACGGAGTGTTATGACAATTCTCTCTTCTTTATTATCTGCGGTGTAGGAAAGACATGAAACTTGCAAGTAAAATTAAAATAAATAATCATTTTGATGTTACTTATATAACAACACTTAAAGTACTTAAATAAATAAATTTACCGATCTAAATAAATAAATAAATTTAATGATTTATTTATTTATTTATTTAGATCTACCAGTTACCTTTACATTAAATAATGAAAAAGAGGTAATTTAAAAACCCTAAAGCTAAATATATCATCTATCAAGGCATGCATTAATGTCAAAATAGGGTTATTTTATTGAAAAATATTAAAGGAACAGTTACATATTCATGTTACGTTAGGATTAATACATTTTTTTAAGGAACATGAACAAATTTTGTATTCAAATAAGAAAAAAACAATAGAATACAGAATACAATGTCGAATTACACCTCAATTATGTATATAGAAGATACGAGGTAAAACATAATACTTCCTGGCAATCAAGTAAAAGGTAAGAGAATTACTTATTAAAAAAAAAATAATATTTCACTAAACAATAAATAGTAAAACTTTAAAGTTAAAGTTCACCAAAACGCAACTAAGCCAACGAAATTCCATACATTGTTCCATCGCAAGAATCGAACCTATTCCCATTGTAAATAAATCTGTTTATAATTTTAATATTTAATCCATCTCAGTACAGCGATTGAAATTTACATATAAATGAAACTTATACCGTATATAATACGCCTTACCGAGATCCTCTATAACAACCTTGACTTTGATGATATAGAAGCTCGTATATAAGCCACGTCAGGAACATCACACTGCATTCAAACATCACCAGCTCAACTAGCAACATGCAATTGGTACGTTTAATATTGAGAATTACATCAAAACCGTTACAGTAATCAGCTTTTATTTGCTCGTAACTGAATTTTTATTTCTGTATATTTATTTTTTTTGTTCTAATTAACGCTTTATAATTAGGCATTAGGGACTGACAATTGATATTTTGCTTCAATATTCAATTGTCAGTCTGAAGAAATTTCAAATGTCAGCCTATTGTTCAATTGTCAGCTAACATTTTTTCATATATATTTTTAACAGCCAGAATATATATATATATATATATATATATATATATATATATATATATATATATATACATATGTACTAACTACAACTTTTAATTTATTTACTTCTAAAACGATTCTACGTCTACTTTTAAAATGAAACTATGGCGTGTTTTTTGGTATTTGAAAATATACTTTTAATAACCCGACATCTCGAACACTTTACGGTAGCCCGTGGTCATTCTACCTGTGAACATTGACGGTCGGATGTATTTTCGAATACCAAAATATACGCAATTGATCCGTTTAAAATAGTTTCATTTGAAATGTGCCAAAATCGCTTATTATCAACGTTCGCTTCAATATTTTTCAAATAGCAATTTTCACCCACATTCAGTATCCGCCTACAAAGCAATTATATCATACTATTAATTAATCTTGCATTTACTTGCTCAATATTATTATGACACTGGCTTCACCGGTACAGGTGAATAAATCTATCAATCTATCAATCGATCAATGAAAAATAATTTTTAAACTGTTCTTTGATCAATTTCTTATTTATTTTCATAACATAAACCTAATGTTCTTTCTAAAACTAACGAGAATAATATAAAAATACCTAAAAGCATTTTAAAATTTATACTCGATTCGAACCCGTGCTTATTGGAAGGCTTCTAAGTGGTGCAGGTTCGAATTCTGCTTAAAGCATGATTTTTTTTAGTTCAGGAATAACTTTATCATTCATAGTGTACGTATGTCTGTATTTTAATATGTTTCATATAAATCAAAGCTTTATCTTTACTAACTAAGATGTTTTATGGGAATTATCTTTTGCTGCTTAATTGTGTTTTTTTTTATTTAAAAAAAGCAGATTTTTGATATCCATAGAATATGCTAGATTCATATTGAGATAATTTAATTTCAAAATCTTTTTGCCTCTATTTCAACTGGATTACTTAAAACATTAAGAAATCTTCTAACTTCTTTAAGATTAAAATTAAATTTACCAACTAAAGAATTATGAAATACCTAACCAATTATTTTCAACTAACTTTATTTAATTTCTCAAAGTTATTTTTCTTTTACTTTATTCAACGGATTTATATACATGTAACATCTAATTATAGCATAGCACAGACAGAAAGTGCCTAGTGTCAAGACACTCCGTACTCAGCTTTCCGCTGAATTCGAGACATTACGTGTTGAGTGGCGTAACTCAACGCCGCGTTTTGTCTTATTGAAGCGAGGACATGAAAATAAATAAACTATAATCATGTCTGTCTCGCTGCGCCACGACTGGTCTTAATAAAAAAAATCAAACCATTTAATTATATATTATAATAGAATATCGACATAATTTCCAATATAAATACGTTATACGTTGTATTTTACGCCACACTTTGTATTTTACTAGAGCGAGGAAGTGAAAATAATTTAAATATAATCACTCCCCCGTACGGGAATCAAACCCACAACCGGCCTATTGTTAAATAATGTAATAATTTGATTGATCGTAAATACGACTATTCCCGAAAACAAGGCAAATCACCTAACCCCTATAACACATATTTTACTTAAACAGGAGTTTTCGTTAAAAGTATATATTTATATAAATGTAATAAATATAAATTTATTATTCTAATGCTATCTTAATATTATTTAAGATAATTCTTTTTTTAATATTATAATTTTATGTGTTAATGAATTTTTTTATGTGATATGTTTTTTAAAATTCTAACAACAAAAGTGAATTGAAGAGTTATGCGAACACTACTAGCAAAACTGAGTTTATTACAATTATTTTATATTATTTCCATTTGGAAATATATTTATTTATTTTAAATAATTTCATTATTTCCGGTTTGAAAACACAAGTCTCAAATTCGACAGAAGGCGGAGTATGGAGTATCTTAACATTAGCTACGTTCTGTCTACCCTGCTATGCGGGATAAAAGCGTGAAGCTAAAAAACCTTCTAAATTTTTATACTTTTACCCTCTACTTTAACAGATCATCCTGACAGCTTTAATCGGCGCGTGCGCAGCCGCTGTTATACCAGCGATACCAGCGTTACCAGCGTTTGTACCGCCCCAGTATCGCGCTTACTACGGGGAGAGGCCTCGGGCTGCGTTGGAAAGAAACGCAGCCATCTTACGATCCGTGTCCGATGTAAACGAACAGGGATATCATTATGCTTATGACACTGAGAACGGTGAGTGTTGGTTCGATTTTCGATTGAGGTAAGTATTTATTTTATTATCTATATATTAATATGAAGAAAAATGTAATAGCCGGTTTTACAAGCAATTAAGCGGATACGGGAGTATGCAATTTAACACAGTTATAGCTTATATAGAGAAGGAATGCAGAATGCTGATATTTTTATTAAATTATGACTTTACCTATGTTTGATGACATACAAGTTTATATTGAGTGACATACACGTTGCTAAGGCAACGCTATGTTTACGCGTCAAAGGAATATTTTGTTATTGTTAACAGTACAGTTAATCTTTTGCTTAATATATATTTTTTCTTTATAACACTTTCATTGTTTAACATTAAAATTACATGGTTTATAGAGAGTTTAGTGTTTTCTATCTAAAAATTAAAAAAGAAACCGATTTTAGTCATAATATTTTATAGCAAAAAGTGATTGCATAAATTTAATATCAAATTTGAAAACAACTAATTTTATCTAAAATAACACAAGATATAAGAAGAAAAATCATTTTTTTGCTATTTTTAGCTAAAAATCTATATAAGTCGTAACACGATAAACTCTCACTCATTCGGGAGTGTTATATAATAATTTTTAATTCTCCACTCTGGTAGAATAAAATGCGGCGTTGAGTTCCGCCACTCAACCCGCAATGGCTTGAGACAGGAGTATACGGATACCAAATTTTCTCTGTCTTGCAATATAAGAAAATCAGCAGGAGACTGAGAATATTAGCTTAACAGTACTTTAAATGGCTATCAATCAAAACATAAGCATTTAATGGTTGATAATTTACATATATATGTATGTGTATCTCAAAATTTATGGCTATTAGTTTGAAATTGGATTAGATATAAAAACGAGGTTGGATTTTGAAATCAGTTTGAATAGCTTGTACTTTGTACCACAAAAATGATGAAGTAACACAACTTCTGTAAATTTGCTCGCTTTTGATAAATTATATGGTTTTATTCAAGTATTTGTATTGTTTTTTCTATTTCTCATGTAGTCCAGTTTAATATACCACCTTTCGTACTTTCAACGTTATTGTGGCACAGTTTAAAAATTTTAAAATAGCTGAAGGCCGGTCGTTGCGCAGTGGGACAGTGTCTGACTGTAAACGCAATCGGTTGTGGATTCGATCCCCACTCAGGGGAGTGATTATATTTAAATAAATTTCACTTCTTCGCTCTTGTAAAAGACAAAGTGGCGGCGTTGAGTTCCGTCACTCATCACGCAATGTCTCGAATTCGCTGGAAAGCAAAGTACGGAGTGTCTTAACACTAGGTACTTTCTGTCTACCCTGCTAAGCGTGAAGCTAAAAAGGAAATAGCTGTTGATCTATCTTCTTTGGCAAAATATAAGTACATTTTCTATGACACTACAAGATCATTGTTATTTTCAAGTTTTCAACCTCCAACTTTGGGCTCTTTGGACCAAGCACACCAAAACTAGGAACTGCTCTAAGAGCGGACTCTACTAGGAGCTTTTGATTTTATTTTACTTTCATGCCATGTGACGGGTGTTTTTCACCTGCTATCGTAAAAAAATGACAACTCTCAATAATCAACGAAAAAATAGAGTCAGAAAAGATTCCTATAAAAAAGTCCTTTCGACTTCACATAAAGCTAATTCTCCTCTTTTCAAAGGTCTACTTGTCTATTAGAGATCGCCTTTACAAACAATACTAGTTATATATGTTAATTTTTTATATATATAACTGTATATAATATTTGATATTAGATATATAAGTAATATAATAAAGGATTTATATACTTATATATATAACTTCTTTATCTGCTACATTTATTTCCAGGTATCCAAGCTGAAGAAACTGGCCGTGAAGCCAACGGAATTCAAGCTGCTGGCGGTTACGCGTACACCGGTGACGATGGCCAGGTGTACAGCGTGAGATATACCGCTGATGTCAACGGCTTCCAGCCCCAGGGAGCTCATCTGCCGACCCCACCCCCAATTCCCGAAGCCATCGCCAAGGCTCTGCAAGAGAACGCTAGGGACGAGGCGGCTGGGATTT
The DNA here is from genome assembly GCA_032432895.1 of Dryadula phaetusa. Lineage (NCBI taxonomy): Eukaryota > Metazoa > Arthropoda > Insecta > Lepidoptera > Nymphalidae > Dryadula > Dryadula phaetusa. The sequence continues at coordinate 163,810 of JAOYRS010000048.1, forward strand.
TTGATGATGGTAAGAATAACGTGAAATAACTTACGAACCACCGCAGTGGGACGGCGCCTGATTGTAAGCTATAAGCTATTTTCGTTTAGCTTAGTACAATTTTATATAAATCTGTGAAGAAATAACAAAATGGCAAATTAGGAAGTGAGGGAATTATAGACATTGCCTTTTGAGTGACGGAACCCAACGCAGCGGTTTGTCTTACCGGATAAGATAAAATAAAATAAAACAATCATTTCTGATAGTGATCGATAATTTTGGTATTCAAAAACATATTTTTTAAAAGCATACGTATTTCATAAATTAGTTCGAATAAAATATTAAGAAAAAAAAGCACTTTCATAAACTAAACCACTTTGCGTTATAGCTTCCGCCATTTTGTGCTTTTAGCCTCAGCCGAGCTCACGAATCTGTGACAGTCGTGACATGTTCCATTGTCATCTGTTAATCATAACGTTGTTTGCATATTAAAGAGAAATTATCTTTTGATTTTCTATGATTTACCTTCATTGATGTTTCTGACGGATGTATGTACAGGGATTATTATTAAATATGTATTTTTTTAGTGTTTATTTAGTATTGGCTTGCTTATTTAATTTCATCTATGCTCTAAAAGTTTAAATTTTTCTAGTTACATTCTTAGACACTTTCTAAATCATAAATAAACGATAAATAAATGATAAATAAACTAGATTTTTTTTCATATTTTAGCTTGATACTTTTATCCCGCATAGCAGGGTAGTAAATACTTTAAGTATAATCATTCCCCCGAGTGGGATCGAACCCAATCGTTCGCGTTTACAGTCGGATGTCAGACTGGGTTTTTTATTTATTTAACTTAACTAATTTATGTGATTTTCTATTCGCAGGTAGCTACCACGCCGGCAAATACGATTCTGGCGTATTCGCCGCTCGCGCCTACACTACCCCGCGGTACATAGCCCCGTTCAGACAGCCATACCGCTTTTAAACGAACGCCATATTATGAAATTTAAAATATATAATTAGATAAGTTTTGTACAGTGCAATGTTTGTAATCAATAAAGTGTTTATCATTTTATAATTAATTTCTTTTTTATTATTTTATTTTACCTTGTTTCTTTTGGTAGAAAGTATTTTTTTAAAATTCTAAAGTAAAATTAGACCAAGTAATTGCTTATTACATTAGCTATCTACTAGTGAAAGTCCCATTAAAATTTGTCCACCCGTTTCTGAGATTAGCTGGAACAAACACAGACAAGAAAAAATCATAAAAAAAAATATTTACATAACATGTATACATACATAAATAAGACGCAGTTATTACAAATAAACACGGCAAATTTATTTATATTTATATACCATAGTGAACCAATTGAGTTATCTGACTAAAAGTTAAGGGGTTAAAAATTTTATTTTATTTCAGTCTCACACAACGATTTAAAGAAGTGACCCAAAAAGTAACACAAAATAAACACACATCTATAAAAAATATGTGGTTACTACAAGAAACACACAAAAATAAACTAAAAAAATTGTGTGTGAATTTAGTCCCTAAAACAATTTTCCTATACAGCGGGGTAAATTGATACTTTATAGCGTCCAAGTATTAGAGCCCCCGATTTTTGAATGGAATACAGTCTATTTAAATAAATTACAAAACGTTGCATTATGACGGCGTCTAACTGTACACGCGATCGGTGGGTTCAATCCCCGCTCGGGGAATTGATTATATTTACATTATTTTTACTTCCTAACTCCGGTAAAGACAAAGTGCGGCGCTGAGTTCCACCACTCAACACGCAATGTCACGAATTTGGTGAAAAGCGAAGTACGGAGTGTTTTGACGCTATTTACTTTCTGTCTACCCTAGTTTGCGGGATAAAAGCGTGAAGCTAAAAAAAACCTTGTACGTCCTTTGCTAGACTTAGGCTTCATGAAGCTCAAAAGAAAGACACAGATATAAAAAAATCTATGGGAACTACAAAAAACACACAAAAATAAAAAAAATTGTGTGTGAATTTAGTTTTTATATATATAGCAGGTAATTAGATACTTTATAGCGTCTAAGTATAAGAGCCCCTCATTTCGACCGATTTTTGAATGAAATACACCTTCCCGTCCTTTGCTAGACATAGGCTTTTTAAAAACAGTGTATAATAGTTTGAATATTTATCTACGATATACCTCTATATGTCGAATAAATGTTTTCTTGCCTTCTATTCAAGCCGTAAAATTTCCATTATTCGAAATCTCACACCTCTATTAGCCAAAATTATCAGCAAGCCCCTGAGAGTCATTTTGGTACACATTTTCCCTCCGTAACTCGAATAATTAATTCGTATTGTTTTATTATACAACTTTCACAAGTCATTAATTTGAACCTCATTACGTGAATAGTTTGAAGAATAATTAGTTAACGATTTTAACAAACAGATATGACATTTTTTTGAAATGTGCAAATGCTTAAGAATGTTTTTGAGAGCTTTTAAAATTGATAATCGATATGGTAATTTTATTAAATATTATTATATGTTACTATAATATATATATTATATATATATATATATATATATATATATATATATATATATATATATATATATATATATATATATATTGTATTATAGATTGTTATTTTATTATTATATGCTAAATATTTTAATATATATTGCTATTGCAAAGTAAAAAATATTATAGCGTTTTATTTTGCTTAAATTTTCTCAAGCTTAACATTCTTTAACTGATTCCTGTAAAGTTGTAAATAGTGGATCATTTTTCAAAAGTTGATGGCATAAACAAGTATACCTTACGCTAATACACACACACACACACAGACACACACACACACACAGACACACACACACAGACACACACACACAGACACACACACACAGAGATACACACACAAACTGTTTTTTTAATTCTGCGGAGATACATCCGTGGACTTAATTTACCTATATAAAGCTTTCATAAATTTTACCTCTCCAACTCGAAATTTACAAATGAATTGTAATTCACCTATCTCGAAACCCTTTGCAATGCAATCCTCTGCTCTTTCATTTAAGTTAAAGTACATAAATCTTATCATAAATTGTAAACATAAACACCTTATACTTTTTACATTTATAATATATTTTTAAGCTTCACGTTTTCAACCCGCATTACAGGGTAGAAGAAAAGTACGCAAACAACACAAGAGCATATAAAATAAAACCATAGACATTGATAAATTAAAATTTGTACCATAGATACGAAAAAGTAAATGAGTTGGAGGCCATTACTTGATTAACAATTTTATATTTTGCAAAAATATTGATATTTTATAATATGTCTCATATTGATAACAGCTACGTTAGAAAATAAAAAAATACATCTTTATTGCTTGAAACTCGTGTAGGTAAGGAAGGTGGAATCGAAACGTTCATAAACTGAAAGCAAATAGGACGATGAGTTTCAAAGATAAAGGAATTAAAATATAGGAAAAACAGTTATAATAATCCATTCACTCCACTCACTTAATGCAAGAAAAAACCAATACAATATGCATGTCAAATGTATTGTTTGAAATTTAATTTATTCAAATATGAGATATATCCGACGTGTAATTATAGATAATATCGTTCTTGTATACAGCTGCAAATAAGGATCTGGCAAATTGCAGTATCTTGTTGGTCGTTTTTTTTGTATAGTATCAGTACATTGTAAAGAGAACGAATTTTAAATTTTGTTTTTTTTTTAGCTTCACACTTTTGTCTCTGATAGCAGGGTAGACAGGAAGTACGTAGTGTCAAGACACTCTGTACTTCGTTTCCCGCTGAATTCAAGACATTGCTTGTTGTATGACGGAACACAACGCCGTACTTTGTCTTGTCAGGGCGAGGAAATGAAAATAATTTAAATATAACACAACAATAACAAGACCTATTCTTCTTTATCCTCATGTCTATTTTCTTCTATGATATTTCCCAGTAATTATTATTGATTGCTACTGTTAGACTACAGATTGGTTAATTTCTCTCTAGTTAAATTATTTTGATCTATTCTATACTATAAGCTTCGTCTCATTCGAAGACACAAAGAAATGACAGTTACATTAGAATACATCGTTCACCTTTAAGAAGGTACTTTAAGAAGGTACGGGAGGTTGGAGGAGACCTCGGTTGGCCTTCGAAAACACACTATCGAAGATACTGGAGGAAGATCACGTAAAAAGCATGGCAGGCATGTATGAAGAGGATAATGACTGTGTACGAGGCGAAAGAGGTATGCAGGAGACGTAACGTAGCGTCATATCTAACTTCCCCGCAACGGACAAAAGCGTTATGTTCCAAATTTCATACATATTAGAGGCTAGCTTAGAATAGAAACCAGTGTGGGCACATCATCCGCTCCAGGTGCAACCATGATGCTTACCACGATCCTCATCTTGATACATGAGCCATCGGCTATGTATTATCTTTCTTTATATACTTTATTATGATTTTTATATACAGTAAAATATATTGCTTAAAATGTTTCGCAAAAACATTGCTAAGTTTTTTTGATAGGCGCTTTAGGCTTGGATCGGTTATAAAAATCGGTTATTCATAAAAAACTCAAACTTTGGATATCTAAAAGTAACATAAACAATTATGATAAAACATTATAATATTATTTACTTCTTCAAGCTTTATCCCGTATAGCAGGGTAGGCAGAGACAACATAGTGTCAAGACAGACATTGTGTGCTGAGTAGCGAACTCAACGCCGCGCTTTGTTTTGCCACAGTAGAAAAACAAGCATATATTATTTTTTTATATATATCGCGTTATCAAATTAAACAAATTATGAAGAACATAGTGTTCCAACTCTATGTTCTATTTGCTATATGCCAAAAAAACATAAAATTATTTTTGGGGTCGGTCGTGGCGCAGTGTGACAGCGTCTGAATGTAAACGCGATCGGTTTTGGGTTCGTTTCCCGCTCGGGGAAAATATTATATTGAAATTACACAAATAACAAAGTGCGGAGTTAAGTTTCGCCGCTTAACACGTAATTAAATTCAGCGGAAAACTAAGTACACTCCGTATTGACTCTTAAGTGCTTTCTGTCTACCCTGCAATGCGGGATAAAAGCGTGAAGCCTAAAAAAACTTGTTACTAACATTGTAAAGGCATACCTCTCGTACAGTGTTCAGCGTTAAATAGATTTAGCCTCCTATTGTCTTATGAGATTAGGGCATTGTTTGTATTTTTAAGAACAATAGGTACTATTAAAATAATCGGACGAAATTCTATTGTGACTTAAGATCTACTTTGTATGCATTTTTTTTTTGAGTTGTATGCATCTATCCCGCATATAATATAGACGCAGTTGTTAGAGAGAATCCAGTACTAGGATGTTCCTTTCTTCACTTGCCTTTTGCCCTTAATAACAGAATCCAACGTCGCGGTTTGTTTTACCATAGCAACGAAAAGGGATTTAGATCGTAATCTAGATATACGTAACCTGTGGTAAGACAAAGTGCGGCGTTAGATTCCGCCACTAAGAACAACAGGCCACTCAAGCGTAACTACTCCAATTCAGCGTAAAGCGGAGTGTCGCGATATCGAACCTTATTGGTGTTTGTTAGAAAAGTTAGACGCTGTTCAGTGGACTCAGTAACAACACATAGGTTTTATGAGCATAAGATCATGGCGCAGTGGGACAGCGTCTGACTCGATCGGTTGTGCGTTCGATTCCAACTCGGGGGAGTGATTACATTTTAATTATTTTAATTTCCTCGCTCTGTTAACACACGGCGTTGATTTCCGCCACTCAACATGCAACGTCGGGAATTCGGCGGAAAGCTGCGTACGAAGTGGCTTGACACTAGGTATTTTTCGATTACCCTACTAATGTAAAGCGCGAAGCTAAAAAAAAAGTCATACTCGCCTGTAATATTTTGCAAGAAGCATTACAAAGTTTCTCTCCTGCGTATTAATATAACAATCTAAATAAATTTCACAGTAAATACGTATTCATTTTATTTTCGTCTCATACAAATGTTTACGTGAAAGTTTTAGTGGCTACTTAATAATTATTTGCTTTATATAAGAGTGACTTGTTACATATTATATGTGTTTCACACTTTCTTCAACTGTTATAGTTCGTCATACTATATATATATATATATATATATATATATATATATATATATATATATATATATATATATATATATATATATATATATAAAATTTTAATATAGGCAAAATAAATCTATAGGTGTTTTTATTTTCCATATATCTTCAAGCAATAAAAGAGCTAATTTAACAAGAGGCCACAGGGTCTACCATAACACGATTGGTTGGTAGGTTCGATTTCTACTTGGGGAAATGATTATATCTTAATTATTTTAACTTTTCGCTCTGGTGCAACTTACTACAATAATAAGTTCTGCCACTGAACACACAATATCTCGATTTCGGGTGAAAAACGTAGAATGGAGTGTTTTAACACTAAGTTTTGTGACTACTTACAAATATTATATATATATATATATATATATATATATATATATATATATATATATATATATATATATATATATATATATATATGTATATTACATCTTTACACTTTATTGCTTATGTCAGATTATTTAAAGAGAACGTAGTGTGAAGACACTCCGTTGATGTTTTCCGCCCGAAATCGCGACATTTCGTATTAAGTGGCGAACTCTGTCCGAAGCCTGCGTTTTGTCTTATCTAGAGGGGAGATATTTATTTATTTTATTTTAAATTATTAAAATAAAAATAGCACTATATAAAAAGGATACTAAAAGGAGTAGAGTGTAGTGATATGACACTACGATGTGTCTATCTTGTAACAAGTATGTTTACAAATCAAAAACACTCAAAGGAATGATTATGATGACATTAGCAAGATAAACTAGTATCAATTTTTTTTCTCATTAGCGACATTTGATCTCATTCTCTTACAGGTAATATTGACCGTATTATGAAAGTCAATAGAGTTATACATATTTAGACAGAAGCTTTAAGTCTTTTATTGCAATTAAAACACTAAATTAAATTTTAATTGGGATTATTTAATTGTAGTGTTACATATTGTTTAGAATCGAACACTTGTTTTTTGTGTTATTATATTGTTTTTAAACTTATATATAGTAGGTTCGATTTTCAGTTGAGGCAATTTTAAATATTTAAAATTCAGATATTTGGCAGGTGAGAAGTAATATATTAGTGTCGACATTTTTGAAAAAAACTTATAAAAATTTGAACGCAGCAGGATTAGAACCCGCGCCTCTTGGATACCGTCCAAGCGCTCTGACCGTTAAGCCATGCGTTCTACTACCAGCTGCGTCGAAATTCTTATACGTTTTGTTACAACTTATTTATGTTGTTAGCATCTCTGTAGAGAGATTTTACAAATTTCTACTACTTAAAGATTATTAAGAAATAATCGTTTAACAAGAGAGATTGCTATTTTATTTTAATATTTACTATTTTTAAAGTGTTATTCCACACTTAGGGTTAGAAAACATTTTTGAAAAAATGTATAAATTTTTTTTCTTGTTCAAATTTTTATACGTTTTTTCAAAAATGTTTTCTAATTCTAAATGTGGAATAACACTTTAAAAATAGTAAATATATTAGTGTCGTTTACAAAAGTTCTTTAATATTGATGATTTCCCAAAGAAATATTTTTGATAACTACTAATTTTATTAAGTTTTTTATATTTATCTCGTGTATAACCTTCATGGTTTAATTTTGTGGATAAATATTTCATTAATTTAATATGAATAAGTGATAATAACACATTTCGACTTGTTGCGTTTTTCAACTATCAATAATAATTATTTTGATGTTTGTTAAAACATGCTAAATTATATTCTAGAATTCAAGACAAAATATAAGAGTAGTTAAAAAATATGAATTAATATTTTTTAACTACTCAATCAATACTAAAAATATATTTAATTATAATCTAATTAGCATAATAATATCAGATTTAATTCTATAATATTTTAAATATTTAATCGCCCTGTCTATAATTTCTTATGTCTATCATACACGCGTTCCAGTTGCTCAGTGATCGGGTGCATCTCGTTACTTGTTACCTCACCCGCCTTTGCCAGCATCTCATGGTGACTGCATACACTGTGAACTTAGGTACTATTATAGATTGAATTTATTTTAAATTCTCATAATTTACAGGATATTTAGTAATTTACATGTACTATTCATTTTTCTGCTCTGATAAGAGAAAGTGCGATGCTGAGTTCGCTACTCAACACTACGTCTAGATTCTGGGCAGAAAACAGTGTACGAAGTGTCTTGACACTAGGTTTTCTCTGACTATCCTACTATGTGGGGTAAAACGTAAAGCTGCTACTATACTATTAACTTTATATTTATCTTAACTAAATAAAATAATCTGTTATTGATTTTTACGTTTTTTTATTTGAACAATACATTTAAAGTTGTTGTTCAAATTCATTAAAGAATATTGAAAAAAGCTCGTTAATTACTTGTTACTTTATCTATTGATGAAGTTAAAGATATTTTCTTTATAGTTTTAGATAACGAGTTTATTTAAAACGTCATGATGATACATAAAACGTTTTACTAAGGCGCGTATTTGTAAATGTGTCATAAACCATGTTATAGATATTAAATAAATAAAACTAACAAAACAGAGAGTTACGTCACTACGTCTACTACATAAACACTACATAGAAAATATACTGAATATTTTACAATGATCTAACACAATAAAACTTTACCTAAGTCCATACTTTATGCGTACAGGCAGCTAATAACAAAACAAGTGTGACTTAATAAGAACGTGCGTATATAGAAACTTTTTTGTATAAAAACGGACGGGTGAAATTTTTTTTACTCATTCGTGATCCAAACATTTTGCGAATTACATACAAAATGAAACTGGTACGTTATATTTTTATATATAAAAATATATAATTAATTAACTGAATATTTAATATAAGCTCTCTATTTATAAAATATATTGAAATTTAATTACAAAATATGTAATTTTAATATTTATATTAAAATAATGGACGTTAAAATTGCATGTTGCCTTGTATTATGCAATTCAATTTTAACTTATTAAGTTACTATGGCCTATTTCACATAAAACGTTAAGGCTTGCTACTTGTTGAGACCCTTATTTGCTAAATTTAAAAATCAGAGATATTTATCTACACTGAAAATATTTAAAATTCTTCTTTTTTAATTTTAATTGTGTTTTTTTTTTAACTCCAGTTCACATCATTCACCGCTATCATTGCCGCGGCATCAGCTGGCCGGATCTTCAGCCAGCCACAAGCAGACCACTATGCGAACGCCGCTGATGTATATCAAACTGCTGTGGAACACCAAGGAGTGTACGCTGGTCAACCCCATTCCTTCCCTGGACACGCTTACTCAGGCCAATTAGTCCAACAAAGACCATCTGCTGAGAAATCAGCTAAAATATTGGCCTACCATTCAGAGAGTAACGATCATAGCTACAATTATGCTTATGAGACTGAAAACGGTGAGTGTCTTCACTGATCAAGAAAATAATATTTTTGTTTTCGCGATTTGATTCAATTCGATTTGAATCGTTATTAAATTGTTTCTGCTTGTGATCTATAACTTCCCAATATAACAATTTTTTATCGATGTCGATTCTTTTAACGATACCGATATCGATTTTCTTATAAGTATTTTAAACATATCAACTATGATAATAAAGTAATAATAACAAACATTTCAGGTATCAAGGCCCAAGAAGTTGGCCAAGTAATCAAAGGCACTCAAGCAGAAGGCGCTTTCTCCTACAAGGGTGACGATGGCAATACATACACCGTGACATATACCGCTGACGAGCACGGCTTCAGACCCCAAGGTGCTCATCTGCCAACCCCACCACCAATTCCGGAAGCCATCCTCAAGTCTCTAGAGGAGAATGCGAAGGCTGAGGCCAGTGGCATTTATGATGATGGTATGAATGTCTCATTATTCTTATTATTCTATAATATTTACTTTATTATTTCTTGAGTTTGGTTAAATTGATAGGTTGTTATATTCTTACCACGAACGCGTAACACAACATTTGATTTTGATTTTTTCGTTTCGGAAAATTGCATTTTCAATATAAAAAATTACACATAAATATATTTCAGATATTTTTTTACTTACATATTATATATATTTTAAAAACGAAGTGAGAAATGAAAAAAACACATTGTAATACGATTTTTTTACTGGAAATAATCGAATTATGTTTTAAAGCAATATTTTTAAGAACAATATAATGTAATTCACTGTACTTTTACTATTTTTTTACTATTATCTATTTAAATATTAGAATTATTAAATAGCTTTGAGATATTATAAAAGACTTATCTTTTATAACAAGTTTATATATTCTTATCTATTTGTTAGAAGAAATCATTAGTTATATCATTTTCTTTGTCTTTTAGGTCACTATCAGGCTGAGCAACAGTCAGGTAAAATATATCAAGCAGAGCATCAATCAGCACAGAGTTACCAACCTGAGCATCAATCCGCTCAAAGTTACCAGCCTGAGCAACCCGCTCAGAGCTATCAGTATGAGGGTTACAAGCAAGAATTTGTACCAGCTCCAGCATCCAACGGATATCATAACTAAATTCATTCATTCTTAATTTGTTACTTTTGTTAAACGATTTTCTCCTTATACTAATTGTATATATATATTATTTAGTATATCTTAAGATGCTTTACGTTTTGAAGCCTAGTCCAAATGTTAGCTGTTACCAAAATTGTGTTTGTTATAGTTGCTATGAATAAAAAAGATATATAACATAGATCATGGTGTTTTCTTAGAAACTACTCAATAATATTATTGTGGACATTTTAAATAGAGTCATTTCATTATATATACTTAAAAGATAAAACGATATTTTTAATATAAAAAATCCGCTGCCTTTTTACATCGGAAAACGATACTTAAAGTATTTTCTTGAAATATTTTCTTGTTTTAATTCATCAAGGATAGTTTGAATTGAGCCTTTAATCATTCGTACATTTATCGTTACCTTACCTCCTGTAATAATAGGGTATTATGTCAAACCAATAAACAATCATACTTCAAGTGTCTACCACAAAAACATAATATAGTCATCAATGTCACATTTTAGTCATATATTAATACGTTTTGTCTCAAATAATTAGTCGTTACCGCCAACCGCCTACGTATCAAATGTTTGTACCAATACAGTATTGTAATTTAATATAATATGCAGATTGCAGGTATATTATATACTTCAAGGGGTTTATTTCACTATTCTCTTTTTATTTTTTTTAATATTATTTGCAATAATACTATCTGAAAATTTGTAGAAATGGCTCTTATAATTCCGCATAGCAGGGTAGACAGAAAGTAGCTAGTGTCAAGACACTCTGTACTTCGCTTTCCGCCAAATTCAAAACATTACGTGTTGAGTGGCGGAACTCAACGCCGGACTCTTTCTGATCAGAGTGAGAAAGTGAAAATAATTGAAATATAATCTCTCCTTAACTCCACCGAGTGGGAATCAAATCTACAACCGGTCGCATTTTCAGTCAGACATTGTCACACTGAGCCACGACCGGCCCCTAATTTACTTCAACTTATAATTTTTTCAGTTACACGGTGTTTATAATGAGGATCTTTTGAATAAGTAATTTGTTTTTGACATTATATTTATTGTCTGTTAAAATTAAGTTAAAATATTTTCAAGTCTGGATTAACCTCTTTAGTATGCTTCACTAACGTGAAATTAGTAAAGTAAGTGCTAAATATTTTCTTACTATATATTTCAAACATAATATATATTTTCGTATTATACTATAAAACATATAATTATAAAAATCGGTTAATAAACTAAATAAATAAATAAATTTAGAGTCAAATTAAAAAAAAACAATCACAAAGACCCAAATAGAACGTAACTCCGATTGTGTTAGAGCGCGCCCTTCAAGGACTTCTATTATTCGGCGAAGATTTTAGCCCACATTAGCATGAGAAACATCCGATTACTCATTGTATTGCTATTCGAACTTCACTAACCTTTGCTTTTGTCTATACAAACGGTGTAGTACTGCAATATATATATATATATATATATATATATATATATATATATATATATATATATATATATATATATATATATATATATATATATATATATATATATATATATATATATATATGAGCATAAAATGACTTTTAAAAACGATTTATCAAGTTTTTTTTATAAATAAACTAGAATCAATATATATTTGAATAATTTGTAATAAATAGTATTTCATAGTAAAAAATATTTTTCTCTCTTCTTTATTTTAAGTATTTTTTGAGAGGAAACTAAAGAAACGGAAACTCTTTACTTTAAACGCCTTGTCATGGCGCAGTGAGACAGCGTCTTACTGTAAACTCGATCGGATGTGGGTTCGATCGCCACCCGGAGCAGTGTTTATGTTTAAATTATTGTCATTTCCTCGCTCTTGCAAGACAAAACACGGGGTTTAGTTCTGCCACTCAATACGCAATTTCTTGAATTCAGCGAAAAGCGAAGTACGGAGTGTCTTGACACTAGTTCCTTCTTATCCACACTGCTAAGCAGGATAAAAATATGAAGCAAAGGAAAAAAAAGCAATTTCTTTCTTTAAAATGTGGTTTCCAAGAGAAATTAACCTTCAAGACCCACACAAATAGAAATATACTAAATTTAAAATTTTCAAATTAAAACTAAAGTTATTAAAATTCAGGCAAAAGAAGTTGCGAACGAGAACTTGTTAAATATTTAACTTGAATATCATATTATTTCAATATCAAGAATGTAAATAAAATATATATTGGGCTACATCAAGTGTAACAAGTGGGTTAAGCATTCACATATTGGCGCCGTATCTTGAACGAAGGTCACACGTTCGATTCCCACGTAGATTGAATGTTTTTTACTTTCAATTGGACAATATGAAAGTCATTGTGGCGCAGTGGGGCAGTGTCTGACTGTCAACGTGTTGGTTGGGGTTCGAATACCAATCAGGAGAATGTTTGGTTATATTAATTTCTTCGCTGGGGTAAAAACGCGGAGTTGAGTTCTGCTAGCAGCGGAGATCTTAATACTACGTACTCTCTGTATACCACGTTAACATACAACATGTATGAATGATCATCTATGAATTAACATTTAAATGATTTAAATGATAGACCAGTCGTGGCACAGAGAGTCAGCGTCTGACTGGAGACGAGATCGGTTGTGAATACGATTCCTACTTCGGGGAATGATAATATTAAATCATTTTCATTTTTTCACTCTGGTAAGACAAAGCGCGGCGTTGAATGTCGCCACTCAACACGCAACGTCTTGAATTCTGCGGAAAACGGAGTACGGAGCGTCGTGACACTAGATACTTGCTATAAAATTAAATGACTCTCCCGATAAATATATAAAAATAATATATAAAACATATATTTAATTTTAAATGAAAAAAAAATAATAAAATTATCAATACGTACAATACAACTAACAATACGCCATCGAACTTTTGACTTTGACCCAAATATTAGTATAAGGAATGTTATTTATCACAATTGGTTTTGAACTTTCACGATTTTGACGTAAATATTCCATCTATATTTTAAGTATGATACGGCGCTTACGGCTATATCTACGCTTAACACAACACGCTTAACGCAAACACGTCAAATATATTTCTTTAGCTTCACGCTTTTATCCCGCATAGCAGGGTAGACAGAAAGTGCCTAGTGTCAAGACACTCCGTACTTCTCTTTCCACCGAATTCGAGATACTGCGTGTTGTGTAGTGTAACGCAACGCCGCACCTTGTTTGACCCAAATGAGAAAGTGACAACAATTTAAATATAATCACTTCTCCGAATGGTAATCGAACCACAACCGACCGTGTTTGAAGTCAGACACTGTCCCACTGTGCCAGGACCGGCCACCGAATGCTCCTTTGAAATAAGGAATTTTCTAATAAGATTATAACGTATTCAAATAGAAAATGGCGACTTAGGTTGTATATTTTTGAATAAAGCGTCCAATATGATATCAACGGAAAGGGCTTGTTTTGTGGAAAACGATAATCTTTGAAAAAAGCTTTTTTTTAAGTGTTTTTTTAAATAATGTTTTATTATATTTAATATTCAGGCCGGTAGTGGCGCACTGGGGCAGCGTATGACTGTAAAAGTGATTGATTGTAGGTTGGATTCCCAATCGGGGCATGATTATATTTTAGTTATTTTCACTTGCTCGCTCCGGTAAGACAAAGTGCGGCGTTGAGTTCTGCCATCCAACACGCAATGTCTCGAATTCGACGGAAAGCGTAGTATGGAGTGTCTTGACACTACGTACTATCTGTCTAGCCTTCTATGAGGGAAAAAAGCGTGAAGCAAAAATGCTTAGAATAAAATATTAATATTTAGTATAAAACCCTTTAGGTATAAAATTATACCCTGCGGTACCTTATTATGAATATTACATAAAATACGATAAAGTTCAAATGGACTTCTTGAATGCCATCTTTAATTGATAAAGTTGTTATTCCAATATCGTATTAATATAAATAAATTTATATGATAATTAGTTCAGGCCGGTGGTGGCGCAGTGTGACAGTATGACTATAAGCGCGATTGATTGTGGGTTCGATCCCCAATCGGGGGAGGGATTATATTTAAATTATTTTCACTTCTTCGCTCCTCGTAAAAAAAGAGAAGCTAAAAAAAATAGTATTAGTACAGTTTTATAAAGCATTTAAACTGCCTAGTTAAAGTGATTATCGGAGATTCGAGTCCCGTGTAGAGTTTAAAATAACATATATTATAAATACTAGAAAAGATCCAAATTTATTAATAAATCAAGCGGAGTTAAACTACGCTTTACCTAGCCAGCTTACGGACTTGAACTCACGACCATCGCATAAAAACACTTTCGAATTACGCCATGTTGGCGTTAATTCTTATTAATAACCTTTAGAAATATGTAAATAACATAAGAAAATGACAAAATATCATCTGAACCGAGCCTAATATCATGATTAATGATGATTATGTGTATATATATATTTATTTTTCGTCTTGTCCGTCCGTCCTTACGTAACTTTATTAGTAAAGTGCAATATTTTATAGTTTTAAGTTCAAGATTAAATTTTATATAAAAAGGATTGTATTAAACATAAAACATTACCATAACGGCGCAGTGGAACAGTTAGACTGTAAATGCGATTTGGTTTCAGTTTTAAAATAAAAAAAAGAACCGGCAATGAAAATAATTAGATATAATAATTAATATTGAGGCCGGTCGTGGCGCAGTGGCACAGTGTCCGACTGTAAACGCGATAGGTTGTGGGTTCGATCTCTACTCGGGGGAGTGATTATATTTAAATTATTTCCACTTCCTTGCTCTGGTAAGACAAAGTGCGGTGTTGGGTTCCATCGCTCAATCCGCAATGTCTCGAATTCGGTAGAAAGCGAAGTACAGAGTGTCTTGACACTAGGTACTTTTAGGTTACTTTTAAAAAAAATGTAGAAATAAATGACATCTTTTCTTGTTGTCAAGACACTCCGTACTCCACTTTCCGCCGAACTTGAGACATTACGTGTTGAGTTGCGGAACTCAACGCCGATTTATATTACCAGAGTGAGGAAATGAAAATAATTTAATTATAATCATTCCCCGTATATAGTCATATGCTGTTCCACTACGCCACGACCGGCCTCTTCTACAATATCAAGACCAAAATGCCACTCTCCCATATACAACAATTGCCACATGACCTCTTATACCTGGCACCAGACACTGTACACTAATAAACTATTAAATTATCTTTAACATTTAACTATCATTATATTAAATCATATTAAAACACTATTATTATTGGACCTGCAACTCTATGATGTATTAGCATCAGATGGAAATTTACATCTTAGTAATGAAAAGTAAGTAATACTTTTATATGCGATTGCACGGCGTTGGGTTACGCCATTTGATAAGCAACGTCTCAAATATGGGCGGAAAACGAGATACAAAGTGTCTTAACACTAGATTCTATGTGACTACTATGCTGTGCAGCTGTATTAAGAATTTATAATACTTTTAATTGACTTATTATTTTCTGGTTCGATTCAAAATTTGTACGTGTGTCCGAATCCTATAACAATACGGTGACGATATATTTAGTTAAAATATAAAATATTTGAAGAAAGAAATATCCTTTATTATATATTATATTATACTTTTAGACGTTTTTTTATAAAATATTACATTAAATAAAATAATATTAAATAAATGAACAAGAAAATATAATGGGGTTTCGATTTCCACCATGGGTAGTGATTCTATTATAATTACTTAAGCTCTTCGCTCTGGTAAGTCAAAAGCGCGGCGTTAAGTTCTGCCACTCACAACCCGTATTATCTAGATTACGGCGGGAAACGGATTACGGAGTGTCTTGACACTAGAGAATTCTTGTCTACCCTGCTGTGCGGAATAAAAGCGTGAATAAAAATATTTCTTTACAAACGAATTGAGATAGATATTTTTGAACACGTGTGAAGCCAGAACCGATCGCTCTACTTAAAACATATAATTAATATAATATTAGAATTCGAACACCCATACAAAACTAGATAATGTTGAAGTTGCAACACTAGTGATGTAACGCTAATAAGATCAATAGGCGTGTCATGTACGCAACACATCACTACCATACGTAATTATACTCGTAAATATGACTGACTGACCCCTTAGTGAATGATAATTATGGCTTAAAGAGATTAGAATTAAATTACTATGAACAAGGTCGTAGATTCAAATATTTACGCTTTTACATGTATAACAGGTAATTAGAGAGAACGTACAGTAAAGACACTTCGCTCTTCAGTTTCCTTTCTTGAGACATCGCTTGTTGTAAGGCAGAACTTAACGCCACCGTTCATCTTACCAGAGAAAAAAAAAAGGAAAATAATTTTAATATAACAATATTTCCCCCGAACGAGAATAGAACCAATAACTATTTCGTTTACAGACGTATATATGTTGTAGACGTAATGAATTTATATATGTAATTTAAAAATACATATATTTTTTTTCATTTCATTTTAAAGATAGATTTTTTCAAGGAAGTAGTGATATTAAACACCGCAAATAATCTAAATAAGGAAGCCTGTTATGTCTATGTCTAATGTAATAAATTAAAATATTACCCCAAAAGGGGTTTGAACTCACGGCCATCGTATTCAATGGGACCGCTTAGATCGTTTGTCATACTGTCCCTTCAGGCGATTCGACCGTAACACTTTCTTGAAACCGTTACATTAATTTTCAATATAATTATCAAATCATTAATTCTGTATTAAGTTGTAATAAAAAACACAAATTATTGTACAACATATTTGACCCAAAAACTAAACTAAAATAATATGAATATGACCAATACAAGTTTAATTATTTAAATACAAGCTGGAAGAATAACAATTAGGCAGAGAGATAGCGCTAAGACACTCCGTTTTCAGTTTCACCATGTAAAACTGTGTTGTTGTTTACTGTGACTGTGTTTTATGTGGCGGTGTAACTTAACACCGTATTTAACTATATATTAATATTTAAAAATAGTGGATCATTACAATTTGACAGGTAAATGTTAGTGACTGTAAATATATATATATATATATATATATATATATATATATATATATATATATATATATATATATATATATATATATATATATATATATATATATATATATATATATATATATATTTATATATTTATATATATATATATATATATATATATATATATATATATATATATATATATACATATATATTCAGTCAATTCTTAAGCTGATACATAAAACATCTTTTATGTAATTATAAATTATGAAGTAAGTTAAATTTGGAGACAAATGGGAACGGCTAGAGGGCAGTTATCTTGGGGAAGCAGATCGCCTAGTAACTTAGAGCATTCAGGTACGTGCTGATGAATGGGTGAACACCCACCCACCTACCTTGACTCTTCAACGTGCATTGCAGGCTTCCACCAGGGAGGTTCACGACAGATTGGCCGTCCACGTGGCCTCAGCTTGTGGTGGACAAAGATTGGACGGTCTACTTCTGCAAGTCCGGAGTACCACAAAACCTGTTCAAGTCCCAAATCAAGTTGCTATTCAAATATCCTTATACTAAAAACAATAGGGGACAAATTAAGCTAATATTTTTTAATAACATTGTATATTCTGATAAAATTTAACAACATTCATAATTTGCAGAAATCTAGAATCATGTTCTCGAATGTCCAGATTCTTAACATAGTTTTTCGTCATTGGCCTCTGATAGAGGGGCATGTCTCCGTTTAACCTGGAAATATTCAGTATAATATCAGGTTATAAAAAGAGCCATCATAAATCATTTATTTGGATTTGTAACTCAATATCACACTTCGTATAACTATATTGGAACAGCGACCTTTTTTGCAATTACAAGCTTTTTTGACTAGATTAGAGTAGCAGAACACAACGCCGCGTTTTGTTGCTTGTTATAAAAAAAATTAAATATAAGCTTTTGTGCGAAAATTGAACTCACGACTATCGTCTTACCGCAAAGCTCTTTGAACCTGCTCGATGATAGTATAATAACTATTAAGCCATTAGGATTAAGGTCATGGTTTCTCAATTTGTTCGTATAAAGAATTTATTTAATATTGTTTTGTTTTACTGGGCATTTGAAATCAATTATATATCATCCAAATTGCTTAAGAAACTATTATAATATAGTTACTTAAAATAACCTTCAGGGTTATAATCTTTAGTATGTTTTATAAGTCACGCATCTCTATAGTTTTGTACGAAGAAATAGAATCGAATGATAAGTTGTTACACTTTGCACCATATAAATTCAATATTACTGGTCAAGAAGACCAGTAAATTATGTGTTGCCATGGCAACGTATATTTTAATATAATGGAATTTATAATATATAAAGGAATAAGCTTTTGT
The DNA here is from genome assembly GCA_032432895.1 of Dryadula phaetusa. NCBI lineage: Eukaryota > Metazoa > Arthropoda > Insecta > Lepidoptera > Nymphalidae > Dryadula > Dryadula phaetusa. Next base: position 182,835 of record JAOYRS010000048.1, read on the forward strand.
AAACCTTAATTTTACAAAAATTCTCTTTCGTGTGTAGAATTTTTGTAAAATGCAGTCGAAAGTTTCTCATTTTAAATAAAATTTCATTAAAAGCCGGCAAAATAGTGGATATTCTAGGTCGTATTTTGTCCATAAAAATGGCTTTTTTAAATCTTAAACTATCTGGTATCACTAAATATCGTAAAGTTTTTGAATTATCCTGTTTTTTCTTTCGGGCGGAGACCCATCAACGGAATATTTCGACATTGGGTTGACCCTCAATACCCGTTATGTTATGCTGGCTAAAGCGTAAAGCTGCTTTATATACTATAAGTTGTAATATTATAAGATCTTTGATTTTCGTGATTTTTATACATCTTAAATGGTATTGTACTATTTAAACCGGATTAATCGCGTATATTTTGGTATTCGAAAATACATTTTGGACACCTGACGTATCGATCACTTTACAGTAGTCCGTGGTCACAGGTAGACTGTCAGCCGGTTAAAATAGTTTCATTTAAAAATTTGTAATATTGTTAATTTCTTGAACGTGAAATATAATCTTCCTTAAGTTTACTAAAACTAATGTCTCAGACTTGAGAAGATACGATATAAATATTTTTTTAGCTCCACACTTTTATTCCACATAACAGGTTAGAAAGAAAATACCTAGCGTCAAGACACTCCGTATTTCGCTTTCCTCTGATATCAAGACATTGCGTATTATGTGGTAAAACTCAACGCTGCACAGTGTCTTATCAGAGCGAGGAAGTGACATTAATTTAAATATCTCCCCCGTGTGGGAATCGAACCCACAACCAATCGCGTTTACAGTCAAACGCTATCACACTGCGCCAAGACCAGCCCCGATATAATTTTAATATTATTATTATTATTATTTCAATATACGTATATTATCAACAGTATGCGGATCACCCACACCTTTATTAATCACGCTCTAAGTTAAATGTTAGCCTATCAGTTCTGATTTATACGCGTAAAGGGCTCTTATCAAGGCCAAGATGTCCAGTCGTAATGTGGAACATCTAACATCCTGTAGAAATAAATTAATTCAAGGTAATACTATGCATTTCCTAGAAGTGTAGTTTAAAAATATGGAGGATACCTAAGTTAGACTTTTGTGAACTAATAAGTTAAAATTGTATTAAAGTGAAAAGTTTAAATTATTGTTTAAGTCATCGTAGCTCAGTTTTAGTATATTTTCTGAATGTAAAACGTTTGTGGGTTCAGATTTCACTTTAGGGAATGCTTATATGTACTTTAGATATATAGTTCTCATAAGATTTCCCCGTTTTTGGATTAAATTAGCTAATACACATGTAAAATACTCAGCTTGCCTTACTTGCCTTAGAAACAACTTACTTTACTTCACGCTTTTATTCCACATAATAGGGTACAGAGAAAGTACCTAGTATCAAGACACTCCGTAGTTCGCTTTCCACTGAATTCGAGACATTGCGTGTTGAGTGGTAGAACACAACACCGCATAAAATTTAAATATAATTTTTCCCCCAAATGGGAATCGAACCCACAATCGATCGCCCATACAACCAGACATACATATATAAAAAGTATGTCAAGCGTTATAAAATCCCCGAAAGTGGAGTTGGCTCGTTTAAATAATTTTTTATTAATTAGCAAGTAAAAATCCATTAATTACTTATCTATATCGACCTTCAATTGCCTAAGCGGAAACGTTATGTAAGATACTTTAGGACTGTCGTACTACACAGAACGGGAAAGTAAAGTAGGCCGTGTCGGTATATTAAGCCGATATTAATTTCAATCATTCTTATCATGGGCGAATTACATCTTGTATTGGTGGTGACACTCTTACACACATTAAATTGTCATTAACCAAATATTTAGTGTGAAAAAGCCTTTTTTTTATAGTTTTTTTTTTGACACGAAATTTGCCAGATATATTTTCGGAGTGGAATCTAACATTTCTGGACACCTTTTTAATTAGAAAACAAAAGATGTTTGCTAGTGTAAGACTTGTGAATATCGGTTTAGAGATTAGGGGGAACAAACTAACAAGCAGACAGATAGATAAAAATAGTAAAAATTGTTATTTTGGTGTACAGATCGTGCGGAGTGTATGTATACATGAATAAGCGTTTAATAAAATAGTCATTTGAATATTACAAACACATACTCCAATTCCAGTGTTAGCTCATACTGTATATAAATATAATATGTCAACGTTGCGGTGTTGAGTTCCGCCACTCAACATCTAATATGTAAAATTCGAGCGGGCAGTGGATAAAGAAATTTTCAATAGATCCTATCATAGTACCCTGTTCAATAAAAGCGATAAGCATAAAAAACATTTTTCAAAAGGATTATAATGTAAATAGGTTCTTAAAATAAGTTTTAATATGAATTTTGAATGTAGATAAATAGTTTAGACTTAAGGCCGGTCGTGGCACAGTGGCGTAGCGTCTGTCTATAAACGCTGTCAGTTGTGGATTCTATTTCCATTTGGGGGAGTGTTTATATTTGAATTATTTTTACCACCTCACTTTGGCAAGACAAAGTGCGACGTTGTGTTTCAACATGGAGAGTCTTGACACTAGGTACTTTCATATCCTGCTAAACGGGATAAAGCGTGAAGCTGTATATTAGTAGATATTGGATTTCCAAATAACTTCCAATTGGGGATCAAAGATGTTCCTGCATATTTTAATATAATTATTTAACACATTAAAATAATTTATAACATCAAAATAATTGAAGTACATAATGACGATGATCATTACCTCATAACGAATTGTAAGGAGCTAAGGAATCTTATAATTAGATATAATTTACCTTAATGATGTACTCGCATATTATTGCATTTTTCGCTTATTAGATATTAAATAAGATTCTAATGTGCTTCATACATTCATCGTCTCATATGGACTATACATGGCCATGTTACCTCACTTTGTAATACAGTAAACTGCCCAATAGTACAATAGTTATTTATGAGTTAGATTGACTGTAGGTTCAATTCAAAAATTCAACCTTTTAAGGATGTGTTACATTTTTATCATTTTTTTATTATTTTTATTATGTTCACTTCAGCGCTTTTGTAAGACAAAGTGCGGCGTTGAGTTCCACCATTAAACACGCAATGTCTCGAATTCGGTGAAAGTGCAGTGCGGAGTGTGAATCTACATTTATTTTACTATTTTAAAAATGTAACTATAAAAAAATGTAGTCCAAGCACTCAAAGGTTTCCAAGAGACGTGGGTTCAAATCCCGAAACAGAAATTTTATATACGTATGTATGTATGTATTGTATAATAATAAATATATATATATATATATATATATATATATATATATATATATATATATATATATATATATATATATATAATCATTCTATTGAGTAGGAACCGACCTATCATATAGCTTCAAATCCACTAAAGTTTTATATTGGTTTAACTGTAAAGATTCTAACGGAACAGTAAAGTAAATTACTGACTGAATTAATCTGTAAAAGAATCTTTGAAAGCGGTGAAATGACTTCATAACATCATCATTCATCATTGCCTTTTGTAAATCATAATAAATATATTATATTTATACTGAATATAATAATTTCTAAACAAAACAAAATCAATTTTAAGTTTATTATTTTTAAAGTGTTATTCCACACTTAGGATTAGAAAATATTATTGAAAAAACGTATGAAATTTGAACGCAGTGGGATTCGAACCCACGCCTGTTGGATACCATCCAACATAATGTCCAAATAATGTCAACTTTAAGTTTTATAAGACAATTTCGACCTTGAAAATCATCATTGATAAATTTTAAAATATTTTTTAAATAAAATCTTAATTTTTTTTACAGGATTTTAGCATTCATTCCCAACACTGGGTTACCTTTATAAAAATTCACCATTCGCTACTGTTCTTTACATATTAGAACTGTATACAAATGTAAGACTCATAGTAAAAAATGCAGGAAGCTGCAAAAGTTTTTGCTACGAAAAAAACTTAAATTAATAAGCTTTTTTTTTAATTTTTTTTCATATATTTATTGATTTAATTGAATCAATCAAAGGCTTATAATAATTGGTTCAAATAATCCATTAGGAGATTAATTATGTTAGAACACCCATTGAGCAATCTTGACCTGTGAACCAAGACACTTGACCTGCCACAAATATAAATCTAAAATTACAATTATAAGAATATACATTGTGAAGTTAGACGGCGTCAGGTTTGTGTTAGCTAAGGTTTTTTTAAGGGATCTTGCTAAGTGGTTTTGTTTTCATTGAATAGAATTTTATGGGACTTTATTGGACTTTATGAGACTTTATGGGACTTTATGGGACTTTATGGGATTTTATGGGACTTTATGGGACTTTAAACGCATGACTCATTTGTCCCAACAAATCTACTGATGGTTAGTGATCACCATCAGGGGAGCACCATGTGGACTACAGGTGCGTTGCTCCCCTGGCAGACATTCTCATGTATTGCTTTTTATGTATGTATCTGTTCATGTAATGCATGTATGATCCATGCATCATATATGCTGATATGAGTTTTGTGTGTTCGCCCATGGTTTTTTTATGCCCATATATGATTAATGATTTTCACACAGACGTGCCAGCTGTAAACTGTCGAATGCAAAATCTTTTGTTAGCGGACGTGAACTACTTCTAATGGTATTGTATATAATATTTATTTTACCAACTTTGTTTTTTTAAATACAAAAATGAATATATACCAATAAATATATTTCATTTTGGACTAATTTGCACTTTGCAATATTGCATTTTTTTTGGTACAAGCCAAAAATTCTACTTCTCCGTCAGAGGGTACTAAAATCCTTCACGTATTAATAAAATAATGATATGGATAGAGCAGGTCCTAAAGTTTACAAACGTCAAGGGCTGAAGCAAGAAAATCAACCTAGAATTTTCTTGCAATATTTAATGAAAAAGCGATAAAATAAGTAATTCCTTTTTGTGGAAAGTACCTCAAAAACCTTATATTCGTAGATAACATAGTTATACATTCCGCTAAGATATCACAGCAGCCAGAATCTATGTCGACAGAACCGAATGATGCTAGCAAAAATACAGGGCTATTACTTAACATTTCAAAAACAAAGGTCGCCAAACAAACCAATGGTGAAAAACGCTCCGATTCAAATAAACTTTAGGCCTATTTTTTTTCTCACCCCCGCATTGGGAGAAGGAGAACGGTTTCAGGGCTAGGCCTTCTGACCGTCGTGGTCTACGCCACCCACGAATATGGGTAAGCTCGGCCATTATTAAAGTCCTTTCTCGAGAAAGATGAAGAACTACCTAACTAACCGGAAATCACAAAGTACAAGACGAAATGAAGGTACTTTGATATATATATTATATATATATATATATATTGAAGCCGGTCGTGGCGCAATGTGACAGTGTCTGACTGTAAACGCGATCGGTTGTGGGTTCGATCCCCAGTCGGGGGAGAGCGTTATATTTAAATTATTTTTACTTCCTTGCTTTGGTAAAGACGGGCAGCGTTGAGATCCACCTCTCAACACGTAATGTCAGTGGAAAGCGAAGTACGGAGTGTGTTGACACTAGATACTTTCTGTCTATCCTGCTATGCGGGATATGTATATATATATATATATATATATATATATATATATATATATATATATATATATATATATATATATATTAAATTACCGTATCGTGGATACATTTAATATATTATTTTATAATATTATTAATAACATAATGATATTTTGTACTAACAACCTCCGTACAATAAGATTCACACAGAAAAATTATATATAGAAGATCCGTATAGAGAAAGGAAATACCTGACCTGAAGGCCCATATCAAGCATAAAATCTAACGTAATATAATAAAAATTAATATAAGATGCTGGATAGGAATGTAACCTTTTCTATTTACATCGCGTTAGTCATCGTTTATGTTTGAACGTATTGTTTCGTGAAGGTTGAGACGATTTATGTATGAAGATGTGATAATAATGTGGCGGAGTTGAAAACTGCATGTCAGCAATGTTTTTGAGGTGGAATTTTGATTAGAATTTTCTGAATCTTTGCACTTTACTCTAGTTTTATTTTTTCATTCTTCCTCGACAATATCAAGTTGTATAGGAAACACATTATGTGTTTTGTTTTAGGTTTTATACTGTATAGCAGGGTAGACAGAAAGTACCTAGTGTTAAGGCACTCTGTACTTCGCTTTCCACCGAATTCGGGACATTGCGTGTTGAGTGGTGGAACTCAACGACGCCCATTGTCTTCACTAGTGCGAGGAAGTGGAAACAATTTTAATATAATGACTTCCCTAAGCAGTTAACTTAAATTATTTTTTAGCTTCTCGCTTTTTCTTTCCATTGTAGGGTAAGCCAACAAACCTACAGTCAGGCTGTTCCACGACGCCTCTGATAATTAATAGGTAAAAATCAAAAATCGAATCCATATTCATATCTTATAATATATATATATATATATATATATATATATATATATATATATATATATATATATATATATATATATATATATATATATCCGATTTATATTTATATAAGAGGCCAGTCTGACTGTAAACACGATTAGTTGTGGGTTCGGTTCCCACTCGGGGGAGTGAAATTATTTTCAGTTCATCACTCCAGTAAGACAAAGAGCGGCGTTGAGTTCCACCTATCAACACTCAATGTCTCGAATTCGGTGGGAAACGAAGTGCGGAGTATGTTGACACCAGGAACTTTCTGTCTACCCTGCTATGCGGGATAAAAGAGTGAAGTTAAAAAAATATTAAGTACGAGAAAGGTGTTATTAACGTTGATTCCTAAAAATTATATATTATTTTATTTTATTTATTATTTTATTAAAGTTGTTACTAAAATGTTAAAAATATCTTATATTTTTGTACATTTTTAATGTAGTGTTGTCAATTTTACACGATTATAACTTCGAAAATCTTTAGCTAGAAAAAAATTTCAGAATTTCACCTTTGTATTGTTTCCCATATAGTAGCCAAAGGAATTCTAGGGTTAAAATACTCTATTCTCCACTTTCCGTCTAAAAGTCTAAACATAGAGGGAGCTCAACGCCGCGTTTGACCTTATCAAAGCAAAGAAATGAAAATAATTTATAACTCAAGTTTTTATTTAAAAAAATTTAATTTCATCTTCTTTTCAATTCAAGGCCAAATAAAATCTAACATTTACAATACAAATGTTCCTAAGGCGTGTCAGAATTTCTCAACTCCACGACCTCTTGCGGTCGATATCGATTTATCGTACGACAGGAAATTGGGAGTTGATTTATAACATGTTTATTAAATCATTTACAATTTTAACTTTTACTAGTTGATTTTAAATTCGGTTTAAATCAGTTTATTAAAATTTTATATGAGTTATGTCTTCCTATTTGAATGCTGCTAGAGTGATTGCTTAATCCAATTGCTTTACTTTTAATCCAATTTTTCTTAATCCAATTGTTTTACAATTGCATTACTTTTTAAAAATTTAAACATTTTAAATTAAATTATTGTAACTGAGCTCATTGGGTACGTGTTGGAGTTATTGTTAAAGATACTTTATTTCTCAAACTCTACTCTTTCTCTACTTGAGAAAATTATGACAAAGACGTTTATCATAATAAACGTATCACTTGTTTAACATATTATTCTTACAATAAATTTTGCTTTAAACAAGGAATTTAAAACATACCCTCAAAGCAACAATAATTGTGTACAAAACAGCGATAAGAAATGCAAACTCAGAGTAACAAAAACAGTTCCAAAATAAGTAAACTTATTAAACGTATATAAGAAGGTATGACGTTTCGGAAAATATCCAGGAGTCAGTGGCAATGCCCACATTAGCTGTTAAAATGTTAACATTATAATCATAATTGTTTCATTGAAAATATATAAAGATCACGAAATACAGAAATCTTTTTATCAGCCTATAGATTATTTAGATAGTAATTTGTCTAAGGGAGTTTATTTTCGCTATTATATATTTATACCCTAATTCTTATGCAATTCAAATAAAATAAACCAGAATATTAGTTTTCTATATAAATGTTGCTTCAATTTGAATACATTTAATTTGTAGAAAAGTTTAGTGTCGTTTATTTTATAAGAACAGAGAAGTCGGAGAGTTCTAGTTTCACTCCACTTTCCACTCTCTGCTGAACTTCAAGATATTGTGTCTCGAGAAGCTCAAGAGAACTTAGTGCCTTGAAATAAGAAATTTAAATAATTTAAATACGATTATTTAATAGAACGCACAATTAAAAATATCTATATCACCTAGTGTCAAGACACTCCATTGACTGAGTGTCGAGCTCAACGCCGGGAATAGTGACGACATACAACATTTGGTACAAGCATTGTCAATCCAAAAAAATAAGTTAATATAAACATTTTAACATCAACCTGGAATTGGAACCTGTGACCTAAACGTGTCATACAAATTACTTATCAATAAATAAATGAACAATTTTTTTGTTTAGCTTCACGCTTTTATCACGCAGCAGGGTGGGCAAAAAGTACTTAGTGTCAAGACATTCTGTACTTCGCTTTCCACCGAATTCGAGACGTTGAGTGTTGAGTGGTGTTCTACGTCGCACTTTGTATTTTACCAGAGCAAGGAAGTGAAAATAATTTAAATATAATCACTCCCCCGTGTGGGGATCGAACCCACAACCAACCCACAACGTTTACAGTCAGACTCTGTCCCACTGCGCCACCACCGGCCAATATACATACGTATAAACAGATAATTTCAATGGCGTATTTTGCATGAAGCCTAATAAATTTCATATCATCTCGCTTATTGTTCTCAACTATTCACAATGAGAGACCTTGGCCTTAAAAGCCTCTAATATATTAAAAATTATCATATCATTTTCAAGTTTGAATTATTGTTTTTATTTTAATGTACATTAATGAGTTTAATTTTAAATATTCCATACTTTTATGGTATTTTTGTAAGTTTTAAAGCTTAGATGTGATAACCAGTATAAAGTACAACTCGATTTTTTAAATGAAAATCGATTCTACTTTCTAGTTTCATGTGTTTTTATGTAAAAATCGATTATTTTACATATAAAAATTATAATTATTTTTTTTAATAAACGTTAAAATATTTCATTAAAACAAGCATATTCCTGTATAAAATTCAAATTATTTATAGTCTAATGGATGTATAGATTAAGCTCTTCCTAAGGCCGACAAAATCATTTAAAATAATATAAAAATTCGAGGTTATACTATACATACTGTGAATATGAATATTCTCATAGCTTGATTTAGAACTGACTGTTTCTCTAGTCTATTCAAACTATCCCACTGGACTTGGATAGCATCTTCACGCTATGTCCCGCTTAGCAGGGTAGTCATACAATTATTTTAATATATTCACTCTGGTAAGACTAAGCGCGGTGTTGTTTTCCGCCACTTGTTACACGCAACGTCTCATATTCGGGCAGAAAGCGGCGAACAATGCCTTGATTTTAGATAATTTCTATGTAGTAATTACTTAATTTATCCACCATTTACGATTATGTCACATAACAGGTTGAACATAACCCAGTATCAACTTGACAACATATTTTTTTCAAGCTGTATCCCTGACGGGATAGTCAGAGGTTACCTTCATACACGCCCTTCATGGAGTCCTCGTGATTTTCACGCGATCTTCCTCTAGTACCTTCGATACTGTGTTTTCAAAGGTCAACCGAGGTCTCCCCCGACCTCTCTTTCTACTCACCTTTGTCACAACAAATCTACGTCCTACTTTTATGAAATGAATATAATGAGTGAGGAAAGAACCCACTACCAACCGTGTACACAGTTAGATACTTTCCCACTGCGCCAAGATGGCCTCAGAATCAATAATTTATTCATTGATTTTACATTTATTATGTTACAAAATTTATCATTATCATTTCCATTTATCTCTAGAATATTAAATATATTTTATGTTTCTCTAGTTATTCATATCTATCTATCTGCTGTGCGGCGTTTGTGGGTTCAATTCCAATTCGGTACTTTTTTATATGTTCAAAGTAAGTATGGTGACAATTTTTCCTAATAATCGTATTCATGTGCCTATTTTTATAGCGAAGAAATAAAATATATCATATATCATATATCATATTTAATAAAATTGCCTTCGTACGTATTATAATAAACTTCCCGATTGGGAATTTGGTACAGGTTATGTAGGACTCTGGTTTGGCAGATATAGGCCTGCCTGTTTACCCATTAAAACATCACGGTGCTCCTCCCCAGTGGCCGAGGGGAACACCCTTCAATTGAAAATTTTTAAAATAAATTAATATACAAGTTAACTTGACCAACTGTACAATGTATTAGTTGATATATATTATATATATATAAGTTCAATATCATGATCAATCATATATATATATATATATATATATATATATATATATATATATATATATATATATATATATAATTTTTCATGTTTTGAACTTTTAAACGTAAATAATTTACCAGCAGTTCACTAAAGTTAACGCCTCAGACCTGAGAAGTATCGGTTTGAAGAAGAGGTGAGAAACCCAGCAAGAATTTGTCTTTTTATGCCAACAAAAAATTGACAGATTATCAACTTTCATTAATGACAAGGTATCATACCTTTAAAATAGACTGGAGCGAACATTTCCCAGGGGTGTTATCATTTATAAAATCGTTATTATGTTAATAACCTTTAACACACGATCGTCGTTTATAATTTTTTTAAAATAGATCAATATAAATCAAAATATTTTATATAGATCAATATAAATTAAAATCAAACAAAGTATCGTATAGAAATTTAATTTAATTTTTATACGTTTGTTAAAAATATTTTCAAATCCTAAGTGTGGAATAACACTTCCAATATAAGAAAATATTCTATTAAATAGCATTATCTTGCCAAGCGATTATTTCTTAATAATCTTTGGATAGTAAAAATCTCTCTAAAGGGATGATAACAACGTGAATAAGTTGTAACAAAGTATGTAAGAATTTCGTCGCAGCTGGTAGTGGAACGTATGGTTTAGTCGTCAGAGCGTTTAGCCAGTTTCCAAGCGACGCGGGGTCGAATTCCAAATTTTAAAACGTTCTTTAATAATATTTTCTAACCTAAAGTGTGGAATAACACTTTAAAAATAGTAAAATAGTATATTTATACATTATTATTATTAGTTAATGTTTGTATGAATGACGGGCAAATAATCATCGTTATATGGACTGCCTAGTTCAGATTAGATCACATGGACGTGTGAATTACCCAAAAATATTAAATTAAATTAATTAAATATTAAATATATTATTATTAATTGAGGCCGGTCGTGGCGCAGTGGGACAGCGTAAACACGATCGGTTGTGAGTTCGATTTCCATTTGGGGGAATGATCGTACTTAAATTATTTTCATTTCCTCGGAGTGTCTTGACACTAGGTACCTATGTCTACCATGCTATGCGGGATAACAACGTGAAGGATAAAAAAGTCATTATATACGTTATTTTATATTAATAAATTATGTTTTATTATCAAGTAATAGATCTCCAGTTAAACAACTTAATATCGCTCTCGGCAATACAATTTACAAAATGATTTCTTTTCTCCAAATATTTTAAGCAAGCTGCTTTCAAAATTATTTATTTTGAAATGAGCACCAATAATAATGCGATATTATCTATATATTAACGGTTCTAGGTGGTTATATTTAAATTATTTTCATTTCCTCAATCTGGTAAAGACAAAGTGCAGCGTTGAGTTCCACCACTCAACACACAATGTCTCGAATTCGGTGGAAAGCGAAGTACGGAGTGTCTTGACACTAGGTGCTTTCTGTCTATCCTGCTATGCGAGATGAAATATTATTTAATAGGTAAAGATAATTTTTGACCTTGTTTTAAAAAAATATACAGAATGACGATAAAAGTTACCATAGATAATGTTTTTAGGAAGAAGAAAAATTAAGAAACTAACTTAATTATATATAATTCATAGCGGTACAACGTTCAATTCCTGCCCTCCGTAATGAACATATTATTAACAACGAATTATTTTCATTTCTCCACTCTAATTATAATAAATGATCAAGACATATTTCGTTAGCCAAATTTATTTTCTTACATTTAGTATGTTTGTCCAACTGTCTGTTCAGAGTAATCTATGAAAATGTTCATTTTTTTATATTACTTTCATATGAATAAGTCTACTTTTGCTTTAGTTGGATTATTTTTAAATCTATTTTATTATTCTCTGTGTTATTATTTTAGTATTTATTCTTCTCTATATCTCTTCTATCTTCATGGTTATTTCAAAATATTATACAAATCGTGGCGTTGAGTTCCGTCAATCGTGTAATATCTAAATCAGAAGGAAAATACAGAACGGAGAGTCTTGACAATATATTTTTCTCACATAATTGCTTGATAGATTTTTTTTATTTGAATTTATAATCTTAAGTTTCCAAAGAATATTGAATTAATATCCATTTTCGGTTTTTTAATTCAAAGCTCGACTATCTCAAGCTCAAAGTTAATCTATAAATGCTTAAAATAATATACGAAATTATTCATATTTTACAAGTAGTCAAAGACAACCTAGTGTCAAAACACTCCATTGATTCCACTTTGCGACCTCAATGCCAAGTTAAAGAAATTAAATACTGTAAAAACAACTGCTGGTCACAGAAAGCTGCTGTAATTGAATGTAAGGAGATGATTTCTCAAAGTTCCCATGGGAATGGGAAAAATCGAGAAAATACATTTTACATAACATAACGAAGTTGTGAGCCAGAATTTGTTAATTATACAATAATACTTTCTATTTGCTTAATAAAAAGTACCTTAATTTTTTTTCATATATTCGTTAATACTTGTAACAATATAAATCTAGATAAACGCAACTTTAGATGAAAACACATCAAGTCAAACATAAACACTAATCAAAATCTAAATTTTTGTCTGTCTACTCGAGATCTTACGCAAAACTGTTTTTAAGGTGTCTCTAGACTAATAATAAAAGTTATAACATATACATTAAACTAGTTGCAACCCGCAATATTGTTTGCGTTGTTTATAACGTATAAAATTTCTACCTAATTGCTGCCTTATTTGAAGCCGACTGACTGTAAACGCGATCTGTTGTGGGTTCTATTGCTATTCTATCGGAGGAGTGATTGTATAGAAATTATTTTCATTTCTTCGCTCTGGTTAGACACAGTGCGGCGTTGAGTTCCACCGCTCAACACGCAGTGTTTCGAATTCGGTGGAAAGCGAAGTACGGAGTGTCTTGACTGTACTTTCTATCTACGCTGCTACGCGGGATAAAAGCGTGAAGTTAAAAAAATAACATAAAAATATCCTACATTTCCCACTGATTGCAATGGGAATTTCACGCAATCCTCTTGGTAAATTTTAGTTCTAATTCGAGATAGGTTAGACTGTGTGTGTGTCTGTCAGATATACCTTAAAGCAAGATATATATATATATATATATATATATATATATATATATATATATATATATATATATATATATATATATATATATATATATATATATATATTTTATTCCTCGCTTTTATCCCGCTTAACAGTGTAGACGCCGTGTCCGTACTCCAATTCCCGAGAAATTCGAGACATTTCGTGTTCAGTGGCGAACAAATTTGACAATAATTAATAATATATATAAAGATAATGTAAATATAATTATTCCCTGAGAGGGAATCGAACCCACAACCAGTCAGGCGCTACTACTTTATTTCGAAAATATACTTTTCAAACAGATTATTACTGAAACCACCCGTATTACCTATAGCTATAAAATTTGAAACAGACAAATGTATTAGATATAAATTCAGACCCAGGCGTAAATCTAGACAAACACCCACGACGACAAGAAATAACTCATCAAAATCTAAATTTTAGTCTCATCTCCTAAAAAACTTACGCAAAAAAGATTTTAAAGTTCACTTTATTTATTAGGAAAAGTTGCATTATATGTTGAATGAGTTTAGCAACCGCCTAACGTATATATAAGTGAACAGTTTGTATGGGAGTACACTCGTCATCTTACCTCCGACCCGATCTAACATAGAGGCAACATGCAGCTGGTGAGTTACATTTATTATTTATATAGCCGATTTTGATAAAACTTTTATAATTCGCATTGAGCGTGTTCTAGCTTTCCTTAGTTAGTTAGTTAGTTGTCATTTTTTATTATCTTTTTTTAAAGTATAATATGGTTAATAAAAAACCGATTTTGATAAAACTTTTGTAATTTATAATAGTGTTATAAGGATTGTTTTACGATACACGTAATTTTTTTATTGTTTTTTTTTTAAATAATTGTTTAAAGTGTCGTCAGTTTATAGCTTGAAATTCTAAATTTTTAAAACAAAAATATATTTCCTGAATTATAATGTATTCTTATATATTATACAATTTTTTTTTCAAATATTTGCTACTTTTTTTTATTTTGCAAAACTCTATTTTTTTTATTCAATAAGTAAATATTATACATATTTCGCAGTTTTTAATAATAATTACATTCAAACTGATATTAAATACCTTTTATTAGTAGTATTAAATTAGATTTCGGGTAAAAAAAAGTCAACGGAGTGTCTTGACACTAAGCTATCTCTGCCTACTCTATAAAGGTTTTATATACATGAAATTCATAAAACGATTTATCAAAACGGTAACAAAAACACTTATCTATGTATAGTTGTTAACCGAAAAGTATAGTGATTTATCAATGATTTATACATATATATATATATATATATATATATATATATATATATACATATAATAAAAATGTACCAAAAATATTATTGATGGTATTTAAATATAAAAACATACTATTTTGTTCGTTGTTTGTCTGTGCGTTAGTGCACGCTTACCTCAGAAACGGCTTAACCGATTTTAATGCAGTTTTTACTATTGTATTATGACTTTCTTTAACATTTAATGTTTAATTTATTTCAATCGATTTATAAATAAGAAAATTATTAATTACATTTTTTTTACATATTAAATACATTTTTCATTTAATTTAATATTCATTAGTATATAATACTTCTTTTGTAAAAAAATATATTAGCATATGTCAATGTCGTAAAGATTATATTCAATTAATCAACTTTTTGTTTCGAATTGAACTTAATTCTATAGGAAATAAGGTTAAAATTATGTATTTTTTTAAAATCTAAGTAAGTTTTCAGGGTTGTAATAGACAATGATTATTGCACTCGAGATAAGGCGATACATTGATAAATTGTGGGAACGGTAGCAGATTTTTTCAATAGTTATAAATATTTTAGACCGTTTCAGCTCAGTTGGATTGTAAAGTCGTTTGCGAGAGTAACGAGTTCAAATTTTAATTATATATTTTGGTTACACATTTGTTATTAAAGTTATATCAGCAATATGGTGTTTTTTAAAATATGTAATATTCAAAAAAACATATATATTTTTTAGCTTCACGCTATTATCCCGCATAGCAGGGTAGACAGGAAGTAGCTAGGGTCAAAACATTCCGTACTCCACATTTCGCCGAATTCGAGACAATGCGTGCTAAGTAGCGGAACTCAACACCGCATTTTGTCTTATCAGAGCGAGGAAATGAAAATAATTAACAGAAACCTTATAACATATTTAATATTGAGTAACACTAGACAGTATTCAATTTTTTTAAAGAAAAAAGGTCATAAATTTGAAAAGAGCAACTAATTTCTATCTCGATTTCGGGGATTTAAACTCTTTTCCTATCCTCATTCTGGTGACACAAAGCGCAGCGTTAAATTCCGCGTACTCAACACTTAATATCTCGAATTCGGAAAGTAGTCAATGGAGTGTCGTGACACTTGGTGGTCTCTAACTCCTTGCTATGCGGGATAAAACGTGAAGTGTAATTTTTTCTTACATTCACTTTGTGCTTTTTATTTTGTAACACGCAGACTCACACACACATGCATTACATTTAACTCTAAGATAATCTTATTCTCACACATAAACATAAATATTAATTTATACTTCTTTCTCAAGTAAAGTTGTTAGAATATGAAATATTATCAGCTTAACTAAATCAAAGTTTGGAAACATGGAGTAATATGATATTTAATATCTATAAGTTGAGTTGCAAATAAGTTTAAGCGGTTATTACGAGTTCAAATATCTATAAGTTTTTTTGTAAATTTTAAAAAATATATATACATTTTCTTACTTATTAAGTTATGCTAACAAGTAGACTTTTTTTTTATACTTAGAAGATTATTTTCAGATTTTTTATTCAATTTACTCTCTTTACAATTCATTATATATATATATATATATATATATATATATATATATATATATATATATATATATATATATATATATATATATATATATGTATATATATATATATTATTGTATATTTACCTTTTACTCATAGCGTCAAGCCAATGGCAATGCTATATTTTGATTCAAGAAATTAACAATATTTTGTGTCAAATTCATATTACCTTTTTTATATATATGAAAATAACCTCATTGTTGTAACATTGTGTTTTATTGTAAAGCCATCATGGTGGAATAACTTTATATGTCAGAATACATGCGCAACAGTTTTGGGTTCGATCCCACTCAATTATATAAATATTGAAAAATTCCGTTATCTCTGAACTAACACGACACAACGCGACGCAAGGTTACACCATTCATCATATAATTTATCCAAAAAACAGAGTTTAACTAAGTACTTTATTTATTCCAGTTCATCGTAGCCACCGCTCTCTTCGGCCTTGCCGCCGCCGCCTTCTCCCCGTACCCCGAACAATCAAACCGGCCGCAGGCTGCTTATGAGAGAAATGCAAGAATTCTGGCATACGACTCAGATGTAAAAGAAGATTCGTACAGATTCAGTTATGAGACCGAAAACGGTATTAAAGCCCAGGAAGAGGGACGTGAGGTAAGCTTTTATTAGGAATTTTCAGTAATAACTAGATTTATATGAAATTGATTAAATAAATATCAAAAGTAACTATCATGTTGCTAGGGCAACGCGTATTTTACGCGTAAACGGATTTGCTAGTTTAGTTTTAATTTAAATAAATAATTTTACTTAATACTGACATTTCAAGGTTGCAAAAAAAATACTTAAAAAAACCAGAGAGATATCAGCATAGTGATTTGACACTAATTTCTTTTTGTCCAATAAAAAGTATAAAAAAAAGCTAGATTCTCAAAATATAACTAGACTCAGATATTATATCCCATATACAGTATTATACGTTCACTTAAAGGCCATCGGTCAATCCAAAGGTTGACTCAAATATTCTTAGATATTAGTACCATCCCATAATTGCATCACGTTGAATCTCATAGGTGCCTAGTTTGATAGATTGATGCGTTGATTGATGTATATGGCAAACTAAATGTTAGTCACCTTATTAAGCGATTTACAAATATTAATAAGTTACATTAACATATGAATAACTCGTTACCCTTCCGGTTTTGAAAAAATATTATCATTTGAAACTAGCAGTATTGTTTTCTTTTTTTTAATACACACTTTTGAGAATCACTTTTGGTAAGTAGTATAACACTTTATACAACACTTACATTATACTTTATACACTTAAGACATTTTTGAAATAAATGTAAAAATTTGAACACAGCGCGATTCAAACCCGCGCCTCTTGGATACTGTCCAAGCGCTTTGATCGCTAAGCCATGCGTTCTGCTACCAGCTGCGTCGAAATTCTTATATGTTTTGGTTACAACTTATTTATGTTGTTAGTATCTTTGTAGAGAGATTTTTACAAATTTCTACTACTTAGAGACTATTAAGCAATAATCAATAATGTTTAACAAGAGATGTTGCTATTTTATTTTAATATTTACTATTTTTAAAGTGTTATTCCACACTTAGGATTAGAAAACATTTATGAAAGGCGCGGGTTCGAATCTCCCTGAGTTCAAATTTTTATACGTTTTTTCAAAAATGTTTTCTAATACTAAGTGTGGAATAACACTTTAAAAATAGTAAATATCACTTTATACATTTAAACAAAACGAATATTTATTAATATGTAAAATCGTATATTTTTCTGCTACTGGAAGAATCTAGTTAGCAACGTAGTATTCTTTTTTTTCCTTCTTATCAAAAACACTTTTAGTAACAGCTTTTGGGAAACACTTTTGGTAATCACTTTTCTCCTTTTATTGCAAAATGTAATATTATACTATATATATTTAGACCAAGAAAAAAGATTGAATCAAATGTTTTGATTTAAGATTCTAAATCACAAATACCGAAATCCCATACATTAAGGAGCATCCAATAAAAATCAAAATATTTTAAACATATATATGTAAGTATGAATATATTTACATAAAAATGCAGGTCAGATAGATCAGTGTAGCGCAACGTGTTTGTCACTTGTGACTAATTATAGTGAAGATTATAGTGAAGATGTAAATTACTATTTCATATGTATAACGTATATCATTATTGGATATTATATTTAGAAAATCTATAAGGCTAAGCGCGGCGTTTAGTTCCGTTACATAACTCGCAAAGTGTCAAATTCTTACTCTGCTACGTAGAATAAAGTGAAAAGGTGAAAAAATAATAATATTATTATAGTTTGAGATTTTTTTTATTCTTACAGACAGAACACCGCAGATTGTCTTAAAATCAACAGATAGACAATCTATAATTTTATCTAATGTTTTTCTTCAGCACCGACTAAGTCGATATTTTTCAGTAAGATAATTTCCGACTGCGCTAATATTACATTAGCCTAATAAATATTTCTCAGTCAAAAATAAACTAAAAACGATATTTAACGATTCATTTTTTGTGATAAATCATAAAATCTATCGAACTAGAGCCTGATTCAGTATGCGCATAAATCGAGGGAATTGCCTAATTTGTATCTTTTATGCGAGATTTAAATGAATCATTTCACCATCTCTTGTTATATGGAAGTTTTATTGTCACTAAATTACTAGATACAATGATTTATGATGACAGACTCACAGATTACTTTAGGAAGGTTTTTTTTAGTTAATTTTTGATAGGTGTGTTTTATTACGATATTGGTTCTCATTATATAATTGCATTAATTAAAAAAAATATTTAAAGTAAAGAAAATGTATTATAAACTCAATTTGAGAAATAATTATTCTTTATACAAGTAATATTTTATGCTAATCAGTGTTAAGTTACGATTTTAGTTAAGTAAATTATAGTTGCGCATTCACATTTTATTATGGGGAAATATTTACACAAAACGCGGCGTTAAATTCTGCTCATAAATTGTACGGAGAGTTAAAATAGAGCGCAATATTAATATAAAAAAAACTTTGTATATATACTTAAAAAGTCCTAAATTTTACTTGAATACAAAATTTTAGTAATCTAATAATCCTTGCTTTCAAATTCCAGGTTGACGGTATTGAAGCTCAAGGTGGTTTCCAATACACCGGTGATGATGGCCAGATCTACTCAATCAGCTACTCCGCCGGTCAGGCTGGAGTTCAGGCCCAGGGTGCCCATCTCCCCACCCCCCCACCAACTCCTGAAGCAATCTTAAAGGCACTTGAACAGAATGCCCGTGATGAAGCCGCTGGTATTATTGACGATGGTAAGTGTCATATATATATATATATATATATATATATATATATATATATATATATATATATATATATATATATATATATATATATATATATATATATATATATATATATATATCAATTTCAGGTGAAAAGCAGTCTACAGAGTATTTTGACATTAGGTTGTCCGACTACCCTATGCAGGAAAAACATTAAGCTGTTAAAACAAAACTGAACTGAACGGCGCACTTTGTCTTTTACCAGAGCGAGGAAGTGAAAATATTTAAATATAATTACTCCCCCGAATGAGATTGCACTCACAACCGATCGCGTTTACAGTCAGACGCTGTCCCACTGCGCCACGGCCGGCCTTGTTTGACTATATCTAGAAACTAACTTATTATACGAAATTTTAGAAATTACTATTAGGATTTATAATATCTAAATACATGCAATGTCTCGAATTCGGTGGAAAGCGAAGTACGGAGTGTCTTGACACTAGGTGTTTTTTATCTGTCTGGGATAAAAGCGTGAAGCTAAAAATAAAAAAAAACAACCCATATGTAATAAATTTATATTACATAAACATATTATGTAAACTTTAAAAGCGTTACAAACAGAACTATCTGTTAGAATAATTTGTAAAATGTAAAAATAAATTTTTGAAGCGTTTCATTGAAATTAATTAACCGCGTAAGTTCAAACTATTTTCGACTAACACTTAGGCGAAGATTAGAAACCAAAAGTCAAACCGCATGACCTTAATACTGTAGCGATTCTATAAACACCTGTTCTTGATATTGCATCATTTAACACTCGCTTGTACTCAGAGTGACCGATTAATGTTTAATCGGATTTTAATATTTTTTTAATAGTAGTTGACTGTTAAAATTTGGATGTGGGTTCGATTTCCATTAGAACTTTTGACTAGATTTTAGTAGAGGTTCATTTTATTACTTTACATATAAAAGCCATTGTGGTACAGTGGAACAGTATCTGACTGTAAACTCAATTGGATGTCAGTTTAATTCACATTCTCTATATTATTTCCATTTCATCTATCTGGTACAAGTAGTACGATGCGCGGCGTTGAGTTCCGCCACTCAACACTCATTGTATCGAATTCGAGTGAACGAACGTAGCATCTTAAATTTACTAATACTTTATGTTTCCCCAAAAAAAATATCTATTATTGTATTTGCTTTTATCAGTTTAATAGAAATTAACTGTTAACTGACGTTTCTGTGTGTTGCTATAACTTTTAAATTCAGATTTTGTTCAGCCATCCCAATACTTGTTCCTTGCGTAATATTTACATGTGAATTTATCCAGTCTTAGATGGAGTATTGCGTAATGTTTGACCTCACGTCTGAAATGCAACTGCTATTACTTTCATTGCAAATAACATATAGCAAAACAATGCATACTTTGATAAAATATCTTCCATAGGTTTTTTTTAATTTTAAAAAGTATTAAGATTTACCTTGAGGCCAGTCGTGGCGCAGTGTGACAGCATCTGACTGTAAACGCGATCGGTTGTGGGCTCGATCCCCACTCGGGGGAGTGATTATATTTAATTATTTTCACTTCCTCGCTCTGGTATTGTCTCGAATTCGGTAAAAAGCGAAATATGGAGTGTGTTGACAATGGGTACTTTTTGTCTACCCTGCTATGCGGGATAAAAGCGTGAAGCTAAAAAAAATTAAGATTTATTTATAGCACAAAATAAAAAAATCTATCATATTTCAATAAGAAAAAAGAATTTTTAGATAATATTTTTTTGATTTATTAACTATATTTAAACTTGATTTAGGTTCGTTGTGATTACAGATTCGATTACCTGTTGTAACAAAAACTTGTTCTAACTTTTATAGAGGTCATCAATGACGCGATATTAGCTTTTACGGTTTTGTTTGAAAAAATATTGAATATCTTTCTAAAATATGACCTACCGATTCTACTCCTACACTATTTCTACAATTGTCATATCTTGTGAGATATTTGTAAAGATAAAATCATTTGAGGCCGGTTGTGGCGCAGTGGGATAGCGTCTGACTGTAAACGCTACCGGTTGTGAGTTCGATCTCACTCGGGGTAGTGATTACATCTAAATTATTTTCACTTCCTCGCTCTGGTAGGACACAGTGCGGCGTTGAGTTCCATCAGTTGCACATCGATACTTGCTGTTATTTCAAAAGTTCTTTATACTTTCAAATAGTATTAAAAACCATAAAAAAAAGAACATAACATGTTTATACTCTCAGCCAACGATACAAGTATGTCAATAACTAGAAGAATACACACATTAGCAAATAATAATATATTCGTAATATTTAATATAGAAAAGTACACTTTGAACGGCATCTACTTAGCCTTTAGGCGTTGTATGACCTTTCCTGTTTTACATAACTGAGTCTGGGAATGGGAAAGCTTTACTTTGTAAGATTTAATTTATATACATTCATATATGTGTTTGAAAGGTCTTAGTTGGTTTATATGTAATAACGTATTGAAATATGTAGTGAGGTTATCGTGGCGCAGTGGCACAACGTCTGATGGTTGTGGGTTCGATTCCCAATCGGGGAAATCATTATATATATAAAGTTTATTTTCATTTCTCCAGTCTGGTAAGACAAAGTGCGGCGTTGAGTCCGGTCACTAAACACGCAATGTCTTGAGTTCGGCGGAAAGCGGAGTACGGATTGTCTTGACACTAGGTACTTCCTGTCTTCCCTGCTATGCGGGATATAAAAAATACTAGTCTACCTATGACCACGGACTCCTATAAAGTGTTCGAAACGTTGGGTTTGCAAAAACATATTTCTGAATATCAAAATATACGCAATTAATCCATTTAAAATATTTTATTTTAAAAGTAAGAAATAACTTGCATATTGAATTAACTATGTTACTAAAAATAACGTGAGAATAAAATGAATAAAATGTTTGCACGAGAATGCACGAGGCGTGAACGTTAGCAACATCGTTGTAAATTGCACTTTACTTGTCAAAAGAAAAAAAATATTTTTTAGTTATTTAATCAAATATTTCAATATTTTAGCGTTATTTACACGCATGGAATGTTAAAAATATTTTAGTAATAATGGAACGTGGCAGGATTAGAACCTGCATCTCTTGAAATCTGTCCAAACGCTTCAGCAAATTACAATATACTTTCTTATTTTAGCTGGATAATTTTTGACATTATTATCCTCTTAACAGTTAATTTTGGTTATTACAATAGAAATTTGAAATAATTTCGGCTTTCAGTTAAACGGATTCCCGATTATCCGGACTAATAACTATGTGTACATTCATATGATATATTGCATGTTTTAGTATAAATATATTCTTATTTTTTTTTGTAATCATTTTAATAATAATTTCTTTTTTGTTCATATTAATAATAATCTTTAATCTTTCATACCTTCCATTATCCGGATTTCAACTGTGCGAATATTTAAAACAAGAATTAATCCGGTTAATCGAGTCTTTATTTTAATTTGATTCCTATACCTGCTTTTCCTATATATATAGACTAGAAGGAAAAATAACAATATTATTTATTTAATTCCAGGTTCATACAACCCAGGCAAGTACGGTGGTGGCGCCGCCTTCGCACCACAACCAAACTTCGCGCGTCCCCAAGCCGGATTCCGCCCATACAAATTCTAATAATCGCGTCCGACATCTTGTTTACATTTAGAAAACTTATCTTTTTATCTATCTTTATTCGATTATGAGGCTAATCTTTTTATATCGGTTTATATTATTTTTTTAATCTAAGCTAAATTAGATCTTCTGTCATCTTTTAGGACGTCTTGATGTGAACAAGTGTTAGCAGTAGCTTACGATAATATTCAACAAAATGTAAATGTGATAATAATCCGTACTTAGTTTTACAATTCCAGTGAATGGATGTACTATTTATTCTATGAATAAAAAAACTGAATTTTATATGTATTTTGAATTTTTTTTTACTACTGTAACATCACAGATTATATTTTTTTAATTATTTATAAATAACATCACGTTTAAACCGTATAACGGGGTAGTCGGAGACAACCTAGTGTCAAGACACTCCGTTGACTGTTTTTCGCCCGAAAGCGTGACATTGCGTGTTCAGTAGCAAACTAAACGCCGCGTTTTGTCTTACCAGAGTGGAGAAATATATATTTTTTTACATTATAATGACTTTTCCAAGTGGGAAGCGAATCGACTGCTTTTATAGTCATATGCAAGTACTTTATAGAGCATTATTTAATATAGGGATTTTATAAAAAGGGGATATAATTACACTAATAAACACAATACATACATACTTAAAGCAATCTTTATGCTAATAATTGAAAATAATTTTGACATCTTGATCTTTCGTGAAAACGGACCGATGAATATGAAATTACAATTATAATATAATACGGAGCTTTTTTTCTATTTCAATTAATCAAAAATTCATTATCTGTCATCTGTATAAACATTTTTTTTCAAAAATACGTTGTTGACAACGGTTTAATTTCTCCATTCTGGTAAGACAAAACGCGGCGTCAATTTTGCCATTCAACACATAATGTCAAGATTTCGAGTGGAAATCAGTCAACGGAGTGTCTTGACACTAAGTTCGCTTATATATTGCAATTTCTAGTATAAATATTAACATTATCAGCTACGCTTTTATGCCGCATAGAAGGGATGCAGCAGGGAGCAGCTGCATATATAATTACACCCCCGAGTGGGGATTAAACCGTCAACCGATCGCGTTTACAGTCAGACTGCAGTCAGTCACTGCGCCACTATCAGTCAAAAAAAATATCATCTAGATTTTCTCTTAAGTGATAATTTTTAAAAATTAGAATTTTTTATACATAAGCTTGAATAAGAACAGGTATTACATATAAAAGTAAACTATATTAAAAAACGATACAAAAGTTTTATTAATAAAAATATAGAATATAATGAATTTTAAAATAAAAAAAATTGGATATTATTTTATAATTATGGTTCAATGATGATAATTAATAAGAATAACCAGAGTTAGGGTTGTAGCTGCCTTGATGGTTGGCTGAACCAAAACCTCCGGAACCTGGTCTTCCTTGTCCCCCTAAGCCTCCTTGGGTACCTTGATTGTCATTTTCAGGGTGATATTTGCCTATCGAAATTAAAAATATATATATATTATAAGATCTTTGATTTCCGCCGTTTTTACACTTTTCAAATGAAACTATTTTAATCGGATTAATCGCGTATATTTTGGTATTCGAAACGACGTTCGTATCATAAGTAGACGGACTACTGTAAAGTGTTCAAAGCCTCAGGTTTCCAAAAAATATTTTCGAATACTAAAATATACGATGATCCGTTTAAAATACAAAAAGAAAAATTTAAAGAGAAGTAAATGAATGTAATCTACTATTTTGTTATTATTGAGAATATTTATTATTGATAATGTTTTTGGTTAAACATTTACTTGTGTAGAAAAGCCCAAATTTATTTTTAATATATTTTATTTTTTAAGATATACCTAATTTAGTATTCATACAATATATATAATAAGCACTTCGTAAATTTTTTTATAGCAAATATGTATGTGGACTGCGTAGTGTGAAGTTTATATAGGCACAGTTATAGTTTATATAGAGATATAATATGGTGATAAGATATTAAGTTAATTAACTAAACAATTTTTTTCTAGCTTCACGCTTTTAGCCCGCAGAGCAGGGTAAACAGGAAGTACCTAATATCAAGACACCCCGTACTCCGCTTTCCGCCGAATTCCAGACATTGCGTGTTGAGTGTTGAGCGAGACAATGGAAATAATTTAAATATAATCATTCCCCCGAGTGAGAATCGAACCCATAACCGATAGCTCTATTCAAATAAAATAATCAGAATTAAGAACTTACCATCATCAAATATTCCAGCCGCTTCATCCTGTTCATTTTGCTTCAAAGCTAAGAGAATCTCTTCAGGAGTTGGAGGTGGTACAGGCAGGTGATCACCTTGAGGCCTGTAACCGTCTTCACCAGCTGTGAAAGTGATGGAATAGATCTTGCCATCGTCACCCTTATAGGCAAATCCACCGCGAGTTTGACTGACGTCACCAGACTCTTCGCCTTGGATGCCGTTGGATGTTTCGTAGGAATATTGGAAGCCTGAAATATTTCTTGAGATAAGGTATATGAAGTTTTTAATTTTATCATATTATGTATAATACTTTGTACATAAATATGGCAGATTATAACAAAAACCATTAAATGCTGTGTTTTTTTAGATATAAAATAAAAAAATCCTAAATATTCTTTCTCTGTAAATTAATGATTAGAAAAAGCTTCTAAAAATCTAGTTTTTTTAACAATTTACTAATAAAAAATAATACAGACTAATAAAACTAAATAACATATTTCCATTTAATGTATCCAAGACAAAACTAATAAATCATTACTAAACAAAAAACTTACCCTTTTCTGCTACAACTTGGTCTAATTTTAGGATGGCTGCATTCTTCTCCACTTCTTGTTGGGGTCTCGTGTTACCGTTTCCTAATCCACCTCCTAGAGCTCCACCAGCTCCAGAGCTCTCACCCCCAAAGCCACCAGATCCAGACCCTGATGTACCCTGGGGAAGATATGTAGCGGAAGGAAGTTGTGCTGCCGATGTAATGGCTAGGAATGTGAAGGCAATTATCTGAAAGAGATTAGAATAATATTATTTTAATAATATATGTTATATATCTGTTTTTTTTAACTCTTTAGGTTACTTTAGTTTTAACATGTGAAATAATTGTAATATTTTTGTTAGCGCTTTATTCAAGAACGTATTAGGTATTCACTTAGGTATTTTAAATCCAATTTAATTATTAATTAAGACTTTAGGCTCAAAATTATTTACTTTCTTCTTTTTACCAGATCTAATCTTAAATTTAGAATCCTAAGTTTTAATTTAAATAAATATATACATACATACTTGTTATATCTCCCATACAATACTAAAAGAACTTACTAAAATATGCATCTTCAATGGTTTTTACAATGTATCTTGAATTCAATGAATAAAATCGAACTGTACATAATGTGGAATTTGTATACGTTTTTATATGAAACGAAAATATGTAATAGTACAATTAAGAGACGGTTAATAGCGATGTCACTGAATCCTTGAGCTTGAAGGTGCTAAAGCTTTCTATAAAAATGTACGCACATCTATACTAAGAAGGTAAATAATACTAATATGATATTATTATATATTTTTTATCCCGCATAGCAGGCTAGACAGAAAGTACGTAGTGTCGAGACACTATACTTCGCTCTGTATTGAGTGGTGAAACTCAACGCCGCTCTTTGTCTTAGCAGAGCGAGGAAGTGAAAATAATTTTTAACATACTATAATCACTCTCCTAGTGGGAATCAAACCCACAGCCGATCGTGCTTATAGACACGCTGTCACACTCGCCACGACCGGCATGATAATATGTAAGCTTATGTACGTCACATAAATGGGATATTCTTGTCTTCGTGTATGCCATTAGACAGAGGGGAGCTAGATGCAAATTACTCCAGTCTTTTCGAATATACCCCATTTCGTGGAACTAAACTGTTTTAAATATGTATGTATATTATAAATATTAATAACGTATTATGCATTAAAAGAAAAAAAATACTTTTAAATATTATAAAAAAATGAACTAAACTAAACTAATTTTTATTTCAGTGTTTAACACGCAATGTCTTGAGAAGCGGAAAGCAATCAACCAAGGGTCTAGCCACTAGCTTATCTTTGACTACTCTTATTAAACTGATTATACGTATATTATACTTTCATATACTAGGAAGTTGAGATACAGCAGTTTGTTAGGAAAGCTAGAAAGTCAAGCCAATGTAAATAACCAAATTAAAATAAACATCATTCTTATAACTGTCCACTGCTGAAGATAAGCCTCCCCCAGAGCGTGCCACGTTGCTGGGTCCTGTGCTTTCCTCATCCACTATCTATCGACGAATCTACGAACGGCATCGGACCAGTGGGTCAAAGTATGCCTACTGAGACGCGGTCTCCACTCTAAGACTCATCTGCTGTGGTGGCCATCGGTCCTACGAAAGATATGGCCAGCCAACTGCCGCTGCAAATTGCTAATTCTCCGAGCTATGTCCGTTACTTTGGTTCTCTCAAAGATAACCTCATTTCTAATTTTATCCGCTAGAGAGGCGCCCGCTGTGTGACATTAAATTCGAGGATTAGCCCCATTGTCAATATTCACGATTCAACGCCATATGTCATCACCAGATGTAGCAGCAGCAGCCTAGTTGATAATCCTGCTTAGGTAGACGTAATCCTGCACAAACACAAGGATACCGTCGACAAATATCTGCCCCGGCATGACATCTATATTGAACATAACCTTGGTTTTGTCCAAGTAGGAGGTACTTACACGTAAGGTTTTATATCCGTCTGGAGAGGGCCACTGACGAGGTCTGGTCAGGCGGCATTTTATGTCTCAGCTGCATCAGATTCAAGGTTTTAGCGGAGAATTTAGACTTGCTGTACTTATGAGTAATTGCAAAATGTTTAATTCCCAAATGTCATAGAGCCTTCATAACATCGTCGTTTTGGTGTCAATATTATCTGTGGTTTCCAGCGAAGCGAATCAGTGTTGGAGTTCCAGCTGGAGGTCTTCGGGCTCAAGGTCCTCTTGGAACTGCGTCAATCGGAGAGAAGACTGCTCCAAGCAACGCTTTTTGGCTGTAAAGTTGACATTTAGAGTGCCTCGACCGTGGTCGCTGACGGTATAAAATAAAAATAATTCAGTCCAACTACAGATGAAAGCAATTTAATATGAAAGTTAAACACAAAAAAATAAATATTAAGAAATTAAAAAAAATACTAATAAGATAAATACAATCAGAAAAAGGTTTATTTTTCTAAAGTAACTCAGTGAGACAATTCTAATATCTTCATAGGAAGAAGGAGTCTTCATATAAGAAGGAAAAAAAAGCGGTAGTGCAATTGACAAGTTGTTAATTGTTTTGACATGATTCATGATGTATTTTGAGAATTTGGGTGTATGTAAACTAGTACTGGAGCATCTCACAGTAAAGCATAATTTTTATTCAATATGTGTATACTCAAACCCACTTATAGTGGCGCAGTCGCACAGCTTCTAGCTTGGTATACGCACAGGATTGGTTATGATTTCAATTTCTATTGATTATTTATGGTTTCAATTCCTTCGAAATTTTTAAATATAATCTTTCTTCTATTCGGAGGAAATATTATATTTAAAAATGATTGACATTTCTCTGCTCTAGTAAGACAACTCGCGGCGCATAACTTGCTACTCAATAAGTAATGTTTTAATTACAGGAGGAAAACAATCAACGGAGTATCTTAACACTAGGTTGTCTCTGACTACCCTGATATGCGGGATAAAGCTTTTTGCTTTTTTTAAAGCCTAAGACTTTTTTTAATAATCCACAGCTATTACTTTTAGACGTGTGTATAACAATTTCTCGAGAAAGGCGTCAATTTACTAATATTTCAATTATTAAATGACACAGACATCGCCACAAGCTGTAACAAGTATATAATTATTAAGAAATATCTCTTTATGAGATGTGCACGTACGTAATGATATCAAGGTGATGTTAAGGTCGTAGAACGTGCGATGCCACTGTTCTTGTTTCGTGTGCCCGAGGAAATTGGAGAACACGCCATTTTACATAATTTGAAGATTATTTTGTGGTCTAGATTAAGACAGCGTCTGACTTTAAATGCGATTGGTGTATGTGTGTTCGATTCCCGTGAACTCGATCAGACAAAAGCCTTTATTTAAATTATTTTTAGTTTTCTGCTCTGATAAAACAAACTCCCATTTAGAGTTACGCAACTTGACCTACATTGTAATGAATTTGGATTAAAGGTAAAGAAGGGAGTGTCTTGACACTAGGTTCTCTCTGACTACCCTGCTATGAGGGATTAAGCGTGAAATGGAAAATTTTTTTTTTTTCATTTTATATATTATTTGGAGATCATTTTTAACAAGTGACTCCATTTTCCGCTTTGTGCCATTTTTTTCTTGCAAATTTACTACAAGTACTTTTTTGTAGTTACTTAAAAGAAGATACTTACAATGAGGCTATATTTTTTAGCTTCACACTTTTATCCCACGTTGTTATGCGCAGTGCTATGCGTATACTCCACTGCTGGGTAGACAGAAAGTACCTAGTGTTAAGACACTCTGTACTTGAGATTCCACTGAAGACACTGTGTGTTGAATGGTGGATCTTCACGTCTCACTTGTGTCTTACCTAAGCGACAAAGTGAAAATAATTTAAATATAATCACTACCCTGAGTGGGCATCGAACCCACAACCGATCGCCCTTACAGTCAGACGCTGTCCTACTGCGTCAAGGCCGAACTCAAGGATAATCATCATAATTTTGTATTTATTTTCTATTAAGAATACCAAAACAAAACCCAAAAATTATTTGCCATAAGTAACTTTAGGCGGTACAAATTACAATTTCAATATGTTCCTTGAGTTGAGTCAAAATCTTAAAATATTTCAACGTAAATATATTATACAGCTTTATTAGAAGGTAATGCTGCCATGGCGGGACACTGCCTGACTGTAAACGTGATTGGTTGGGGGTACAATTCCTACTTGGGGAAATGATTATAAGTAGACTTTTTTTAATTTAAATCTTGAGTGGAAAGCAGAAAACTGTACTTCTTTATCTGCTCTCTTTTGACACTATACTGTCTCTCAATACCTAGACTTGCGGGATAAAGCATGAAACTGTTTTTTTTATATATAAAGATTTATATGATCTATCGTTTCCATACTAATTAAAATAAGCTAAAAAAAATTTTACTATTAAAATTGTTATCGAAGTTTGCTGTTAAGAAAGTAATGAAGAATTATTTTTCTACTATTTTTTTAAATTTTATTGTTTCACGATAGTTTGGTTGAAAAGTATATAGTTTTTTATGAAAAACTGAATCTGCATCTAAGTTAAATTATATTAGGTATAACTAAAATAATTGTAAAAAATTACACAGATAAATTTAATTTCAAAATAATCGTAAATGTTTCAAAATAAAATTAAATTTACCGTTGATGCGTAACCGACGCGTTGCCATAACAACGTGTATGTTACTTTAAGTGTCGTATTTAATTCATTTAAAATATTTTTATATAAAATATAATAAATTAAAATGATAATAGTGTTCTTCACTCTTTTTCTATTTAACGTATAAATGTGCCAAATTTCATACCTCTACGTTCACGTCATTTATAAAAAGTTACAAATTTATTGCTTCACGTATTACATTATAAATATAGAAGTAGTTTCATTTAATCTTTTTTGGAGCTTCACGCTTTTATCCCGCATAGCAGGGTACACATACTTCCTGTCTAGATCCTAGTGTCAAGATACTCCGTACTTTTTTTAATACTTATTAAGTGTTAATTAGACAGTTAAAACGAAACGTCTTATAATTTTAAAATATAGCAGTATTCAAACACGCGACAAGTTTTAAATTTTCACTTGGATAAATGAGGCCAGTCGTGGCGCAGTATGACAGCGTCTAATTGTAAACGCGATCGGTTGTGGGTTCGATCCCCACTCGGGGGAGTAATTATATTAAAATTATTTTCACTTCGCTCTGGTAAGGTGACAAAGAGCGACGTTGAGTTCCACCACTCAATACGCAATGTCTCGAATTCGGTGGAAAGAGATGTACGGAGTGTCTTGACACTAGGTACTTTCTGTCTACCCTGCTATGCGGGATAAAAGCATGAAGCTAAAAAAAACTTGGGCAAATTTTGCTGCTTCCAAATTTGTTTCTAATTTAATAATATGTCTAAAATTGTTGAGTATTTTATTTATTAAACTTGTAACATAATAATGTATAACAGTTAAATTTAAATATACAGTTTTAAGTTGGCCGTCGGGTACAAATGCAACAGTCTATCTCATATCCATTGAGGTGCATATGCCTCATTACTGCGCCTGACTTGAAACGCGATTAGTGTGCGTTCAATCTTCACTCAGCTGAATATTTATATTAAGTTAATTCTATTTAAAAGCCCCTTAAGATTAAGAATGGCTGCATTTCGTAATAGTATAGGCAATATCCCGTTTTCGGCTGGAATAGAGAAGGTAGTGACTTGACACTAGAACATCTCTACCTACCCTACTATTAAAAAGCAAAAAGCCTTTTAATTTATGCAACATGTTTCGTTGAGGCGTTGATAATACGTTGCCTTGGCAACGTGTATGTCACTTTACGTAAATGTGTATATTTATTTTATTAATTTAATACATTTTTATGCATGAATTCTGCAGTCCTTCTCTATATGAACTATGACTGTACCAAATTTCATACTCATCAGATCGCAATATTTTCGTAATAAGGGATACAAAGATTTTGTTTTACATATCAATATATAGATAATATAATGTTAAAGAGACCTGTCGTAGCGCAGTGGGACTGCATCTGACTGTAAACGCGATCGCTCTGGTAAAAGATGAAGTGCGGCGTTGAGTTCCACCACTCAACACGCTCAATATCACGAATTCGGTGGAAAGCGGAGTACTGAGTGTCTTGACACTAGGTACTTTCTGTCTACATAGCAGGTTTCATTCATACTATGCGGGATAAAAGCGTGAAGCTAATGATGTACGCAATAATCTTGAACGTTTTTGCTTAATCAACAAGAGAAGCTTAATTGGTTAGAATTTAAGTTAAAATAATGAAAGAAAAAAAAAGTACGTAACAGGCTATACAAAGTCTTCCTCAATTCTAAACCGGTCCAAACAATGTACCGTGGCAAAATGTTAATAGCCTCTGCTGATTTTGATGAGAGCATCATGTTAATAATCGTTTCTATTTATATTGTAAAAAAAAGTTTATGTTATAATTTGGAATGAAGTCATTTTCATTTAGTGTTACTTGTGTTTTGTAGTTTTGTTATAAGTGGGTTCAAATATGTAGAGGGTGGTCCTGGGTTCATATTCTTGATGGCTACTGTTTTTAAAATATAATAGCATTCAAAGACGCGTTCAAGTTATAAAATTTCACTAGTTTAAAATTTCACTATAATACTTAAATTCAAGAAATTATTGTGTAGTGAATTTTGAATGTTAAATTGTAAATTAAACTATTTTAAACGGATTAATTGCGTATATTTTGGTATTTTAAAAATATACTTTTCGAAAGAGTGATGGGAAATCTATCTACAGGTTGTTAGTTACCAGAGACTAGTGTAAAGAGGTCGAAATATCGTATTATCAAAAATGTATTTTCGAATACCAAAATATACGCAATTGATCCGTTTAAAATAGTTATATGTGAAAATTAAATAACTTTTTACTAAAATATGAAATTTTCTAATGAAAATGTTGTTATAATTGTATAGTTAGAAGTAAATTTCTTGCTTATCAAATTACTTCAAAATTTGTACACGGGTAGATTTAAATATAAAAAAATGGATTAATTAAAAAAAAATTAGATGCTATTTATTTGATTTTTTCCCAAATATAACAGTTACAAAAGAGTTGTTCTGGATTTCTCAAGATGCGTCGGCAGACGTTGATCTACAATTCGATACTATGGACAAACTCACAACCCTAATGGAATTAGGATATCTTAACACACCGTCTATTCACCACGTCCATGGTCTTCTAATATTGTTATTCTGCAGAAAGTAGTAGACACTTAGTACTTTGCATTCCACCGAATTCAAATCGATTTGTCTTGAGCGGTCTTGTCTTACCAGACTGAGGAAGTGTATATATTTTATATATAATCACTCCCCCGAGTGGGGATCGAACCCATAACCGATCGCGTTTAAAGTTAGACGCTGTCCCACTGCGCCACGACCGGTCTCAATACTATAACATAATCAACAGGGACTACAAGGAAAGTTGACCTTTATTAAGGGTACTTGGGTAAACTTTCTAGATCTGTGGGATTTTTTTAAGGTACGTATTTGTTCCTGTCAATAGGTCGATGAACTTTATTATTATTATAAAAATATTATTA
This sequence comes from Dryadula phaetusa, assembly GCA_032432895.1. Lineage (NCBI taxonomy): Eukaryota > Metazoa > Arthropoda > Insecta > Lepidoptera > Nymphalidae > Dryadula > Dryadula phaetusa. The sequence goes on from JAOYRS010000048.1 coordinate 216,527, forward strand.
ACTAGTATTTACATGTATACTTTTTTCTTGAATTTCTGAAAACGTAATATTTATCTATATTTTTTTTCAATATTCATAAATAGAAATAGTTTTTTCTATGTTCGTTTTAGCTCAGATTATTTCTGAAGGCACACAAAATAATGATTAAAGTTAAAAATGATCAATCTTTCTATAACGCAATAAAGCTAGAGAACATATTTGACTTCATCATTCGCATAATATATTGAAAAATGCAATCTTCCTTCATTCCTCTTCTGTTTTTAGAAAAATTGTTCTGAAAAATTGTTAGCAAAAATTTTTCAGAATTGTCTTTACGAAAATACATTTTTCATTATTAAAAATAATATATAGAAACCCAACATCACCAATTATAACTTAACATAATACAAATAAATATACTAACTTAATAAATTACATAAAACACACACACACACACATACACACACACAAAATCATTGTTTGCATTATATAAACTTTTGCATAAAGACTTGCACGTTGCTATGGTAACGAGTATTTAACGTGTCCACGGAGACTCTAGTGTTTGTAAAACGCCTACAATTTTATTAGCACGCATAATAGTATACCTTGCTAAAGTGTTTTTGCTATAATTTTACACGGGAATCTGACCCAAGAAATATATAATTTTAAGTTGAAGTATTCCAGAAATTAGCTAGCAAATTTTAAAACATTGATAAATAATAAGAAATAAAAACACTATGTAATTTTAGCTACATTCGGGTAAATAGTATCAATTATCATGTTTCTTATTTTTCTAAAAATAAAATTGCACTGGTAGACAAAGCGCGGCGTTGAGCCACGCAGTACGCAATTTTGGGTGTAAAGCAGTCGACGAAGTATCTTGAGACTAGGTTGTTCCCGACTACGCTGCTATGCAGGATAGGGCGTGAAATTTGTGAAATCTATATATATATATATGAAATCACTCTATGTAAACCACTAATGTTCCAGAGTAAGAAAGTAGCTTTGCCTTTTTGCGATTTAAGACACTATTCTCCTGAGTTTCAAACCACACTAGAGTTTAGACTAGAAATTAAATATGCAACTTTCGTTAATGCGTTTAGACTATTCGTTTAAAACTGTCCATTATCTATTGTTATGTATATATTTAGTAACTAAACACCACATTTTATCTCACCACGAAGAAACATTACAAATTAAAAGATATTTTGATTTTTATTGTATGTATCTAATCGAATTAAATATTGTTTTAAATAACCACTCGTTAAATATAACCTTGAATTGTGGTTGATTGGAGGCATTTAAATACTTCCTGGTGAAGAATATCAAATATTGAGCAAATAAAATATATGAAAAATACGTACATACATACTTATATATATGTATGTACCTTTATATTGTTTAAATAATTATTAATATTTTCGTTTTTTTAATTTCATGCTTTTAACCCGCATAGCAGGCTAGAAAGTACCTAGTGTCAAGACACTCCGTACTCCGCTTTCCACCGAATTCAAGACATTGCGTGTTGAGTGGCAAATCTCAATGGCTATTATTTGTATTATTGTTTACAAGATATAACTAGTTTCAGTTATCAACTAACTAATTTCAGTTAATTTGAAATGAAACTCAAATGTATTTCAAACGGATTAATCGTGTTTATTTTGGTATTTGAAAATTTTCGTTTCGAACACTATACAGTAATCCGTGGTCACAAGTAGACTGAGTCTTGATACCATAGGTTTTTACCAAAAATATATTTTCGTAAATCTAAAATATATGCGAATTATATGTTTAAATTAGTTTGAAAATGGGGAAATTCAAAGGTCTTATTTTACTTAATATTTACGTAAGTCAATGGCTGTGAGATTAATCTCTCTCTCAAATTAAGATTCTACTTAAAACGGCATTGATAATTAATTATTGTTAATGTATATATTTCATTTCAAATTTAAAGATATTTTTTTTAATATTTTAATTTAAATATCAATAGTAATTATTAATTTTAATAAAATTAAATTAAATTAAAATTTATTAATGTCTACCAAAGAGTTTCACATTATATTGAAATAATAAAAAAAAATATTTTACCTCGATTTTTATATTATATTGTAGTGATTCATATAAAATAATACAAAAAAAGTACAATAAAATCATTTATTATTTTATTTTTGAACACATACACAAATTGAGTAGAATTGGCTAATTCATTAGTATTGGTAGCCAGTTTGCTCGTCAAAAGGTTGTTGAGGAATGTTCTGGAAAGATGAGGACTTGGGGGCCAAGTATTGGCGGCTGGCAGCACCTTGGGGCTGGCCGAAAGATCCCTGTTGGCCAAAGGTAGATTGTTGGCCGAAGGGTGATGAACCGAAAGATGATCCACTAGGAGATCCCTGGGATGAAGGACCAGCGGGGACACCATAGTTGCTGCTGGGTACGGAGTATTGGGAACCTTGGCTGTATTGTTGTTGACTAGCTCCAACTGTAAGAGAAATAAATATTTTAAAATTATTTTTGTTTATTTTTTATCTATATGTAGAAAATTTTAATGATTTAGTAATCTCAATAGCAGAATTCGGTTCATTAATAAATTCGTTGTCACTCAGGCAACAATTTGCACAATAAATACAATTTATATAAGTGTATTAATTATATATAACAATATTCTACTAATAGATTGAATAAAATTAACTTACATTTGCTGGAAGATCCAGCGAAGCCGTTGGATGCAGCAGCAGAAGATCTCTGATAAGGAGGCAGATATTGGTTAGAAAGAGCACCAGAGCTGCCTAATCCGTTTGAGCCTTGAGAAGCACCGAAAGAACTGTGACCATTGGCACCGTTTCCATTTGAACCGAAGCCGTTCGAGCTCAGACCGTTAGAACCGAAGCCGTTTGATCCTAATCCATTGGAGCTATGGCCGTTGGCACCGAAGTCGTTGGAACTAAGTCCGTTCGAGCCAAAACCATTGGAGCTGTGTCCAAGGGCGCCAAAACCGTTAGATCCTGCGCCACTGGATCCGAAAGAATTTTGGCCATTCAAACCATTACCAGAGCTTCCAGAGTTGAGGCCTCCACTGCCACCAAAACTCTTAGAACCAGCTCCATTGTAATTTCCTTGAGCGGGTGGAAGATAAGACCGCTCGAGATGTTCGAGGCGACCAGCAGACGCAACTGCGATTAAGGCGGCAACAACAAACTGAAATACAAATAAGTATTTGAGTTATGAAATAAATCATTAGAGAACAAAATGAATTGCACAATAAATTAAAAATGTAGAGCTTAAAGCAGCTTAAATGATAAATGTATTAAGCAAGCCTTCAAAACGACCGTTACTGTACGTGTCTATAGAAATTGTTCTAAAAATATTACCAATTTCATTTTTAGCTTGGTTAGGTTAGGAGGTACTGCCAAATGTGATGCTCAAGTTGAACTGTGCTTAGTGGAGACGGTCTGACCCAATATATACAAGAGCAGATCTTAATCCTGAGCATCGCTCGTGACGTAATAAACATAATAAACCTTAAGATATGATAGGGCGAATAATTAGCCGGGCTCTTTTTTCTTCACCGACCTCGTATGTCAAACATCAAAAATTCATTCAAGGATATTCAATTAATTTCAGTAAGTAATCGATATAATGAAAGCGCTGTTAGGCCTTAGTTGTATATCGTGTTCATAATTGTAAGTTCGTGAATAGAAGAGATACAAATTATGAATTAGTTTATTAAATTTTGCAATCGCATGGTTTTTTTGGTAGTGTGCCATGCGAGCTTTGAGTCACGTATCTCGTGGTTTGTGCCTTTTTGCTCGTTGTAGTTCGTTGGATATGATTTGGCTAATTGAATTATATGATAATTTTTAATTTTTAGTTATATAAATTAAGAAATTTGATCCTCACTCGGGCGAGTGATTATATTAAAATTATTTTCAAAGTGCGATGTTAAGTTCTACCACTCAACACGCAATATCTCAATTTCTGGATCTTGACACTAGGTACTTTCTGTCCATCCTGGTATGCGTGAAGCTAAAAAAAGATAAAGAATTTTGTGTTTTCACTAAGTACAGTTCACTATTTAAATAATTTAGTAATTTACCCTAAAGTAGGGAAAATTCGTGTCGATAAGTAGTTATTTAAATATTTCCATATAAGACGTCAGTTTTAGGTCCAAACCTCATTTGGTAATTTGCGTTTAGTGAAATATACAAATATTCTAAGCAGACTGTTATAATAATATGCTATGAGTTGACATAAATAGCACAAAGCAAATAAGAAATACATAGTAAATATATAGTACAGAATATCTGAAACTAAAAAAAAATGATTTTTTATAAAATCAAAGTAAAAAGTAGTTTAACAAATTATTTAAGTTAGTCACTAAATACTTTGCTAGTATTAAAATTGTAACTTAATATTTACTTTACAAACAGGACATCGAGGCGAATGGTTGTGGGTTCAGTTCCCGCTCTAAGAAATAATTATATTTAAATTAATCAATTTTCCCGCCTTGGTAAAGCAAAATTTGGCGTTGAGTTCCGCCACTCAACACGCAAAACATTAAATTTCGGAAAAAGCCAGAGAGTCTTTCTCTAACTACCCTGCTTTGTGGTAAAAGGGTAAAGCTGAAAAAAATTAAGATTTTAGATTATTTATTGTACAATTTTTTTATCTATATTTAGAAAAAATTGTCTTAACAAGCTGTAGAAAAATCTATTCTAAATAAATATGTTTAAAAAATATATATTGTTTAATTTAAATTAAAAAAAAACTCAATAATTAAAATAAATAGAACTCCGATATTAATTTTATATACAAAATATAACTAACCCATACAAAAGTATGAAGGTAAGAAAATATTGCCTAAGTAAACGGATATGCTACATTTTATTGTTATAATCCATTCCATATTCAATTACAAGTAAAACGTATGACATTTTATTGATTTGATGCATTTAAATATATATATATATAATTCTTAATTCTTACGGATTTCCTTCATTTTGTTATACTGAGTAAATCTCGCTTTTTATCATACAATTTTTACAAGCTTTTATTTAACTTGCGTTAGTTAGTTAGTGTGATTTTTTGTATAATCCATTATCAATAAGAAAACTATTAAAAAATAAATTAAAAATGAATCGAAAAAATGTTATTAAAAATATATCTTTTATATAACTCTAAAAATATACATATATATATATATATATATATATATATATATATATATATATATATATATATATATATGTATATTTTTTTTAGCTTCATGTTTTTATTCCGCATAGCAGGGTAGACGCTTTCCACCGAATTCGCATTGCGTGTTGAGTGGTGGAACTCAACGCCGACCTTTGTCTTTTACCAGAGCGAGGAAGTAAAAATAATTTAAATATTATCACTCCCCCGAGTGGGGATCAAACCCACAACCGGTCGCGTTTACAGTCAGACGCTGTCACACTGCGCCCCGACCGGCCCTAACTTTCTCTTAATATATCTTTTATATTATTTTACTACTCCTTAAAAGTGGTATTCCACACTTAGTATTTGATAACATTGATCTATATTTAGCGGAATTAGAACCCGCACTTTCAACCGTCCAATAAAAAGTACAAGTTGTAAAAAAACACACGATGGTTTTGAGGCAGCTGGATGTGGAACGCATGGCATAGTAGTCAGAACGCTTGGACTGTTTTGAAGAGGCGCGGATTCAAATCCAACTACTTTCAAATTTTAATACGTTTTCTTATTATAGATCCGTTACGCAAGCCGACAAAACAATTGTATAAAAACTCAATATCTATAATATAGGATATATTAGAAATTAACACAAGCGGGTATTAAATTCACCGCCCGATGACACATTGACTTGTACTTAGTGAAACGTGATGCCATCTGAATAATGTATGAAAGTAAAAATATATTTACTTCAAAATAGAATACCAAGAACCTTAAGACGCCGATCGTGGCGCAGTGTCAAAGCGTCTGACTGTAAATGAAACCGGTGGTGGGTTCGATCCCCACTCGGGGGAGTGATAATATTTAAATTATATTCACTTCCTCGCTCAGGTAAGACAAAGTGCAGCGATGAGTTCCACCACTCAATGCGCAATGTTTCGAAATCGGTGGAAATCGAAGTATGGAGTGTCTTGACATTAGGTACTATATCATATATATAAAATACCGTCTTTTACCGTTCCAGCGGGAATTTTGGGAAATTATCACTTAGTGCTTTCCTACACTTCCCAAGAAACGTACTTGTCTGATTCCAGATTTTCTTGCCAAGTTATGTCGATGTATATTATCTGTATATATCATATACGAGTATCTTCTCATTGTATTGAATAAGAGCTTTTGAGGTCGGTCGAGGCGCAGTGGAACAATGTCCACTCAGAGGTATAATTATATCTAAATTATTTATATTTACTCGCTCTGGTAAGACAAAGCACGGCGTTGAGTTCCGCCACTTAACACACATTGTCTTGAATTCGACGGCCAGGCTTGCTTTTATCTCGCATAACAGGGTAATAATACTACAATAACTAAATAAGATATTATAATTGTATGTAATATAAATTTTAATAATTATAACGGATAAAACGGGTTTGAAGCCCAGTTGGGGGAATATAATTTACCGAGAAGTTATTTGATCGATAGTGTGTTGAGTTACAAATATGTACATATCATAGAACGTTTAATAAAAGCATTTTTAAAACGTGTTTATTGTTTTACTGGCTTGAAATATATTTTACCTAGGTTACTTTGACCCGCTTACATGTATGCGCGGCGTTGTGTTCCGCAACGACAAATACAATATTTATCATTAAGACAGATATAAGATAATCAAATATTTAAGCCGTCCTCTATAGGTATCACTTAACGCGGAAGATTACAAAAAAATTATAAAAATGTTTATAAATAAAAATTATATATATATATATATATATATATATATATATATATATATATATATATATATATATATATATATATATACATATATTAGCTTCACGCTTTTATCCCGCATAGCAGGGTAGGCAGAAAGTACCTAGTGTGAAGACACTCCATACTTCGCTTTCCACCGAATTCTAGACATTGCGTGTTGAGTGGTGGAACTCAACGGCGCACTTTGTCTTACTAGAGCGAAGAAGTGAAAATAATTTAAATATAATCACTCCCCAGAGTGTGGATTGAACTCACAACCGATCGCGTTACAGTCAGACGCTGTCCCACTGTGCCACGACCGGCCTCAAAAATTATATTATTGATAATAATTACTATGGAATAAAATCAAAAATTAATCAATTATTTATTTTGCTTCAAATATTAAAATAAGACGCTTAAATAATTAAAACTTTTTATTGTTTTTTTAAATCGGAAACAAATATTAAATATTTATACAATATAAATACAATTATGAAATATTTACTAAAGATAAATAAATCCAATAGCGATGCCGGTCGTGGCGCAGTGTGACAGCGTCTGACTGTTAACACAGTCGGTTGTGGGTTCGATTCCCACTCGGCGAAATGATTTTATTTTAATTTTCGATTTTCCTTACAGTGAAGCAGCGCGGCGTTGTGTTGCACTCAGCACACAAGTCTTGATTCCTGACGGAAACAATGTCAACAGAGTGCCTTGACACTATGTTGTCTCTATATTAGTAAAGTTGTATCCGAGAACAATATTAAAAAAAAAACCTAAGTTAATATTTTTACAAGTATAAGTATACATATAATAGTAGAAGAATTTTTTTCTGTTAAACACTTTGGCTGTTTTTTCTTAAATATAATTATATCTTCGCTTGTTGTTAAGTAATTAATACTATTTATTGTTTGTTCGATGTTTCATTTAAAGAAAAAGAATCTCTACTATATATATATTACAGAACATATAGAACAACATTACAACATTATATATAGTATTACATTATAAATAAATATTTAAATTATAATAAAATTAATATTTAAGTGAGGCTCACATAAAATATACGTGATTATTTTGCTATTTTTATAAATAATTGTACAGAACACTTCGTACACAAGTCCAGCTCGTACTTGACCGGTTTTTTAACAAATTAGTAAGGATTAAGATTGTTTTTGGGTATTTTTTTATGTTTTCTGCTATTTCATTTTAAAGCTATACGAAGTTTCATATATCAAAAGACTACTTCTACTTTGCCACTTCTGGCATTGTCTAAATAGAAAAGAATTATAAAATTTCAAAGAAAAACGCTAAGAACATAAAGTGCTTTAATAAATTTTAAATAGAGCGGATTTAAATACCGCGACAGTAAAATATCTTGTATTCAATATGTCATTTAATCAGTGATCAACGAGAATTCAGAATATGGAAAAGTGAAATTTAACACAAATTTATTTATTTATTTTTTTATTTATATATTTATTTATTTATATATTATTTATTTATATATTTATTTATTTATATATTTATTTATTTGTTTAAATTAAAATTAAATAAAAGCTTATAAAAAAATCCTGAGCAGTGAGACATTGGAATGAAAATATATATTTTAATAAACCAGTAAGTAAACTAAGTGAGTACATTAAATATATTTAATATAAATACATTTACGGTATGCAAGACACCAAAAGAATATACAACTCAATGCTATTTAAAATTTGTTTGTCTGTATGTTTGTTTGTCTATTTGTTTGTTTGTATATACACTCGAATCTCTGAAATTAGTGAACAGATTTTAGTAATTCTTTTTGCTATTAAAGGTCTTAATCCTGGGTACTTGGGTATAGTTCATTTTTCTTGCTGGTCTTCATCATATGTTATCCTAGGAACCTGATGGAACAGCAAGATTGCCTAATTTCTCATTGTTCTATTATTATTCTTTATGTTTACGGTTTTATCCCGCATAGCAGGGTAGACAGGAAATACCTAACTTAAAGACACTACATGCTCCGCATTCCTTCAAATTAGAAACATGTTTGTTGAGTGGCGGAATTCTCCGCTCCGCTTTTCTTTCGCAAGAAAATGAAAGTACTTTAAATATATTCACACTTTCGACTGAAAATCGAACTCACAACCGATCGCGTTTACAGTCAGACGTTGTTACATATATATATATATATATATATATATATATATATATATACATAAATAAGTCTGGACGATGTTATATTTGACACGTATTGTCGGATGCCATAGATTTGGTATATATATATATATATATATATATATATATATATATATATATATATATATATATACCAAAAAAATGGCATCCGACAATACGTGTCAAATATAACATCGTCCAGACTTCCTCAAAATTAAAATAAACCATAAATTAACAAAAAAAAAACTACTTCTATATAAATAAAGTATCTTAACACTAAACTCAAGTTTTTTTATTAAAATATAAAAAACAAGCCATAGAAAAAATCATTCTATTAACGTTAACCACTTAGGCAATTACCGTCCGATTCAAGAGTCTCTCAGTAATAAAATATACATCAAATATACATATAGCTACTAGGTTTTTATTGATTTATATGGCTAGTAGGATAAATCGACGTGGCATATTTAGTTAGTATATATTTGACTGGGTTCATATCACTTTTGTGGGTGTGTTCATATTATATTTTTGAAAAAATAACGTGTAAAAATTTAAAAGCTGCGAGATTCGAACCCGCGCCTCTTGGATACCGACCAAGCGCTCTGACCGTTATTTCGTCGGAATTCTTATACGTTTGTTACAACTTATTTATGTTGTTAGCATCTCTGTAGGAAGATTTTTGCAAACTTCTACTACTGGTTTAGATACTAATGATAACATACAAATTTACATATTATGCAGTTCTAGATATTCTAGCTCTGACAGATTTGAGCTTATTTTTAAGTGGGATTTATCTCCGCCAACACTACAAAAGAAGATGATTCGAATACAAAAAATGAATTCGTAGGGAAACAACATTCAACGCTGTACTCGGTTTATCTAGAATACCCTAAACCTGTTAACACTGTGCATGATCTATATATATATATATATATATATATATATATATAACAGTAAATCATACTTATATTTGTTTATTCTCATCGCTTATTCTATTTTTAAAGTGTTACTATTGATTATTGGAAAATTTTAATTTCAATTATTATGAACATTACATCACTAAGTTATTCCTAAAATGACCTAAACTTAAACTTAATTTGAGGTCTTCGTTATTCGTTATTAATGTTCGGTTCAATTCCCACTTGGGGCAATGATTTTGATATTTAAATTACTATTATTACTCTACCTTTGGTATTCTCGTCTGGTAAGTAAAGGCACGGTGTTGAGTTACGCCATACAATGGGTAATTTCTCGATATTTGGCGAAAACTAGAGAATAGTATCGTGTTCAACCTTTTTTAAATCTTAAAAATATATAATTTATAGTTACTAATTAATATATATTCAAACTTTACATAGAAGTCAAAAGACCAATCAATCTTCATTAATGACGTCATCGTAGCGCTGTTGAAAAGTATCAGTTTGTATACGATAGTAATTAATTCGATTCTTACTTGAGAAACACTTGTATTTAAAATATTTTCGTACTATCGTTAAATAAAATGTTGCGTTGAGTTCCGTTAATAATGTATCATGTGGTGAGATATTACTACGAAATATACTTTGCAAAATATAGTTCGGCTATGTTGATATGCGGACCTTAGCGCCGCGCGTTATATTGGTTACTTGGGGTTAGAGTAAAAAAGTATACAATAAATGCTTTAATTTATTTATTTTACACTTTATACCTAATGGCAGAGCATAGATACAACCTTATGTCAAGACATTCCACTGACTGTTTTCCGCTCGAAATGTCTTGAACAGTGAATATTGAGTAACGAACTCTATACCGCGTTCTGCCTCACCAGAGCGGAGATGTGATATGAAAATTTTAAATATAATCTTTTCTCCGAACGGGAATCGAACCCCCAACTAACTGAACTTACAGTAGCTGTCCCGCTATACCATACGTCTCGTGTTTTTACTATATAATTGTTTTAATAGCTTCTTTAAAACAAAGAACATCTGGCACAAAGTTTAAGTACTTATAATGTATACGAATACGTCCGATTCGATTTCGTGTTAAAATAATTAATAGTCTCGGTAAAAATCAATTATGCCTTGATGTTTTTTTCTCTTTATTAAGGCTGACTTCACACTAGTATTGGTAGTCAATATGGAAACAGGTGTTATTGTAATATTTAATGTAATTTTTTTAATAGAATATTTGTAGATAAGCGAAGAGAACTTTACATTTCACACTTAACAGAATATTTTGTAACATATGGTTGCGGTTTTCTCGACAAAACGCGGTATTGAGTTACGCAATTTAACATGCAAAGTATCGATTTCAGTGAAAAGCGGAATATAGAGTGTCTTAATACTAAGTACTTCCTGTCTACTGTGCTATGCGGAACTGCAATATAAAAATAATTTAAAAATTTAATACAGTGTTTTTTATGATCAGGCATTGGTATATATTTCAAACAAATGTTATAAATTTACTATTTTTTAAAGTGTTATTCCGCACTTAGGATTAGAAAACATTTTTTTGAAAAAACGTATAAAAATATTTCGAGCGAAAATTTTTTTTAGCGAGATTCGTACCCGCGTCTTGGAGGGTATCCAAAACGCGCGGGTTCGAATTCCACTGCGTTCAAAATTTTTACACGTTTTTTCAAAAATGTTATAAATTTTTTATTCAATTTATCAATTAAACTATTTTAAACACAATGGGACAGCGTCTGACTTTAAACGCGATCGGTTGTGGGTTCGATCTCCACTCGGGGGAGTGATTAATTTTAAATTATTTTCACTTTCTCGCTCTAGTAAAAGACAAAGTGCGGCGTTTAGTTCCACCACTCAACTGGCAATGTCTCGAATTCTGTGGAAAGCGAAGTACTGAGTGATTTGTGCTAGGTATTTTCTGTGTACCTAGCACAAAACACTCTGTACTATGCGGGATATAAAGCGTGAATCTAAAAAAAAATTCTTATTTATATTTTGGTAATCAAACAAACGGAGTGTATATTTTTGGTAATCAAAAATACTTTTATACTTTTAAATAGTTTAATTTAACTCAATTATTATCAAGGCACATTTTAGTTACATCGACTATTGACTATGGGAGTATAACGCCGCGTAATATCAAACGAGATAGTAAAAATACTTCTCTAATATTTTTCTAAGCGAGATCGAATCAATATCCCTTGCGTATACATAGAGACTTGCCAACTGCGCTGCGACGGTGTTGAAATATTTTAATTTTAAATATTATAATATTATTAGTACGTATGTAGACAGCTTTACACGTACATATATTCTATTTGATATGACCTTTTCGTTATGAGAAACGGAACTGATATACACCACGAATGATTAAAATTATTGATTACTGTTGTAATATCGTTTTTTATTATAATACAAAAAATTAAACTATTAAGTAAAGATGCTTTAAAAAATTTACTAAGGAAATACACAATTATGGCGCAGTAGTATATGGCTTGACTGTAAACGCGGTTGGTTGTAGGTTCGATTTCCACGGTGTAATAATTATGTTTAAGCTATTAACGTTTTTGATAAAATAAGGTCCGGTGTTAAGTTCAGCACGCATGTTTTAATAAAGGGATGTAATTGGAGAAGAAATGAACTATTTTAACGTTAATTTCTTTTTGCCTACATATTCAATAAGAAAATAGCAATTTGAGAATTTTAGCTTTATATACTCGGAAGAAGTGATTTGTTAAATTTTAAAATAATCAGTTTAAATCCTGTTATAATATAATAAAAGAATATAAATTACATAAATTTAATTTCAGTTCAAATAAGGCAATTGGAGCGCAGTAGAACAGTGTTTGCCTGGAAACGTCATTGGTTGGGAATTCGATTCCCAATTTTTTGATTATATTTTAATTATTTCCACTTCTCAGCTTTGAGTATAATAAAGCGCGGCGTTGAGTTCCACCACTTAACATGTAATATCTTGAATTCTAACGATAAGCCCGCTGAACTGTTTTATAATTAGTATCATTAATTCTTATAAAGATCATAATAATTGATCAAACTGTAAAGAAATTGAGAACAAAGTGTTTTGTCAGATCAGAGTCAAAAGCTATAAACCTGCGATCTCGACTACCAAATTCGTTCATACATATACTATATGCCCATATAAATTGTAAGCGAAGAGGCAAATACTTCACCAAGGTTCTTGCCTTAAAAGAATTTAGTCCAGATATAATAATAAAGTAAAAAATATAATAAAATAACAATATTTAAAAAGCGAGAAATTGAGGCCGATCGTGGCGCAGTGGAATAGCGTCTGACTGTAAACGCGATGGATTGTGGGTTCGATCCCCACTCAGTTGAGTGATTTTATTTTAATTATTGCCACTTTCTCGGCTTAGCAAGAAAAAGTGTGGCGTTGAGTTCCAACACTCTACACGCAAATTCCCGAATTTGGTGGAAAGCAAAGCACGGAGTGTCGTAACACTAGGTACTTTCTGTCTATCCCGCTATGCAGAACAAACATTAAAATTGCTCCTTTCATTTATTTTTAGAAATGGTCTGGTATTCAAATTCCTCACAAAGAATTCATATTTATAGTAGAGTACTTTAGTGACGTGTATGTCACTTTATACAAAAGTGTATTTTAAACACATGATAGTATGTGTAATATTAATTGAATGTCTCTTTAATTATATAATTAGTTTAATAATGTATAGAGATAATAAGGTAATTATCAAAAATATATATTATAATAACACATATATATGCGTTGTTATAATATTTTTTTTGATAATTTGCCCCATTACCTCTATACATTATTATTTTGTTTTTAAGCTTCACGCTTTTATCCCGCATAGCAGGGTAGACAGCAAAGTACCTAGTGTCAACACACTCCGTACTTCGCTTTCCACCGAATTCGAGACATTACGTGTTGATTGGTTGAACTCAACGCCGCTCTTTGTCTTTACCAGAGCGAGGAAGTGAAAATAATTTGAAATATAATCACTCCCTCGAGTGGGGATCGAACCCACAACCGATCGCGTTTACAGCCAGACGCTGTCGCACTGCGCCACGACCGGCCTCAATACACTATTAAAAGTAATAATATTTTTTCGTTACTACAATTTTCGTTAAAAAAGGGATCTAAAATTATTTCTCACAATATCTATATAATACGAAGTGTAGCCGCGATTTCGTCCAAGTGGAATTTGAAATCGCTTGATCGCTTGATTTTATAATATTCTTAAAGTAAAAATATTTTTTATAGCTTTCTGCCGATGTAAAAAGGAGTGGCTTGGAGCCACTCCTTTTTACATCGGCAGAAAGCTATAAAATATAATTCGGATGTATATACATACATATGCATTTAGCTAAACGTGATTATTTTAATATTACAAACTGACATTCTAATTTTATATATTTGTATTTATATAATAGTGGGATGAGATATTCATTGGTGTGTCTGGAAAGCGTTGCCTTAGCAACGTGTATGTTACTTAATATAAACGGGTAAGTCAAACCCATGGTAGTGTAGAATTTTTTTTATTAATAATGTATAAATATTTTTCATGCACTATTCTAAAACGTGAAAAGTTTTTCATTTGACTTTATCATACCTATGTAACGATACAAATACCTAGTCTTTGTCCTGCATAGCAGGCTAGGCAGAATCACATTGCGTATTGAGTGGCCAACTCAACGCTGCGTTTTGTCTTACCAGAGAGACAAAACGAAAATAATTTTTGAAAATAATCATTCCTCCGAGTGGGAATCGAACCCACAACCAATCACGTTTACATTCACTTTGGTCATTAATTTTTGTCAGGCTCTCTAAAGTGCAGAAGGTGCCTAATATTAAAATATGGTAGAAAATCGTTTAAAAAACCATAACATACCAACATAAATCATACAAAAAAAACGTATTATACTTAATAGCTTGACGCTATGAATAATGTAAATTTGCAATTAAAAGTGCCGCCACACGGTGCTCTGAGCTTCTTAAGATTTATACTGGAACGTGATGGCTCGCAGCATCCATGTAATGTACCATCAACTTGTATTAGGGGAGTAAACACATTTGTTCGCAGGTCAACGTATAAAATTTATATTTATTTTGTTTAGTTAATTTTAATATTTATTTACTAGTTTAGTATTGAAGCCGGTCGTGGCGTGGGCAGCGTCTGCCTATAAGCGCGATCGGTTGTGGGTTCGATTCCGACTCGGGAGAGTGATTTAAATTATTTTCACTCCCTCGCTCTAGTAAAACAAAGCGTGGCGTTGAGTTCAATCACTCAATATACAATGTCTCGAATTCGGTGGAAAGCAAAGTCGGAGTATCTTGAAACTAGATGCTTTCTGTCTACCCTGCTTTGCGGGATAAAAGCGTGAAGCTATACAAAATTGCTCATAGAATCAACACGATAAAGTGGAATTGGGCTGGCCATGTCTATGTCTATCGGTCCGTTGAGATGTTCTGGAATTGAAAATTTCTGCTTAACAATACACCAATAGCAATTATTATTAATGATGGAAATATTTATTTATTTATTTATTTAATAGGAAGCCAACATAATGTACAATGATCTAAAATTTTTCTTAACATTAAAAGTTTTACAATATAAGATATGTAGCTACAAAGTACATTACAATTATAGGCTAACTCAGCATGCACTGTAATAGAACATCAAAAAAAAAAACTTTTTTCACACTCACTCCATGTTTACAAATATATACATTTAAATTATTCTACATGCATTATATAGAGACATGTTAAAATAAAAGTAAAAGCAAATATAAAAAAAATAAACTTTACACTAAACAACTTGTTAATATTTGAGGACGGACTGTACACCAATATATAGGTTATAAAAAAGTTGACATATATATATATATATATATATATATATATATATATATATATATATATATATATATATATGCTTTTGAATATTTTTAAATAAATTCGATGGGATTTTAGTTCAAACTTAAAAGGCTTCCCACTTAGGATTACCGAGTATTTAATTAACAATTTACATACTTTAGTTCTTCACTTAGACAAAATACTTGACATAGTATTATGTTAAAGTTAACAAGAGCTGTGATTTTCACGATTTTACACATTTTAAATGAAATTATTTTAAACGGATCAATCGCGTACTTACATCTGCTTACTACTGTGCAAGTGTTTGAAATTTCGGGTTTTCAAAAACGTATTTTCTTATATCAAAATACACGAGATTAATCCGTTTAAAATAGTTTATATATATATATATATATATATATATATATATATATATATATATATATATATATATATATATCTATATATATATATATATATATATCTATATATATATATATATATATATATATATATATATATATATATATATATATATATATATATATATATAGCCTGTTGGATTCGATAGCTCGTGATAATGGATGTATATTAAATGCAAAGTGTACAGAGTCGAATTCGTAGGAAATTATAAAACATTATATTATAGGAAATTATAAAACATTATATTATTGAAAACAAAAACGACCAGACTATTGAATTTTACTAGCTTTTGTAGTCAAATTAGATTAGTCTATCCTCTATCCTCTTAAGTATATCTAAGGATAGTGACGTATTTCACCCAAAGTAGAAATGTGTCACTTTGTCCTGTTATTACAACTAAAAAAAACATCTTTAAATTATTAATTAAAAATATTATGTATGTCAATTAAATTTAACTAATAATTTTTTTAATACTTTAATAACTTTTACTCGTGTATATTGGTTTATTTTTTTCAGAACGCTCCGTCTTCTGCTTGCCGAATTACTGAAGTTACGTGTTGAGCTGCGGAACTCAACACCGCACTATGTCTTACAATAGCCAGAAAATGAAACACTTCCGAGTGGGAATTTAATCCAAAAATATTTTTTACATTCAGTCACACTGCGCCACGATGGCGTTGACCGCTTGTCCTAATTGAAATGAAAATAATTAAAATTTAATTTCTTCTAGTATAATTATTCAGTTAGACAAACATACATTTTTAATATTTTTTAAATTGTTTTTTTTTTTAATAAAATATTAAACTACGAACGAATGTATATCCTCCCTACATCGTCATGGCAACACATTGCATTACTCACCTAATATGGCCACTCCGTTTATGTTGAGGTCGAATGAATCTTCTTCAGATCATCGTTTGAACCAAATAGATAATTTGTTTATATAATTTTATCTGTTTATGGCATTATACAAATATGGTGATCCTAAATATAAGAAAAATCTATTATTAGATAGTTAATTTTTTAATTTAATATATTTAATTAAGAGATTTTTTTCTCTTTTTAGCTTTACACTTTATTCTTGGGCAGGGCAGAGCGAAACTAGAGTCAAGACACTCCCTTCTCTGATTTCCGCCTAAATTTGAAATTGTTGAGTGAACTTTTCTGTGCTTTATTAATTTTAAGTGTCTGTTAGTACTTATTTTATATAAGGAATTGGATACATTTTATATATACGCTATTAGTGTGCGGTGGAACTTAGCGCTGCACTTTGTCTCATTGGTCGGGGAGTTGATAATAATTTAAATGTCACAATACCACGCGCGGGAATCGAACCCTCAACCAATAGCGTTTAATGTCAGACTACCGCTCACCCACTACGCTACGATAGGCTCTATCTAGGTCACTTTCAGTTACAGTATATATATCATGAACAAAAATATACTATTGAATTGTATTTGAATCCTAACTTAGGGTCAGTTTGACTTATCTTAATTTAGATTTTAATTTTGTAATATTAAAATAATAACTTTTCACTGAACACATATAAATGTATATAAGGTACATATAGCAAAATAATATATTTTGACAATTTTCGCCTATCTGTCCGTTTGTTCTGACTTACATCTGAAACGACTGTACTGATTTTGATGTGACTTTCACTGGCAACTAGCTGATGTTATAAGGAGTAATTTAGACCTACTTTTAATTTAGAATTTCAAAATAAATATCCAGAAATGTTCAATTCCATGGACAAAGACGCAGGTATAATAAATATCAACATTTATTCAATACAATGATAAACGTCAACAGACAAGACGTTTATCATTGTATTGAATAAATAACATAATTAACGGATATAAAATATTTACAATAGTCATAACTTCATGATGTACGCATTTTAATTGTTATCATCTCATCATAATTACGTCAGGCGTCTATATATGATTTAATGATATGACTAATATATATATATATATATATATATATATATATATATATATATATTTAAGTGAATCACTCGTGGTTCATAGGAACAGCAACCGACTGTAACCGCGATTGGCTGTGGGTTCAATTTCCACGGCGAACTGACTGTATTTAAAATTTGTTTTTATTTTTCTACGCTAATAGGATAAAACGCGGAGTTGAGTTGTTCATCAGGAAAGCTTTCGGCGGGAAAGTTGTCAATGCAGTGTTTTATCACTAGGTTATCTTTGACTAGCCTGCTTTGCGTGATAAAGCGTGAAGCTGTAAAAAAAATTTTACAGTGTTTTTAGACACAAAGTTTTAAAGGGAATTCTTCTTTATATTTTGTATATAACAAAAGAACGTAACAAACAAATAGTAAATTGATTGATGCATTCACATTACAAAACGCTAAGATAATATCCTTTCAAATCCAGGCCATAGCGAAATAAGTATTATGTCGGACGTGTTTGAATGCTAAGTAGTGTTTAAGATGTTCTCTTAAATCTTGCAAAAGATGATTCTTTGTATACTTCGGAGTACAGTGGCGTTTCGAAGTGCAGGTTCGATTTGAGGCAATTATTAGAGCTGGGAGCTGGAAGTTTTTACTATAATTATTCAGATTGAGCGGTTATGGAAAGTACATAGTGTTAAGACACTCCGTATTTCCCTTTCCACCGAATTCGAGACATTGTGTGATGATTGGAAATCATAATTACAAAATTAATAGCATTGTAAATGTTAAGAAACTATTAAAAATAATATTTACATATGATATTAACTTTCGTACTATAAAAGGGCTCCTGTCGTACTCCTTTTTTTAGTTCTAGCGTGGGATTTCTCTATCCATTTGAGGTATGATGTATGCAGTACTATGATGTAAGTACGGAAAGACGCTCAGTGGGCGGGTCTTCTACTGAGTAAGCCAAAGATCTCATGACGGTGACAAGCAATTGGACGCAGTAGCGTAGGATCGATCGGCGTGGAAATCCTTTAGGGAGCCTTTTAACCATCAGTGGGTGCTATGAGGCCAGCAAGAACGTTTTAATGAAACATCCTGAGCAAGACAGATGTGATCATAAGTAAATATATATATATATATATATATATATATATATATATATATATATATATTTATTTATATATATATAATTTTTTTCAATTTAAACGCAGTGATTCTTTAACTTGCGGCTTTTGAAAATTGCACAAGAGGTGCATGTTTTCTAAAAATTATTTTCTTATGTTACGTGTGTGACAGCAGTTGAGGATGGTCGTGGCGCAGTGGGACAGCGTCTGACTATAAAGTGATCGGTTGTGGGTTCGACCCCCACTCGGTAACCCACTCGGTCAACCGACCGGAGGGAGTAATTATATATAAATTATATTCACTTCTTCGCTCTGGTAAGACAATGTGCAGCGTTGAGTTCCACTACTAAACACGCAATGTCTCAAATTCGGTGGAAAGCGAAGTGCGGAGTGTCTTGACACTAGGTACATTCTGTCTACCCTTCTATGCGGGATAAAAGCGTGAAGCTAAAAAAAAATTAGTGATAATTTATATCATATATTAAAAATGGGCCTAAAGGATACCGTATAATATGTTATATTCACAAGCTGTCTAAAAACCCTTTTTTTGGCTCAGTAAGTTTTAGATTGTATTAGTTAGTTTAAGTTTTCCCTAGGGCTTCCAGTCACGCAGTTCAATCTCGGTATTTCCGGGACTAAAATATTGAGGCCGGTCGTGGCGCAATGGGACAGCGTCTGACTGTAAATGCTATCGGTTGCAGGCTCGATTCCTACTCGAGGGAGTGATTATTCGCTCTAGTAAGACAAAGTGCGGCGTTGAGTTCCGCCACTCAACACGTTATGTCTAAATTTCGCAGGAAAGTAGAGTGTTTTGACACTAGGTACTTCATGTCTACCCTACTATGCGGGATAAAAAGCGTGAAGCTAAAAAATAATCATAACAACAATAAGGTTTTTGGTTTTGATTATATTGTAATATTATTCCATATGAATAAGAGCCTCTCACCCATATCAAATAATATATACAACATCCAATTTCCGTCCAAAATAGAGATATTGCGTGGCAGTGGCGAAATCAACACCACGCTTTCGGTCAGGCTTACCGGAGCGAAGGAAATTTAGAATATAATCGTTCTCCCGAGTGGGAATCGAATCTACAACCAATCGCATTTGAAACTACTACTACTTAGAGTGCATAGCCATCCTCGTACTAGATTTTTTTTAGCTTTACGCTTTTTAATTCACATGGCAGTTTAAACAGGAAGTTCCTAGTGTCAACACACTCCGTACTTCGCTTTGTACCGAATTCGAGACATTACGTGTTGAGTGGTGGAACCCAACGCCGCACTTTGTCTTTACCAGAGCGAGAAAGTGAAAATATTTTAAATATAATCACTCCCCCGAGTGGGAATCGAACTAACAACCTATCACGTTTACAATTGGGGCCGATAGTGGCGCAGTGGGACAGCGTCTGACTAGATATTATATTATTAGACATTATAGATTACGTTGAAGAAATATGATAATTTACACTTCCTACTACGGTTGGTACAATCTGGCCGTAATTAGGGTAATTTTGCATAAACGAAGACTAATTTGTCTAAATCTAGACTCAGACATGACTGATATAAAGACTCGAGGTCTATCATTAATAATTTTGACGAATGCTTTAACATATATTTTTGTTAGGTGTTTTAATATGTTTTTTGGGTCTAAATAAATGACTAGATGTATCATTATAATGATAAAATGAAGGTACAACTATGTAATGCATTAAATAAGTAAGTTCCAATATATACAGAGTGTTTATTTTATAAACCCTCTATATATGTACCGGTCGTGGCGCAGTGTGACAGCGCGTGTCTGTAAACGTGATCGGTTGTGGGTTCGATTCCCATTCGGGGGAGTGTTTATATTTTAATTATTTTTGCCTTGCTCGCTTTGGTAAGACAAAGTGCGGCGTTGAATTTTACCAGTCAACACGCAATGTCTCTAATTCAGTGGAAAGGGAAGTACAGAATGTCTTGGCATTGGGTACTTTCTGCCTACCCTGCTATGCGGGATAAAAGCGTGAAGCTAAAAAAAAGTAATATATAGACTTGACTTGAGCCTAAAATGTTTTTAAAGATTACTTCATATGAAAGTATTACGTCAATTTTAGACATTACAAGGTGTAGTTCCGTGTAACTGAACGCGGTGCTTTGTCATAGGCAATGAAAAGAATTTGAATATGATATTTTCTAAAGGATATCGACCTATTGCCTCTAAATAATTTTATTTGATTTAATTCTTTTATTTTTAAAAAAATATTTGACCTGGCCCTTGAAATATTAGTTCTGTTTGTATTTTTTCCTAGTTTCCACTATAAAATTCAAAATAATCTTATCTTCCCGCCTCTTGTATAGTTTGAAGCGGGTCGTTGCGCAGTGGGACAACGTCTGACTGTAAACGCGATAAGTCGTGGGCGTGATTCCCACTCGGGAAGTGATTATTAAATAATTTTACCTTCTTCCTCTAATGACAAAGTGTAGCGTTGAATTTTGCCACTAAACACGTAGTGTCTAGAATTCGGTTAAAAGCGAAGCACGGAGTGTCTTGACACATCCTGTCTATTCTGCTATGCGGGATAAAATTTCGGGATACCTTCTCTTATACTCCATATAAAGTATACATACAAATTTTACTTATTTATTATTAATTACACGTTATTAAAATTAAAAATGTAATGAAATTTATAAATACAATTATCTTATAATTGTAGTCAGCAATAGTAGCGGGTTCAAATATCACTAATAGGAAAGTTTATATGATGTTAAGCCTCAACGACTCAGTATACATGTGTAACACAAACGAGCAGCAGTAGTCTTTAGACACATATTTAAGCCCTTTTTTATTGACTCCTTTGAGTGTCTTGACACTAGGTACTTCCTGTCAACTCGTCTATGCGGGATAAAAGCGTGAAGCTGCATTGCCGGTATTGCACCCTCATCCAGTATTCCATATATGTAATGTAAACTAATTTGGAGACCGCTATTGTTTGCATTTTTAACAAATGTATATAAATTAAAATGCAGCGAGATTTGAACCTGTGTTTTATGAACACCGTCCAAGCTCTGATCGCGTGCGCCATGCGTTCTAATTGCGTCGAAATTCTTATACGATTGCTTCAACGTATTTTTGTTGTTCACATGTCTGTAGAGATATTTTTAGATATTTTTGCAAAGATTATTTCTAATAAATAATCGTTCAACAAGAGAGAATGTTATGTAATATATATTTTTACTACATTTAAAGTGTTATTCCACACTTACACTAAAGTGTCAGTAATGTTTATTTGTACATCAATTTTACAATAAAATCTAAGTCTACAATTAGTTTAAAATATTAAGAGTATTTTTTTTTAATTCAGTATGAAAACGATGTTACTTTCTGCCTACCCTTTTATGGGAGAAGTGTCAGACTCATTGGGGAAGTGTCACAGTCGTTGTCTGGCTGTGAAAACGTTCGGTTCGATTCCCACTCTGAGAAATGATTATATTTAAATTATCATCGTTTCCTCGCTCTGGTAAAGCGAGGCGTTATGTTCCGCCCTCTAACACTAAATGGCTCAAATTTGAAATTGAAGTACACAGTGCACGATAAAAGCGTGAAACTAAATTAGTCATAAATTAAATAGTATGTTTATTTCAACTCTACAATTTGAAGTATAAAAGAAATTTAAGAAATTTGTGGGTTCGATCCCCACCAGGGGAGCGATTATATTTAAAATTATTTTCACTTCCTCGCGCTGGTAAGACAAAATGCGGTGTTGAGGTCCACCACTCAATACGCAATATCTCAGATTTGGTGGAAAGTGAAGTATGGAGTGTCTTGACACTAGGTACATTCTGCCTACCCTGCTATACGGCATAAAAAGCGTGGAGCGAAAAAAACATCATTAAAAAATGTATTTTTTTTCCTAAATTATTTTCTTATTAAAATATAGCTCTTGTTTTTAGTTATCAATTCCTTCTACTCAGTTTCTTGTAACATCTAAAGTAAATGTGTGTATATTTTAAATTTTAACATTTTACTTAGAGACAAATCTTCAAATATCGTACATTAAAATGATTTCAACTTCATGAAATCGGTAAACAAAAAAAAACGAATTTTGCAAATAACTGATTTCTTAAATATTTTTTACTAATGACCACTTTCCTATTATATATATTAATAGAATTTAATAAAAAGTACCAAAAAATTGACACCTTGTTTTTTTAAGCCAAGCAAAATGGTTATTTTAACCATCTCTTACTCTACTTCTCTACATATCCAACTAAATCAGATAAATATATAAAAGGTGAACAAATAAAATATATCCATTGCTATACAATATTTATTCATTATCATATTTACAATAATAATAGACTATTTTTTATATTTTTTAATACATTTTTCACTTATTCCTAGTACTGTCCATTTACATAGCCTTGTAAACTAGAACTTAGGTCTAACAAGAGACAGAAACGAAATACAGAGAGCATGATGTTATGAGATCATTAATGAAGGGTAGAGGCAAGAAAGACTTTGTAAATAGACGTGAGTATTAAAGTCATAGCTTGGTAGTACCAAGTACCGAAAGTACCAACAGGTAACAAAGGTTTGGTACCTAAAGTACAAAAAGTACCAAATTTGGTGCCACCCAGCGTATCTATACAAATCACAAAACGGTTCACAGCATATTTCGTCGATATCAATAGGGCTATAAATATAATAGTATTTTCTGGAAAAAAAAAATATTAGCCAATTAAAGATTCAAGGAATTAAGTTCGGTGGTTATTCCAAGTCGTCATTTTCTATGTATGATTAAGTCGTAATGTAGCTAATATCTTTAGACGCCCTTTTAGTAACGGTAACCGGATTGGGAGTTGAAGTTGCCATTGCCAGATCCTCGGGGACCAGCGTTGGGAGCGAGGTATTGGCGGGAAGCAGCTCCTCCAAAGTTGGAGCCGGCTGATCCTCCGAAGGCATTGCCAGAGCCGCTTGATCCTCCGAAAGCGTTACCAGCAGAGCCACGGTATCCGGCACCAGATGCAGCACCTCCAAATCCTCGGGCTGGGGCTCCATATTGGTTGGATGGTGCGGAGTATCCACCTTGGCCGGAGTAGCCACCAGCGCCTGCGCCAGCGCCAGCGCCAGCACCTTCACCGCGGTATGTGCCTAAAAGAAATATTATAAGTTATAAACGAACAATTTTTAAGTAATTTTATTAATTTAATGGTTTGTGATGAATTTAGTGAAATATCACACTGTTACGCGTTTTACTTCCACCCATTTTGTAAATACGATAACGCAATTCAACGCCACGCTATATATACAAAAAGATTGAAGCATACATTCCGTCAACTGGTAATCGAACCTACAATCATCAGAGACACTCCTTACACATGTGTAAATAAATAATTGCTCCTATTAAAATTCTAGTATAATTTGAACGCAAAATGACCTTTTCGGAACAATTGAATAATAAGCGTTGTCAGAAGTGGGGCGGTAATCTCATCCCATTTTCACTTGCAACATAATGCCTCATACACGCATATACATATTCTTATGATTACTTTGTGGCTTTGAAATTTGAAATTAGATATAATTATGTTGAAATGTCAAAATATTTGTGTGACTACCCTATTAAGGACAAAAGAAGATGAAAATGGCTTAAAGTTAAAAAAGCGTTATAAAGTAATACTAGCAGGGTTGTCAGATACAATCTAGTGTCGAGACACTCCGTTGTCTGCTTTACGTCCGAAAACGAGACATTACGTGTCAGGTGGTGTGGCCGTCACCGAGGTTATGATTACATTTAGGGTAGTTTTATTCATCAGCCCTTGTGAGACAAACACGGCGTTCAGTTACGTCACGTAACACGCATTTTGTACAGTTAATAAAAATGACTTTAGTCAAATCACGTTTTTGCTGGCCACACAAAACAGTCTCTTCCGAAAGCCTTTCAAGGCTGCGATCGGAAACGAATTCGCGCTAACTGACCTTTACTTTAATATATCTTAAACGCACTTTATTTAGAGTAAGATTTATATTGTAAAGCGATTTGTTAAATTAATTGAGATTTATTAGATATTTGTAGATGTATTTAACGTAAAACGAGACAACGGAGTGTCTTGACACTACTGTCTCTGACTACCCCGCGAACTGGGAAATGACTAATAATTGGTAAAGTTAATAGGAAATATTTACTAGTTATTTACATTAATTTTTTCTCAAGATTTTGAAAATAATATGAACAATATATCTTTATCATAAATTTCTTACGAGGTAGGTAGTCATACCTACGTCACTCTATGTTCTAATCTATGGCTATTTCAAGCAACTTGAATTAAAAAAATCAAATATCATTGAAAGTCAAGACATTTCCCTTGGAAGAGAATTCGAATTAGTACCCAAAACGGTAATTAGTAAAAAAAGCAACTTCACGTTTTATCCCGCACAGCAGGATAGTAAAAGCCAATTTAGTGCTGAGACACTCAGCTGACTGGTTTCCCGTCAAAATCGAGATCATTGTATGTTGAGCTTAACGCCGCACTATGTCTGACCAGAGCAGAACAATGAAAATAATATTATTTGATTAATAAAAGTGTAAAAGAAATTATCTTTTCCCATTAACCTATTGCAAATATCAAAGCACGTTTAACCTACAATTGGATTCGCGAGCTTAATTCAATTTCTCAGGCGAGCTTTGAAGCACTTTTTGTTATATTTCAAAATGATTTCGCTACTGCGATGTACTAACTCGTTCAATTAAATATTATACAACCTTAATGATGTATTTGCGGAAGGTTACATTGAGATGTTACATAAAAGGACTTGACCCGCTTTAGAGAATCTAAGACGCGATTGCACTTTGTAATTAAAACTTAACTTATTAGTTTTCACGTTAAAATATTTGAAGTTGACATTTTCTTAGAAATATTGTATGGTAATATGGTATCTTGTATTTGGTGTAGAAATGGGCTTATTGGTTAATTTTTACGTTTGAACGTATATTTTTGTATGTACGTCTAAAAATAATATAAACAAATTAAATTCAAGTCAAAAAAAATCATTTCCCGAAAAGAATGGAAGGATGTTTTTTTCTCTAATTTAGTATTTGGTTATTTTGTTTACAGCTTCACGTTTTATCCCGCATAGCAGGGTAGTCAGAAACAACTTAGTGTCAAAATTCTCTGTTTTGAAATTGGGACATTACACGTTGCGTTTCGAACTCAAAAACGCGCGTTATCTTACCAGAGCGGGAAAACAAAGGAAATATTTAATTCAATAATCACTCCCAAGTCAAATAGAAACCAGATCTCATGCAAACTGGCCTCACTCATTATAAAAAAAAATCAAAAATCTTCTTCCCAGACTATATACTAGAAAACTAAGAATCAGACCTAACACTGTTTACTTTAAATCTAATCCCAGAAAGCTTTTCTCAATTAACCCCACAATGACCATACGTTTACACAAATGTGAGAATTTTGCTAAGTGGTTCTTTAGCTAGAGATAACCTAATGCTCGCTTTGTTACTATTTCCCATACGTTACAGTTACGCGAAATATATTTTCTCATCAATGATTGCATCTCAGGACGAAACGGATGTGGCGAAATTCATTTAGCTTCAATTTTAATGACATTGCCTTGAGCTCAGATGACACTTGACAACCTGTTTATATTTTTAATTTATTTTTTTTTCAGCCAGTTTCTAGTTTCATGAGAAATACAGCGTTATGTTGCGCAGCTGATTGTCGAAATGCAGGAGTTACGTGTTAATTTGAGAAAATGAAACATTATTAAGCAGAATCAGTGAGCGATCCTTTTTGTTCATTACAATAATATGAACTTTTTTATATATAAATGTATAATAACAATAGGAACGTATTCGTACTAATCACAATCTTTGTTATCTTACTTGTGTGAAGACCTTTCAGTATTTATGTTTTTTAAAAAAAGTCATTAGTTTAATAAAGAAAAATCTATATAAGGCAATATTTTATATAAAAACTGCATTACCAAGTTGAAATCCTATGAATAATATTAGCATTAGGTCATTGCATATTGCGCCTAATTACGTTGCATCTTTAGACTGATCTGTCATCCTTTCGTATGAACGCGACTTGCAAGTAGCAAATAAAGCAATCGCTTTAATGATAATATTTCTTAAATAAGTTCTTTTGTATGAAATTTATACAATAAGATTAATATATTTAATTTAAATTATTTCATCTCTACATTTTTTGTATACACAGAAAATTAAAACTTTTGTCTACTCGGGGAATACTCAGTAAATCAAATTGAAATTTGAATTCGCAATTATAGTCACGACAGCTTTAAAGCATTTTTCGTAAATCTAATTACACAAAAGTATTAAAATATATGTAATTTTCAAGTGACTCCATCATCACAAAGAGTAACAGAAGCCATGGGAAACAGCTAGTACAAAATTAATTTAGATGAACGCTAAGTAAAGTCATTATAATTTATACGAGTATAGTATGAAATAATTTAAAATTTCACAACAGACGGTAGCATCATAATATTATGGTTACCTCACGTTTTGTTCCATCTAAAATAAGATTGGGTTATATACTTATAGAATGTCTACGTTTACGTTCACTTTCAGGACTAACCTTTTAAAGGATGCCACGCCTCGTCAAAGTCACGATAATCGATCTAGTTACGTCATTTTCATTTTTTTTTATTTTTTTAAATTTAACATGTAGAGTTATTAACATGTAGAGTTTGTGAAAGTCTCCACTAATTACTTTTTGACTATTTGGAGGACTTTTTTTATTAGTGATGTAGAAGATAAACCAGGGGACGCAATAGTTATACGAACTTTGAAAAATATGTCGAAATTCTGTCTATTTTTTTCATTTTCCCCTTCATTTTTTTTACTGAGATAAAGTAATCTTAAAAATTAACTCTTTAAGTTAAATTATTCAAATAAAATTTCATTTTATATCAATATACTTATAAAAATCTAGTAATATTTAAACCCATTTTTTGTAGCACACCACCCTATGATCTATATCGATAGTATAAAGACATTAGCGGGTTGAAAGTCATACCCTTTAATTTTCTACAGAGATTCAAAAGTTAACTTTTTTAAGTACACATATCACAATATTTAAAAATACTTGCGATTTTCATTGTTAATAATCGTAAGATTAAATAACTCTCATTAAATTTAATTGTAGAGTTCTTAGATATGTAATTATGGTAAACATGTTTCGTTATTAGTAGTAAAATAATGGATTTAATTAATTATTTCTGACATGTTTTGGATTATTTATACTTTCCAAATATAAAATGGAAATTATAATATCTACACAATAGAATTTCTGAGAAAAAAAGTTTATAATTTTTTGTGTGTGACCCGAAGTTATCTAAAATAAGAAATTCCATACTTAATTTATAGAAACATCAAATAAGCTACGACCTCTTCATTAAAGTTAATGCAAAAAAGTAAATTACTTCAAGTAATTACAGAATAAATAGTTATTAATAGCTCTTGGTATTTATTTACTCTATATAATTTAAACATGGAGAACAATTGGATTGCAATATATAAACTCTTATCCCTGTGACCTTTCAGTATTGACTCTACCTTACGAGTGACCAATTAATGGATACACATTAAAATTTCATTTTATAGAAAGAATATCAACTAAGTTATAGATTATAGATAGAACTATTTCTATGGTTTAACTTAGTTTGCTATAACCTAGTGGTATAACAAGCACCCAACCATCGTATTTTTCACTAAGAGCAATACAATTTAGATTTGAAAATGCAATTTAAATTTAGATTCAAAATACTCTATACTGAAGCGAGATTCAGCTGTCACTAGCTTGAAAAGTTTCTGCTATGTTTTTTTAGAAAGGAAGCCTAAAATACGATTTTTATTATTTTAGTATCTAATGAACATTACTAACCGCCATATCATGGCAGTATTGTGGTCGTTTACCATGAGTCCAGTAATTTCAATCTTTGTGATTATCACATACATTATAAGTGGCTTAGAATACAAGCAGTTTCATAAGTATATAAGTTTTTGTGCGTAAAAACCTAATCGTCTGGTAAATATTATATCGGAGTAATTACTTAATAAATTTATTTTTTGTAAGTACAACTCAACTTGTTATAAAGTGTTTTTGTATTCTATTGCAAAGCTTTTTTATCACGAAAGGCGAGGAATAAGTACTACTGTTTAAAGTTTTTTTTAAACATTATTTAAAATGGGTTAAATATAGATGGCCAAAGGTATACGAGGTTAAAAGTTTGTTTTTAAATATGATTTAAAATGGTTTAAATACGAGATTCTAATAAAACTATTCTTTTCAGCTATTTAGGTTTCTTTGATTTCCCAAGCCTTACTTAGTGACTTGGATATGTTATCTATATAGCCTAGATTTACTCAAAGCCTAGCAATAAGGCTTTCGGTGTAAATTTACGGCATCTTCAATCATCGTGGTATGATTTATGACAGGCGATATTACATAACCATTACAAAATCAATCTGCGTACATATGTATGTCAGACTTTTTGCATGTTATATGACCTAATATTATGAAGTAAATATTTATATAAAATTACTTACCATCATCAATGATGCCAGCGGCTTCATCACGGGCATTTTGCTCCAAGGATTTCAAGATAGCTTCCGGGATTGGAGGAGGAGTGGGCAAATGAGCACCACGGGGTTGGTAACCATTTTCGTCAGCCGTGTACTGGATGCTGTAGTCCTGACCATCATCTCCTTTGTAAGAGAAGCTGCCTTGAGATTGAACGCCATTGGTAGCTACACCAGATGCATCGGCTCTGATACCGTTGGATGTTTCGAAATCGTAAGAGAACCCTTCAGCGGTAACTTCGTTGTTCAATCTAAGGATTTGGGCGTTAGCGTCAGCAGAGTTGCTTCTACCTCCAAAGCCTCCACTTTGATAGCTTCCAGCTCCTCCACCAGAAATAGCTCCTCCAAAACCTGACCCACTTCCAAAAGCAGATCCGGATCCACTATAACCAGAAGCTCCACTGCCTCCAAATCCTGCAACTGCTCCTCTTCCTAAACCAGATCCGAAGCCTGTAGGCCCAGAACCAGCACCATAGCCTGCACCTGCTCCTCCTCTAGGAGGGAGGTAGGCATTGTCAAGGCGGGCTGCAGAGCAGACACCAAGTACAGCGGCTACTATGAACTATAAAGAAATAGAAAATTAGATATTAAAAATGATTGCCAAACTATGTCATATCTTGTAATAATATTTAACAAAACTACACAGTTTTCTTTAAAATGTCGAAGCTTGAAAGGGAAATACCAATAAGCGTGGCTTAAATGTTAGAGAACAGAGCATATTGTTCTTACGTAGTAACTTGCTAGGGGGTACAATATTTATCTTGGTTATAGATCTTCAAAATGACCTGTCTCTATTGAATAACATGCTAAATGCTAGACTTAGAATATAAATGATCATACAATTTTTAGTTTAAAGTTTAATATAATATCTTGAATGTAAGAAGAAATCAGGAATTAAATGGCTACTAGAATACTTAATATGCAAATGACACAATTATTCCAATATAAATAGGTTTTACTTAACAATATACGTACGTAATATGCGTATATTGTTGAAATATAAAGGTTTATTCTAGTATATAAATTGCACACAATACAAAATTATTTGCAATAATGTTAATATGTCATAAATAAAAAAATATAATGAGCTCTACATATCATTAAGAGCAGAAGCTTTGAACTAACCATGACAGCCCATATACAAAATCACCTATAAAGGGCTGTCCACAAGGTATTTTCAAAGTGCGTCTCTACCATGTCTCTATAGTTAGCTAGAGCAAATTTTTCTAAGAATTTACTTTAAAATCCAAACTCACCAATTTCATATTTGCTATATTTACTGATGCGCCTTGGATGGTTTGCGATGAACTGTGCTCTGTATTGAAGCTCAGATGGTTATATACCCCTTACTTAGAACGCTTAGCTCACTGAAAAGGTATCACGGTCACTATGATGCATCTTAAGGTCTTGTAAATGTATGTATGTATAAGGGATTAACGTAAGTCGTCTCTATATATTTTTCTGTTATTTCCTAATATTATAAATACATTTGCATATTCTAGGTTATTTTTGTATTAATTAAAAATATTATTTTAAATAATATTACTATTTCTTTTTAACGAAAATGTAGAGCAGTCAGTTTAATTTTATAAATTGTTAATATTTTTATACTATCGATACATATGGTAATATGACTTTGCAATTTCGATGTGAAACTATGACAAGTAAAGCTTGATAGGCCAATAAATTATAGGCTTTTGGATGTATCCAATGGGTACGAGTTCAAATTCTCCTATATTAAATTTTTTTTTCATATTGATATCATTACGTTCAATTGTGTCATGTGTTTCTTTTTATTTAATTCAAGTATTTTTTATATTGTTATATTAGCTTGGCTATGTATAAAAATGACCTTATTTATTTTACTATTTCAATAATTTATTAAAGTAAGTTTTTTATGAATATTAGTATAGATAAAGGCATCCTAGTACTCTCTTCATTGCATTTCTCCTGTGTTGCGACTTATATGGCGTAACTCAACGCCGAGCCTTGTATGACCAAATTAAATAACATATTAAATCTAATCATACTATTAGGTGATTATCGACTAGCCTATTTCGCTGAGATTTCGTATTTCGCAGCAATATGTATAACGATTATTATAATGTGTTAAGGGATTATGTTTAGATATATTTGTAAATATATATTCACATTTATTTTATGGCAATATTTATATATTTCTTAATCTATTGTTTAAGTAGCATTCTATTATAAAGTTGTATAAAGTTGTACAATAATTTATATGTATATGTTAGGAGAACATAAGGAGCCAAAATAGTGATGTGAATAAGTAACAGTATGTATGTAATTGTTTTATGAACGCATCTTGTTATATTTATTGGTTAAACAGAAATAACTCTACGTTCTCTACTTTTTGTTTAAATGAATATTTTATGTTTCTAAGTTTCTTAGGCTTTGTCTTTTAGATTTTAAAGGCATTTAGACAATATTTTAAAAATACTACAAATCATTATTTATTTAAGAAATTTTGGGCATTTTGCAAAGTACAAAATTTTAGTATTAAAATTCTGTGCTTTTATTTAAGCTCATTGATTTCAAAATCACAATACAACCTTGCTCCAAAGAAGTAACTAAAGGAACATGTGAATATTAATGGTGCATCATTGGCGCAGACTGCGTCTGACTGTAAACGCTGTTGGTTGCGGGTTCGACACGCATTAGAATAAATTTATTTCAATAATTTTTATTTTACCACTCTGATATGGAAGACGGAGGGACTATCATCGCACTAGATACTATACGCTAAAAAGCATGTAGCTAAAAATACACATGCTATTTGGTATATTTGGTAATTTTATTTTTCTGCCCGGAATTCGAACGTGCTACCATTCCAAGCATAAATATATAGTTATTAATGTAAATTAATATTAACAGTCAACCCTGTTTTATTTAATTAAGCAAAACTTTAAGATTGAATCGCACTATTAGATTTATTGTGATTATTCTAATTCACACCTAGTGTGTGAAAACGTTTTAAAATGTAGAGTCATTTTTGTATTGTTAATTTAATATCTTAATACTTATAATGGTTACTAAATATTTTTTGACATAAATGAAGAGAAATAAATATTTTGTATTCTTTTTTACGAAATATTTTATATGTCTTTCTGTACATTTAGTAAACTTTAGAGATTTTTATATTGGATAATTTCTATTATACAATATAAAAATCTCTAAAATACGTAGAGTGCTCTCTACTCTCTCAATCTCAAAGATTTTTAATATAAACATTTTTCTGACATAGAGTTGAGTTTATAATCTAATATGCTAACCAATTACCACAATAGCGACTTTCACTAATGACGTTGTCATTTTTTTGCTTCTCGCAGGGTGTACTTAGACAACTCAATGTGAGGAAACTTCGTGAACTACTTTCGGGGGACATTGTCTTATTAAAGCGGAGAAATAAAATAAAATTTTAATTTAATCGTTCCTTCAAGTAAAAATCGAAACAACAGCCAATTGCGCAAACTGCATATATATTTTTAGATATTTTATACAATAAAATAATGTATTACACGCACCATCAAAATTACCTCATCTCAACTAAATGTAGTAAATACATCAATACCCTGCGGAAAGCGATCTCTTTACCTCGAAGAAACGGATTTAGATTATTTGTCTGTTTTTTTTATTATTTCTATTAAAAACGATAAATATAATACTAAAATAATACTATTTTCACTGAAATAGAACTCACATAATTTATTTTCTATTTTTTTAGCTTCACGCTTTTATCCTGCATAGCAGGATAGACAGAAAGTACCTAGTAGCGAGACATCCCGTACTTCGCAGTCCACCGAATTCGAGACGTTGTTTGTTGAATGGCGGAACTCAACGCAGCGCTTTGTCTTTTCTGCCTCAAATAATTATATATAATTATATTCTTAAAGTATTTATTTATTTATTTCATAGTATTTCCATAATGGAAAATCACTATTGGGACTTAGTCTTATCTAAACTCTTCATTTGTACAAAAATTTTGGATTTATTACAAAACTTTAAATAAACAATTATAAAAATTGCATTAACTGTATGAAAATGACAAAAAAGCATATAGACAAATAAATTGGATATTGGATTAATATTAATATATGATATAAAAAGATATTTCACTTTACAAATTTTGAATAAGTACTACAGTAATACAGAGTCAAGCAATATGGTTTTGATTTGATTGCTCATTATTTTTATTTTTTCTACTACGTTCTGATAAAATAGGCAGAATAAAAACAAACAAACAAACAAACAAAAGTGCGGTGTTGGATTCCGTGACTTAATATATACTGTCTCAGTTTTGAACATAAAGTGGAGGAGGAGGAGTAAATAGAAGACAAAAATGTGGGAAGCTACATCATATTGAAGCGATATAAATAACTTAATGACACATCACTTTGCACATTTATTCATGCAATGTTTTTAACAAAAATTACAACTCTATTTATTTAATCGTGTCATAGGCAATAGTTCACGATTCACGCTAAGAAAGAACGGAGATGCGACTTCATAGTGTCTATTATGTTATTCTGATGACAATAATTACTTACATTGTTACTGTGAACTTTTGAAAACACACGGCACTGTATTTGGTTGAACTTATTATTTTTTGTAGCATCACGCTTTCATCCCGCATAGCGGGGTAGACAGAAAGTATCTAGTGTCAAAACACTTCATACTTTGACTACTTCTTTCCATTGAATTTGAGACACTGCGTATTGAGTGGTGGAACTCAACGCCGCACTTTGCATTACCAGAGCGAGGAAGTAAAAATAATTTTAAATATAATCACTTCCGTTCAATGGTATATCTAAATATACTAATAATATGCTAAGTGAAATATTATTTATTAATCACATAAATAATGAGGCCGGTCGTGGCGCAGTGTGACAACGTCTGACTGTAAACGCGATCGGTTGTGGGTTCGATCCCCACTCGGGGGAGTGATTAAATTTAAATTATTTTCACTTCCTCGCTCTGGTAAAGACAAAGAGCGGCGTTGAGTTCCATCACCCAACACGCAATGTCTCGAATTCGGTGGAAAGCGAAGTAAGGAGTGTCTTGACACTAGGTACTTTCTGCCTACCTGCTATGCGGGATAAAAGCGTGAAGCTAAAAAAAACATAAATACAAATTGTAAGTGCAGTTTTAGGTGTAGTCGTCAAAAAAAATTTTAAAAAACTATACTTCTTAAAAAGATACTAAGATTGCTATATATTTTAATAACAGACTGTCTGTATACTCACAAAATATCAAAATTAAAAAAATTTTAAAAAAAGGATTTTAAAAAAAAAGCTGGCGTGGCGCAGTAGGACAGCGTCTAACTGTAAACGCGATCGGTTGTGGGTTCGATCCCCACTCGGAGTGATTATATTTAATATTATTTTCACTTTCTCTGATAAGACAAAGTGCGGTGTTGAGTTCCACAACTCAGCATTCAATATCTCGAATTCAATGGACAGTGGAGTACGGAGTGTCAAGATACTAAGTTCTTTCTGTTTATACTACTATGCGGGATAAAAAACGAAGCTAAAGAAAAATTTATATATTATAGAGGCATTTATATTTATTGTATTATTGTTTCTTAAATACTCGTTAGATTGGATAACGCAGTGTTTTATCACTTGGTTCTCTCTATGTATAATTCTTAAAGTATACAAAGCATATTATATGTTAAGCAATCAGAAAAGCATTAATTCATACCTATTATTTTTATCGCCTTTATATACAATTTCAGGAAGACAAATAATACGTCAGTCGATATATCAAAAATAAAAAAAACCTGAATAAAATAATATTAAATATAATTTTTTTTGCACCTACACTATTATCCCACATGACAAGGTTGGCTGGTAGAAAATGCATTTTAGCGTTAAACCCGCCATTTGTGCATATGTACGAAATTGTGCAATAAAGAATATATAAATAAATAATATAAATAATAAAATAAATTTATAATTCTGGATTAAGCAAAATATATATTTTCTATTATAACAAAAAAAAATTACTTTTGCATGCTCGACCAATTTCCTACCCATATATTCCACATCTAACGTGAGAATTCCGAGCGGTTTTGAAATATTTTTTATACAACTCATAGTAGCAGCTCGTGAATGATTTCGGTTTCGTGAATGTAAAAGGTGTAATTTTGAAATTAATTTGGCAAAATAATTTATTGATCAGATTATTTTGATAACTGTTTTTGCAACTGCTTTATTTTAAAGGAGAAACAAGAAATATTATGAATTTTCCACTTAGAAGGGTAGACGGAAAAAGATAGAGTTTAAACACTATGTTTATGGAATGGAGGAACACTTTGTCTTATCGGAGTAGTTTCACGTTTTTTCCTGTACAGCATGATAATAACATACAGTCTAGTATCAAGAAGTGTTTTGACACTTAAATAACGGGTACTGACTCCTTTGAAAGTTTTGCGGCCAAAGTCCAGAGAATCAAGACTGCATCTTAAGAAGAAAAATTAAAAAATATTTTATCTGTTCTATCATCATCTATGTGAGAATCGAACCCACATTTAATCGCGTTAATGGTCAGATGCTCATTTTCTTTTAATATTTAGTATAAAGTGAATAAGCATAAATAATTAACTATTAAGATCTGTTAACGACTTTCCATTACTTTTAGAAATGCTGCGTATCGTCTGGCGTAACTCAATGCTGCGGTTTGTTTAAGGGAAACGAAAAATTAAAAATTACTTTAATATAATTGTTCTCAAGTTTTGAGAATAAGGGGTAGTGGGTTCAATTCCAATATAGAAATTGATACCTAGTTGTATAAAGGACCAGTGAATGTACATGAATGAATTGGTATTTGCATATTAGTTGTTGTTGTTATTGATGCGTTGACAACGCGTTGCCTTAGCAACGTGTAAGTCACTTTATATAAACTTGTGTGTCAAACACATGGTAGTGTGTGTTATATTTACTTGATTAATTTAATACGTTTTTGTGCTTTTTTTTAATATTAGCGTTCTTCACTATATAAACTATAACTGTGCCAAATTTCATACTTCTCTGCGCGTACAATGATTTTTTGTTTACATATTAATATATAAATGTCGTTATAATCATAGTAATATATATATATATATATATATAAGTATTAGATAACCATAGTATATAAATTATTATAATATATAATATGTTAAGAGATTAATCATAATGCCTTGATTGATTAAAATAACACTCCAGACAGTATTTGTGTGTAATGTTTATTTTATTTAGGTGTACTAAAATTTAAATTATATTGTTATTTTAAATTTTGTTTATTTATTATTTTTGACATAATATTATATTTCTATGATAGTGCTATACGGTACATGCGTTGTTATAATTAGGGGATAGAGAGAGAAAAAATATTCGGAGTTCAGTTCCACCACTCAACAAGATGTACGGAGCGTCTTGATACTAGGTACTTTCTTTCTGCTCTGCTATGAAGCTAAAAAAAAAATATAAAAAAGCAGCTTCACGCATTATCCCGCATATCAGGGTAGTCAAAAACAACGTAGTGATAGTTTACTACTTTGATAGATAAGTGGCAGAACTCAACGCCGTGTTTTTTTAACCTTTTGATAACTTAAATATTTTTTTATAATAAATTCAATGTACAAACAAACTTTGTACTGTTATATAAACAATATATATAGGGAATAGTTTACCATATATCAAAATTATGAGGAATTATGAATCACTTAATACTATGATTCCATAACACCTACTAAGATGGTTGACGCATAAAACACGCGTTGCCTTAGCAACGCTTATGTCACTTTATACAAAAGTGTGTGTCAAATATATGGTAGTGGGTGTAATATTTATTTTAATAATTTAATATTTTTCTAACACATTTTAATGGATAATATTGGTTTTCTTCACTTATGTATATTCACTTGAATTGTATTCAAATTTTCGTAATAAACGGTACAAAGCGTTTTTATCTCATTCATTCCTTATTTATAACTAAATAATGTTTCGTTTTTAGGCGCAGTGGGACAGTGTGTAACTAACTGTAAATGGGTCATGGATTCGATTCCCAGTAGGAACAGTGATAATATGTAAATTCATTTTCAATTTTCCGTTCTAGTAAACGAAATACAGCGTTGAATTGGCAATATCTCGAATTCGGGCGAAAAATATCCAACGGAGTGTCTTAACACTAGGTTATCTCTCGAAGAAATGAGAATTACTTAATATATTTAAAGTCATTCCCTCGAGTGGAAATTAAACCTTCAACCAATCGATGAAAACTAGACGAGAACAAACACACACACACATCAATATATATATATATATATATATATATATATATATATATATATATATACCTACCTACCTACCTACCTACATAAAATA
The DNA here is from genome assembly GCA_032432895.1 of Dryadula phaetusa. NCBI lineage: Eukaryota > Metazoa > Arthropoda > Insecta > Lepidoptera > Nymphalidae > Dryadula > Dryadula phaetusa. The sequence goes on from JAOYRS010000048.1 coordinate 254,858, forward strand.
AATCGCGGAACTTAACGCCGCACTTAGTTCGCCACCTGGCGATGGCCTACCTACTAACTATGGAATACAACTTATTTAGAAATATTATATTCCTAGTTACTTAACCTAAGAAAACGTGAACAGCATCACAATTTACCTCAACCATTGTATTTTAACACCTTAATAAGTCCTCCTTTTACAAATCTGTCGTAATTTCCCTAAAAGAGATTTCTCAGAGATAGACAGTGTAGTGGATCTCATTATAGAAGACGACACGAGTCCGATCCGATTTTTTTTTAATTTACTGAAAGCTAGTTAAAAATCTTAAAAAAATGTTCTTAGCCTATATAAAAATAGAAATTGTTTTAAATGAAACTATTTTAACCGGATTAATCATCAATAATGTATATTTTGGTATTTGGAAATATATTTTAGGACACCTGACTGACACTGACAGACGAATGCCACCTCAGTCTACCTGTGACCACGGACTACTGTAAAGTGTTCGAAACGTCAGGTGTCCAAAAATGTATTTTAGAATATCAAAATATACGCGATTATTCCAATTAAAAAAATTTCATTTAAAATAGTAATTGTTACTGACACAAATAATGATTTTAAAGAATTACAATTTTTCAGTAATAATAATGTTTTTAAATATAACAGATTTTTTCAAAAAATAACTAGATTTTTTGAATAAAGAAAAATTTATTAATACAATATTCTTGTATACCAACCTCTTAGGTTCGAATACTTATAGAGAGTGTTAAATGTAGATGTTTTTTTTTCAGTCAATCAAAATCAATTATGAGGTTGGTATCCAACAAGAGTTATTTATATTTAAGAAATGAAACAACGAGAATGTGTGAATTAAATGAGTTGATAAAGAGCAGTTGAGAGAAATAGAGATGGAGACCGGTCGTGGCGCAGTGGAACAGCGTCTAACTATAAACGCGGTCAGTTGTAGGTTGGATCCTCACTCGGGGGAGTGATTATATTTAAGTTATTTTCATTTCCTCGCTCTGATAAAGACAAAATGCGGAGATGTGTTCCACTACTCAGTATGCAATATCTCTAATTCGGTGAAAAGGGAAGTATGGAGTGTCTCAACACTAGGTACTTTTTGTCTACCCTTCTATGCGGGATAAAAGCGTAAAGCTAAAAAAACACTTTTTATCTTTATTCAGCTCGGATTACAGTTTTGTAATTATTTAATAATTAAATATCAATTATGTGTTAATTACATTAGCATTTATAACTAATTTTGTTTATATTTAACCTCTCTTAAAGTGTTATGTCACACTTAATTTAACGGTCAGAAAGCTAGGACAGTTTCCAAGGGGTGCAGGTTCAAATTACGCAGCGTTTAAATTTTTATACATTTTATAATTTACCTTTATAATTTTTTTAACAGAAAGTGAAAATAATTTAAATATAATCGCTCCCCCGAGTGGGAATCAACCCAAAACCAATCGCGTTTCCAGTCAGACACTCTCCCAATGCGCCACGACCGACCATATTTTATTTTTTATTATAACAGCCTCATTTCGTCTTAATAACTCTATTATTGTTAATTACTATATGAATTACAAGTCGTTGAGTATAAATTTCTTATTGATATAGAATGTACAGAATAAGAGACAAACCTTAGACTAGCAATACTAAGTTATTCAAACATTTATACAAGCCATAAAGTAATATCTATATATGCCATAAAATGATTTATATACCTAATATACCATTTCAATAAAATAAAGAAATTAAGAATATTTTTTTTTATTTTTGTTAATTGTCGTATGGCTTAGCGTACTGCTGAAGAAGGAATCTGAGAAATATTGATAAGTTCGAATCGAGGTTGATCAAATAATATCCCATGGCAACAGGCTATCGGGGCGCAGCGGAACTGCGTCTGACTGTAAACGCAGTAGTGAGTTCGAATCCCGCTTGGTATGATTACGTCTAAAAAATGTTTTCATTTCTCCACTCTTGTAAAACAGGGTGCGGCGTTGAGTTCTCCACTCAGCACGCAATGTCTGAATTTTGATAAGGAATGCATTCAATGGACTAATGTTCAATGGACTTGAGACTAGGTGGTGTCTACCCTCCTATGAGATATAAGGCGTGAAGTTTCTTTTTCTTCGTTATACAAAATTCAATTAAACTAAATAATTTACAAATGTCAGTCTCATATTTACAAAAAGTTATCACTGGTTGGGAAGGCAGTTCTGCTGAGAAGTGCGACAGACAAATTTAATATTTGTTTTTTATAAATATAATTTTACAATAAGTTCATAATATTTTGGTACGTTACTGAACAGTTCATGTTTGCATAAAAAAACATTTCATTTAAAGTCTCAAATGAAATTCCTTTAACCTAACTGTTATTACCTTCAAGAATATTTATTTTTAAAAAGCGTAATTATAAAATCCTTAAAACCTAATTAAATATGTATATATATATATATATATATATATATATATATATATATATATATATATATATATATATATATATATATTTGAGTCTTTCTTGTTTATATTCACTATATTTTCAACTGTACTTTACTTCCATATTTTATTTTAATATTTAAGGTAACACAAGGGACTTTGCCACTAATCACGCAATATCCTGATTTGTAAAAGAAAACAGTCAACGGAGTGTCTTGACCGGAGTGTCTAGGTTGACTCTGACTACCCTATTACGCGGGATAAAGCAAGTATAGAAACAGCTTAACAATATAATGCAGTTGTTTTTAACATTTTTTAAATGTTTTTTTTTATAAAAAAAAATTATAATGTACAATAACGAAGCTGAGCTGCGAATATAGATTGAAAATTGTATATATTTGCGGTAAATAAGATTATTTTGCAAAGTACCGACGAATAAAAAACCTTGGTATTTTTAAATGTAAAATACAAAATATTTTTATAAGCTTAATCTCTTTGGAATGGTTTTAAAACGATTGTATAAATGTCAAAGGGTATATTGGTGTATCCATTTAATGCGATCGTTTTTTATTTTCATATTTTCATACGCATATGTAGATATATATATATATATATATATATATATATATATATGTGTGTGTGTGTGTGTGTGTGTCTGCCGCATTAAAATGTTCTACCGCAAACCACCAGCTATTCTTACCATCACACAGGATCTATTGTGTCCTTATAGAAATCCCATGAACGTCGCCTACGCCATACGAGAGATATACCCCGGTATATACTTTTCGACTAAAGTAATACACTCCCTTTCTTTAAAAAATATCAAGACACTTGAGCGATCTCTCTATCTTACTTTTACTCACAAGGAGAAAGAGTCTCTGACCAGCCAAGGATGGGGAAGAGAGACAGTCTCAATAGAACTAACAATCTATGAGGCCCAGGGTCTGACCAGTGCTACCTTTATTGTTGTAAACTGTAAATCAGTCAATTTGAAGCTGCATGATAGCGTTTCCCATACTGTTATTGCAATTTCACGTCACTCGAACAGCTACACCTACTACAGAGATGGCAAAAATTACGCGATCAGAAGGCTGATCCGGAATCCAATGAAAACAAGGACAAAAAATATCATAATAAAGATGGCCATAAAAGATAGGAGCCAGGCGGTCACGTCCTCCACCATAGCGGTCATGCCCATTTCCCGCCCAATCCCTCACACCTAAAGCCAGATTAAATTATTTTTCAATATATGAAAATAATTTATATAAATTTGTCAAGAATTTACTAAAATTTAAATATAAATATTTAGTTCCAAGTGGCTGATTATAATTATATGTAAATTGAAAATAAATAATTATAAGGGAGAAAAGATACAGACCCAGTCTGTAGTACATTAAATTTTATATTAATAAAAAAAAACAAAAAAAAACTCATATATTATTAAAATAAACTTATTTGGCACACTACTGGCACGCTCGAAGCGCCATATATAAAAACCTGAACTTAGCCTAATAAAATTATATCTAACACAGAATAAAGCTATTCTGTAAATATGGAATCGAAAGGCACAGTTAACAATATGAGGAATTTTTTTTTTAGCTTTTAGCAGGATAGCCAGAAATTACCTAGTGTCAAGACACTCCGTACTTCGCTTTCCACCGAATTCAAGACATTGCGTGTTGAGTGGTGGAATTTAACGCCGCACTTGGTCTTTTTACCACAGCGACGCTGTCCCACTGCATCACGCCCGGCCTCAAGAGAATATAGGTGTGATCTATATTATTATATTTCTACCCTTTAATAAGTTTTCGTCTTAAAATCACTAAAATACCTTATACTGTCGATTATATATTATAGTATAGAATAAACAGTTTCAACACGCCAGTCACAACGGCGGGTATCACGCCTTCATAGCTCAATAAAATCACATTTGTTGCCGCAAGCTACTACCAACCTACCTACAAAACATGAGCTAAAATTTAAAGTTCACACCAACGTTTATTTACATAGAAAACTTAGCATTATTTTTTTTTGCTTCACTCTTTTATTCCGCATTAAGATAGAGAGTGAAGACACTCCGTACTTCGCTTTCCACCGAATTCGAGACATTGCGTGTTGAGTGGCGTAAATAAACGCCGCTTTGTCTAACTAACCTAACCTAACGTAACCACAGCGTGGAAGTGAAAATTATTTATATATAATCACTGCCCTGAGTGGGAATCGAACCCTCAACCGATCACGTTTAAATCATTTTTTTAATAAATTATTTTAATATATCCTATGGTGATTTTTATATATAAGTATAATAAGATGTGAAAGACCTTGACTTTATATTTTAACGCGCAGAAAGAATTCGAACGAGTGACCCGCCCTTGTTACGAGAACGGGGACCTTCGATTCGTATTAAAGCGTAATAAGGTGCAATACTTTGCTAAATTGTTATTATTACACGCTTTAAATTAATAAGAAAATTATAATTTAATTTTAAGCAAAGCTGTTTTAAAATTATTGTGTATCAAGTAACGGAACTCAACACCGCACTTCGTTTTACCAGAGCGGAGAAATGAAAACAATTTTAAATATAATCCTCTAATTCATCCCAATGGAACGTTTAGAAATCAGACTGTACTGTTATTATGGTGATATAATTATGGTTATATGGTTTAATTGTGATTACAGTTTCACTCTTCTTGCCTGTGCGATTGTGTACGAAGTGGCGGAACTAAACGCCGCACGATGTCTTGCTAGAGCGAAAATATGGAAATAATTTGAAAAACATATAATTTGAAACAGAGGTAATCAAACCCACAACCAATCTATCAAAATGACCTTGTGAACTCCTGTTGTGAAGGTGGTTTGAAATAAACAATTAAAAATAGCCTGAATTATTTTTCACCCATATATGGAGTGGAATCTGTTGTAAACCTTGATCTAGGTAATCATTTGATAATATATATATATATATATATATATATATATATATATATATATATATATATATATATATACATATATATATATATAAATATTTTTTTTTATTACCAAGATATGTCTATAAATTTGAATTTAACAAAAGAAAGCTCGAAATCACCGTAATTATTCTCAATAAATTCAACCATTCTTATATCGATTAGATGAATCGATTTTGCAAGACAATACTAGTGTTATCCGTTGAATAATTTCAATAAAGTCGATTATTTTATAATAATCGATTAAAATGTCTAAATTTATGACGCTATTAACGTGTTAGCCTGAGTTATCTTTACAATAGAACGTGAAGCTACAACTTTGTACCCCTTTGAAAGGAGTATAAAACTTTGGTTGGGAAAGTTGTAGTTCACTAGATGTGCCGTTGACGCGTTAACATCGCGTTGCCATAGCAACGTGCATATCGCTTTATATAAACGTGTATGTCTAAAGCACTGTATTGTGTGTTACATTTATTTCCTTATTTTATATATTTTTAAAGATAGTTAAAAAAACCATGTCATTCTGAAGTCCTCAGTTCGCGTCATTTTCGTAAAAAAAAATACAAAGATTTTGCTTCACGTATTAATACATAACGATGGAGAAAGAATGAAGAATGTTATAACTTTTAAGTTCGACATAAAGATATACACGCTTATATACAGTAGCAAAGTAAGTAAGTACACGTTACTACGGCAACGATTTGCGTACGCGTCAACGGGGGACCTAAAGTATGTGATAGTTGAACAGAATCAATTTATTTTCTAACATTGTAACTGGTATATATATGTATATATATATATATATATATATATATATATATATATATATATATATATATATATATATATATATATATATATATATATATATCCTGCTAAGACAAAGCGCAGCGTTGAATTCCGCCACTTAACATGCAATGTCTCGATTTCAGAGGAAAACGGAGTACGGTCTATCTTGACTCTATCTACTTCCTGGCTACCCTACTAAGCAGAATAAAAGTGTAAAGTAAGACACTGCAATTGCTTGAATAAAATTAAATAAATTATATTAAAACATATTACTTTACCCATAACGGCTTACAACTGTAGCAACATATTTTCTTTAAATTATCCATGGTGTTCGTAAGACCTTGTTCTTTGCACCAAAAAATTACATTACATTTGACATTCATTTTTTTTAATCATCATCACGATTGTTATATTAGGAGAATAGATTTAAAAAGGTTAGTTGCGTTCTTGGCTAGCCTTTCTCTGTGTCGTTTTAAAATAGTATTCACAAACACCGTTTATAAAAACATATATATTCGTTATTTTTTGTTAAATTTGCGTGTTGGTTGTTAGTTCGATTCCTAAAACTTTCGCAAAAAAGTGCATGATATTGGATTATGGTTTTTTTTCCTTCTCTCTGTTCCTAATATAACTATATTTGAAGCTTGCATCTTTAACCGATTTAGATGAAATTTTTTAAAGTCATTTAGTTTGGATGTTAACACAATTATGTCCATTTTTTATGACCCAAACTTTGAAAATATAGTTCATACAAAATGATTACAGCTAATACCATATCTTTGTACAACCCACTCGGTGCGGTCAAACGCCTTAGGAATGAAATGCCTCACTCCAGTCTATTTCAAGGGTTTCATTATCACTAATAAAACATTAATATGTAAATTTTTTATTTAAAAAAAAAGAGAAAGGCCCGCTGGGTTTCTTGCGTCATATTGTTCCAGGTCTGAAGCGTTACCTTTAGTCAGTACTAGTACTGCTGGTATTTACCATTAAATTGGCATTAAAAAATGAAGCATGTAACTTCATATTTCGAATAAAATTATTTAAGTTAGACTTAAGACTTTAAATCAAATGGCTGATCAAGAAGAAGGCTCAAGTAGAATTGTAAATAACAAATTGAAATATTAAATTCACTATTATTATTTATTTAATGTAAATAAAACACTGGAGTTCTCAATAAGTATTGAATTAAAACCTAGCAGAATATGAACTGTGTTTGTCATACATAATTACATCTTACCCATTTAAATTCACTTTATTTTGATAACAAGGCAAATAAGTACCTTCATACTAAATAACAATCTTTGATAATCTAACAACTACCTCGTTAAACAAGACATCCTTCCACTGCGCTACAAGGTCTCAATTTCTGTGTATCAGTTCATTAGATAATTAGAATAAGTAGGGTTACTTAAGAGTGTTCGATTCGAATCCCACCACTTATTGATACAAAATAAACAAAACATATTTAAAATTGATCAAACGTTTATAATTATGTAGCCTTTTGTTTGGAAACGTGATTCACGAACATCAATGATTAATGAAAGTATTATATTATTTTAGTACTAGAGTAATAAATTAAACTTTATACATGGTGTTCTTTGTTTTAATTTTTCTCATCGCTGTAAAAAAATATTGTAAAAGGCATTTTTGGGCTTCGCGCGTTTTTTCATACAGTAGAATGGTCAGAGAGAATCTAATGTCAAGACACCTTCTATCTATAAGTCGGTACTGTACTATTAAATCATCCACAAACAGATAAAATTTAAAAAAAGCTTTTAGCATTTTGATGGGAAAAATTTCATATTCTATTTAATACTACTATACTAATGTTAAATTGTGGAGTTTCGCGCTGGCGATGACCATTTCGGAGGCTAAATCAGTTGTAAACCTATAGGAAAGTCATACCTATAGGAAACCTATACTAGGAAACTAGGAAACCTATATATACTATTTGAATAAAGTAATTTGTTATTTTAATTTTGATAAACACCTCCATGTACAGACGGCGATCAGTCACATTTTTATTATATTTATAGATAACTTAAGTCTTATAACAACTCAACACAATACACTAGAGAGAAAAAAATTTAAATTTTCAAACTCTACCATGAGTATAAAATTTATCGCGAAAAAAATGGGTGACAAAATAATATATGTATTTAAGTTTACTTTTATACAATACTTAAGAATGTTGTGTTGATTGTAATCAATCCCGAACGTTCCTTGATTGATCAGATTTCATCCCGAAACGATCGGAACGAAATACGACCGGTATCCCGGGATTCCGGGATTAGGATTTCAGGATGAAATGCTTTATTACTTACTCAAAAATAAAAATCTTACGTGTTAATTGGCGTTCTGTTAGCTTGAATTGGCTTGACACGCTACTGCGCGTCTTAAGTTGATAGTGAAATGAAACTTTATATTTATTATTTTTAATAAACTTGATATTTTTAGAAGATTTACATAAAAGAGATCTAAAAGCTGGTCGTGGCGCAATGGGATAGCATCTGACTGTAAACGCGATCGGTTGTGACTTCGATCCCCACTCGGGGGAGTGATCTGAGTGAAATTATTTTCCCTTCCTCGCAAGACAAAGTGCGCCGTTGAGTTCCACCACGTGAAGTACGGAATATCTTGACACTAGGTACATTCTATGTTATTCTATGTTAGGATAAAAAGCGTGAAGCTAAAAAATATATATATAAAAATAATCTTTTATTTTTAATTCATTAAAAAAAACGAATCACAGAGTTACTCAACTTGCAAGTGACGTATATACATAAATGCCACAAATATAAGCATTAAATTAAACTCATAAGGCATTACAATTGCAGCGCTTTTGGCATTTGTCCAAGCTTCTTGCTTCATGTGGAAAATACATTATATAGAAAATCCCAATTAGTAATTATATGTTGATCTTTAAACTATACGATTTAGTATATATATATATATATATATATATATATATATATATATATATATATATATATATATTGATTGATTATGTCTGGCGCAGTGGCACAGCGTCTGACTGTAAATACAATCGGTTGTGCGATCGATCCCAACTCGGGGGAGTGATTATATTTAAATTATTTTCACTTCCTCGCTCTGATGAAAAACAAAGCCCAGCGTTGAGTTCCACCAGTCAACACGCACTCGGATTTGGTGGAAAACGAAGTACGGAGTATCTTGACATTAGGTACTTTCTGTTTACCCTGCTACGTGACATAAACGCGTGAAGCTAAAAAAAATTTGACGGCTGATTCGTTTTAGACGGGTACTATTTTAATATCAAATACAGATGAAATGCCGGAAGTCAAAGGCCTTACGCTCCAAAGAGAACACCATCCCGGGGCAGGCTGGAAACCTCAAGGAAACATTGTTTGCGTTTAGGCGAACAGGTTTCTGACGAGCTTCGAACTGTTTGAAACTCAAAAGTCGTAACTTTTGGGTGTCACACTTGTTTTTTAATAATCATTATATTAAATATGTTTCATACTATATAGCCCTAGTTCGACATACACACAGCTATATACTTTAACATTTAACGTAACTATGGCAACGGAAGATATACGGAATCCGCGTCAACGAATCTATCACGCGTAAAAGAAAGACAAAAATTAAAAAAAAATGACATACAACTAAGTCTTTTACCGAGGAAATAAAATCAACATGTCAATACATTTCATTCAATTTTACCAAAAATATTAAAAAACTATTATTTACAAACAATAACGTACACGATCGCTTAATAAATATTTATAGGAGCCGCTTATATCATGATATGAATTATTTATTAGCTCATATAAATATCTGATCTATATACAATACTATATTTTAAAATAAAGCAATTTCACGTTTAATACCGCAAAGCAGACAGAACCTAGTGTCATTTCGGGGCTCACCGCTTTCCACAAGAATTCCGTTACAAGTTAGTTAGTAGTGCTAATACACTATTATAATTTTATTAAAATCAATACAGAAAGTCTAGGCTTTTATTTTTTAATTAAGGCGTAGTGTCTCAAGTTATTTTTACCTACAATTCCCTAACCGAGATAAACCTCTAAAATGTATATTAAAAGTTTTTAAAATATATTCAAAGATTAAATGAGATGATTTTAGTTTTAAGATTTATGTCGTAATCAGAGTTATCCTAATATCCAAACACTTCGATCACGTTTTCCTCGTGACAAAAAACACAATGGTCTGTTGAGTGGCGGAACTTAACGCCACGCTTTTTCTTACCAGGACGGAAAAATGGTAATAATTGAAAGATCATTCCTTGATTATATTTAAACTATTTTCACTTCCTCGCTCTTGAAGAAGACAAAGTGCGACGTTGAGTTCCACCACTCACCACGCAATGTCTCGACTTCGGTGAAAAGTGAAGTACGGAGTGTCTTGACACTAGGTACTTTCTGTATAAAAAAAAATATCATTCCTCCGAGTGAGCTTTCCCACTGCATCCCGCTGGCCTTACATTACTCAGTACATGTATATGCGCGTGCGCAACCTAAGAAACAAATAAGCTTGTTAAAGACAAGAGAAAGGAATTTACGCTCAACATGCGAGTATATCACAATATACTATTTAAAACAACTTGCATATACACATCAGATTATTACGCTCATTCTCATATAAATGATAATATCATGGTTAATGTATAGTTATTACATTTTATGGCAAAATGACTGAGTAGAAGTCTTTAGCTTTAAAAACGGTGGTCGTGGGTTTAAGTTATATATATATATATATATATATATATATATATATATATATATATATATATATATATATATATATATATATATATAGGTTGGTTATAGGTTGTAAGTAAAATTAAACGTTATATACATTCGTACTTACATTTATACTTTATGAATAAATAAATTAATTTTTAATTTATTTTATTTTTAATAAATTTAATTTTTAATTTATTTTATTTTAATAAATAAATTAATTTTAAATGAACATATTAATTGGAAAATTAATAACTTTGAACATAATTTTTTTTAGCTTCACGCTTTTATCCCTAAGAAAGTACCTAGTGTCAATACGTACGTACGTACGAACTTCGCTTTCCACCGAATTCGAGACATTACGTGTTGACTAGTAGAACTCAACGCCGAACTTTGTTTTACCAGAGCGAGGAAGTGAAAATAATTTTAAATAACTCCCCCGAGAGGGGATCGAACCCATAACCGGTCGCGTTTACAGTCAGATGGTTGAATATATTGTATTTCTAATAATATAATAGAAGTACAACAAATTGAAAAAATAAATATAACAAACACTGTTGCTAAGGCAACCTCATATTCATGTACATCTGAAGAAATATAATCAATAATAATTTAATATTTACTTACCAAATTAAACTTCTTCTTAATCCCATCGCAACATATAATGTTTTTGCTTAAATCAATATGAACAGTTAGTTAAGTTCTTAGAACATTTCATTCATGACTGCAATGGTGACCTGAGAAAATGTAAAGGTCATCCGTTGTTAGCAATACGAAGAAATTAGTTTATTTCACATCCGTTATTGCATCCTTATAAAGGCCGGTCGTGGCGCAGTGGGACAGCGTCTGATTGTAAACGCGACTGGTAGTGGGTTCAATTTATGCTCGGTTAAATTATTATGTTTCGTCGCTCTGGTAAAATTCGTCTTACGGCGTTGAGTTCCGCCACTAGCAAGAAACGGAGTGTCAAGTTTTTCTTGACACTATCTATCGCCGAGGACACGTAAGATAAGGGTTCCCGGACTTCGGCTGGTAGCGATCGTGATAGAGCGCTGTGAAGTTTTAGCGGGTAAATATGGAGGCCTACATCTGCAAAAGTCCGAAGTCCTTTATAACAGAAGTGAAGGAAGGTATCCGTAATAGGATTTCCTCACGTTAAAAAAGTGTTTTCTATCCAGTCTAAGCAAAGTGGGGTAAAGCAACACAAAAAAGTTAAACTAAAATTATTTATAGACGTAAATATATACTTATTTATTACAAAACATTTTTGAAAAAACGTATAAAACTTTTATTTGACGGTTTCCAAGAGGCACGGGTTCGAATCCCGCTGCGTTTATTACATTTTTATACGTTTTTTCAAAAACATTTTTTTTATCCTAAGTGTAGAATAATATTTTAAAAATAGTAAACTATACTTATGTATATACTTAAGGGAGAGGCGATTTTAACGCAATGGCACAGCGTCTGACTGTAAACACGGTTCGTTGTGGGTTTGATTCCCACTCAAAGAGCGACGTTGAGTTAACCAATCAGTACACAATACCTCGATATCAAGTGGAAAACTGAATTAACTGAGTATCATGACACCAAGTTGTTTCTGATTACTCTGCCTTTAAGGTCGTTAAATCGCGGAAATTAACACCGGGCATTGTCTTACTAGTGAAGGAAATAGATAAATATTTGAATATAACCATTTCCGTGGAGATCGAACCCAGAAGCTATCATGCTTACCCACTACGCTAATGTGGCATCTAATAATGTTATCAACCACTCACGGTTATTGAGTTCACGGAATGTACCCACTATCTCCCTGTAAAGACGCTGTGACCATAGTCAATACCAAACTCAAATAAATTTAATTAAAGTTAAAATTTACATTCTTCATTTTTTTTAGCTTCACGCTTTTATCCCGCATAGCAGGGTAGAAAGTACCTAGTGTCAAGACACTCCGCTTTTCACCGAATTCGAGATATTGTTACTAAAGTTCCGACCTGCCTCAGACCTGAGAAGAACCGGCATATTATTTTTTTTTTTGTAAAAGCCAAATATTTACAAATTAATATTTTTATTAGTGGCAATAATACCTTTAAAATAGACTGGAGCGAACATTTCATTCCCAATTCGTGTTATAATTTATGAAATTATTAAATTGAGGCCGGTCGTGGCGCAGTGTGACAGCGTCGGACTGTAACCGCGATCGGTTGTGGGTTCGATCCCCACTCGGGGGAGTGATTATATTTAAATTATTTTCACTTCCTCGCTCTGGTAAAGACAAAGAGCGGCGTTGCGTTCCACCACCCAACACGCAATGTCTCGAATTCGGTGGAAAGCGAAGTACGGAGTGTCTTGACACTAGGTACTTTCTGCCTACCCTGCTATGCGGGATAAAAGCGTGAAACTAAAAAAAAAATTAATATGGGAATAACGTTTAACACACAAATATCTTTGCATAATTTTTTAAATTATACTATAGAACAGGTATATTTATTAGCATACGTTAAGCAAATCCAATATTCAAATAAGAGCAATTACTGCAACGCAAGACATAAAATGTGAACAATTTTAATTATGTTTTAGATCGTAAAATTCTGTTATCTATTTTAATAAGGCTACCTTTCATCTGTGTATTTGCAATTGAAGAGGTACCGTTTATCATTGATCTCTCCTTTACATAGAAACGGTAATAGCGTGGATATCAATATATAATGGTTTTTTCTTATACTTTTGACTAATTTTGTATGTACTTATATGTGTATACTTAGCCTGTAATATAATTTTTTTAAGCATTTTCATATATTTTTTATTTTTTTTGATCTATTGAATATTTCCAATATTCAAACTTCGTCGAACTTTGTCTATCTAGATAGACTTTTTTCAGTTTATCCTTACCCACATAGCAGTGTAGTTAGAAATAATGTAGTGTCTAGATACTCTGTTGATAGTTTTTTGTCCAAAATCGAGACATTGCGTGTTGAATTAAAGAAGACCAGTCTTCGTCTAATAACTGCTTTACAATTGCAAGTGTGAAGACGTAAAAATATATTTAACGTTTAAAATCCGCTATATGCCGTTAAAGTCCATGATGGCTTAGCAGGTCAGGATCTGATTGTAAGCGCGATCGCTTGTGGATTCGATTTCCGTTCGGATAAATAATTATATTTAATTGATTTTCATTGCCTCGCTATGGTAAGACAAAGCGCGGTGTCGAGTTCCGCCGAAAACGTAAAGCTAAAATAAAAAGACAATATATGCTACTAAAAGTTCGTTTATACTAATCCTAAACGAAGTAGACATTCAAGGATGTGTATCAATATTCAGTAATTAACGCATCTCAACCTAATAATGTATCTTTACGAGTGGAACTCGGCAACCTCAATTATATCGGCTATCTAGAACTCTCAGAGCAAGTTATTATGGAAATATCATCAACTGTATGTTGGCTGTTGCGTTGGTAATAATTGTATTTTTTTTTGTTGTTGTTAGTGTCAAGACACTACGTCAAGTAGCGGAAGTCAACGCCGTACTTTGTCTGTTTGAAATTAACAATAATCATCATATAATATCAATTGATTATAATAAACTAAAACTCATATCTCAAATAAACTTAATTCTGTCATAATTAAAATAAAGACTCAGGAGACTGAGGAGACTCAGTCTCCTCAGTCTCCTCAGTCTCAATAATGTCTCGATTTCTGTCAAAAGCTGTCAACGAAGTATCTTAACACAAGATGCAGCTAAACGGTATAAAGCGTGAACCCACAATATAATTATAATAGTGAAGCGCAAATCATTCCACCTTTATCTTCAAAGGATTAGAAGAAGAAGAAGAAGGATTGAGGTCGTGGCGCAGTGGGACGGCGTCTGACTGTAAACGCGATCGGTTTTGGGTTCGATCCCCACTCGGGAGAGTGATTATATTTAAATTATTTTCACTGCCTCGATCTGGCAAAAACACAAAGTGCGGCGTTGAGTTCTAACCAACCAACCAATCAACACGCATTGTCCCGAATTTGGTGGAAAGTGGAGTGTCTTGACACTAGATACTTTCTGCCTACTCTGCTAAAAAAATTAGACGAAATCCAAAACTCTATCTCGAATCTGCCAACAAATAACAAATGCCACTTATGTTAAAGTCTATTCTCAGTACAGTGATGGAAAGTTGTATAAAAGGTCATGAGGTTACAAGAATTGCACATTTCCTAAGCGTTCAGCTAGCCTTAATGCATCTATATATCAATGCTATAATTCTTACATTCTATGTATGAGATATTTGTTTCTTAATTAGATAAACACAACCTTATTTATGTTAATGTATAAACATATAAATATATATCAAAGTACAGGCCGGTCGCAGAGGGACGGCGTCAGATCGGTTGTGGGATTTATTCCCACTCGGGGGAGTGAAAATATTTATATTATTTTCATTTTCTCACTCTGGTGAGGCAAAGCGCGGCGTTGAGTTCCGCCACTAAACATGTAACGTATCGAATTCAACGGAAAGTGGAGTAACAAATGCAGCAAGCAAGTAAATATACAAATATAAGTAAGAGTCGGAGTTGTAGCATATAACAATAATATAATAAATTGTCCAATATATACTTTCGAT
The DNA here is from genome assembly GCA_032432895.1 of Dryadula phaetusa. Lineage (NCBI taxonomy): Eukaryota > Metazoa > Arthropoda > Insecta > Lepidoptera > Nymphalidae > Dryadula > Dryadula phaetusa. The sequence continues at coordinate 270,394 of JAOYRS010000048.1, forward strand.
ATCACTCAATAAGAAGGTATAAGTTACTTAGGCAGAGTGCATATTGAAATCTTGAGAAGTTCAAACCTTTATGCATGATTTCATAGTTAGTAAAAATATTACATACGGCCGGTCGTGGCGCAGTGTGACAGCGTCTGACTGTAAACACGACCGATTGTGGGTTCGATCCCCACTCGGAGGAGTGATTATATTTAAATCATTTTTACTTTCTCGCTCTGGTAAAAGACAAAGAGCGGCGTTGAGTTCCACCAATCAACTCGCAAAGTCTCGAATTCGGTGGAAAGCGAAGTACGGTGTATCTTGACACTAGCTACTTTTTGTCTACCCTGCTATGCGGGATAAAAGCGTGAAGCTTAAAAAAAGGAAGGACCACAAGGAAGACAAATACATTGTTCGATGTTTCATAAAGAATCAGCTAGGGGCGTGTTAAGTGGTGAACTCAACGCCGCGCTCTGTCTTACATTTTAAATGAAAGTTATTATATATATATATATATATATATATATATATATATATATATATATATATATATATATATATATATATATATATATATATAATAACTTTCATTATATATATTATATACTTGAAGTGGAAACCCTGTTTCAATTCTTGTCAATTCTACAGGACTACAGGACAGCATCTGGATGTAAGTGAGTAAGGTAGCTTGATAAGGACGTATGGCTCAATCTGATAGAACACTTCTATTTCCAAAACTGGCGGGTTCGAATCCTGCTATATAAAATTATCATACGTTTATAAGAAAACATCTTATAGCATTCTTTTATGAGGAACTCCAAAAATATAATCACGATTTCTAAAATGGATCTATATGTATGTATTATACGATCATATTTAGTCCATAACTGACATTAAATCTATATACGTGAATGATGCAAAGAACATATTTAATCGTAGATATTGCTGGACTATAAACCTTGTGATTTTCTTATAATCAGTTTTCCTTTCAATTCAAATTTTATTATAAATATTATATGTTAGTTGCTCAACAGAGGTCTTAAATTTCAACCGTTTTAGACCATACGCTCAGTATTGTCTAAAAAGATTTTGTATGTACATAAAATATAGTGAATAGATTATAATGAAAGCCATGGATTCTGAGTTATTTTACTTTTCCATTATTGTAAAGTACTTTGTATAGAGTTAACGGTGTTGAGTTACGCCACTCAATGAGCGGGAAGTGGTCTTGGAAACTAAGATCTGTTGAAAAGCCTTGCAAATATATTTGAAACTGCTTTATGGCCTTGGTGAGGCCAATCTAAGATTATGTAATTTTTTTTCTCCAAAAATAATTACGACCTTCGCATTAGAAGCAATATGTAACTGTATAACTAGTTTTCTCATATAAAATTCCCATATAAAGATATCAATTCCTGCATCTATTATAGTAAATACAATATCAGATGCAGATATTGATTTTTTTTTAAATATTTGGAGCCTTCTTGAATACATTCACAAACTAAGCTTGGCCTATATACATATACATATAGGCCAAGCTGAATATATTTTTAGCTTTTTTTAAAAAAAAAAAGGACTACACTTCGGAATGAAAGTGAAAGGAGACGTGGGAAAGGATGGGTGGTAGTAGGGAAAGCTGGCTTACATAACATCGAGGCGGAACATAACATCAGATATTTGGCGGATCGTTTTGGTCATGATAGTGTCGCGAGCCAGTCGGAAGATCAACCTCCTACCACCAAATTACTGGGATACCTGCCTCTAACGGGATGCTATCCAGCAGTAGAGGGAAATTATATTCTACCTCGTCACCTCACGCTTTTATCCCACATAGCAGGGTAGATAGAAAATACCTATTGTCAAGACACTACGTACTTCAATTTCCGACAAATTTGAGTGTAGCGTGTTGCATGGCGGAGCTCAACTCTGCACTTTTTTATACCGGAGTAAAAGATATATAATAAATATAATCACTTTCCCAATTGGAAATCGAATCCACAATCGATCGCGTTTACAATCAGACACTGTCCCACTGTGCCACTACCGACCTATACTATTCAAATCGATCAAATTACTTATGCAATTTCCACATCTTGACATGTCATCAATGAAAAAAAAAATGAAGATAGGTACAATAATTAAATACTTATCAAGTATAATAGGGCTCAGTAAGTCACAGGTACATTCCTCGCACGACATTCTTCAGCCGTTCAATTATATTAATTGCTACAACTCATCGTATAACCTTTGCCTAGTAAAATGAGAGCGAAAGGCATCATCGAACAGGTATTTCACGATACGTTTAAGGATGTTCGCATTAAAATTATTATGACAGATGCAGTCTAAATATAATATAAATCCGGAATATAAAATTATTATTTAATGTTGGTTGATATATATATATATATATATATATATATATATATATATATATATATATATATATACATATATATACTTAAAAAAACATACGTTCAGATATATTTATACTTTTTAAATAATATATAAAATAATAATAATAATAATAATTTATTTTAAATATAATATAATAAGATGTTTGAGTACGTGAGGAAATTATATATACATATATATATATATATATATATATATATATATATATATATACACACATTTACTATGTTTAGTGTTATTCCACACTTAGGATTAGAAAACATTAAAAAAACGTATAAAAATTTAAACGCAGCGGGATTCGAACCCGCGCCCTCTTGGATACCGTCTATATATATATATATATATATATATATATATATATATGTATATATATATATATATATATATATATATATATATATATATATATATACATATCTATTTTTATATACATATACATATATATATATATATATATATATATTTGGAGTTCGGCGGAAAGAAAAGCGGAACACTAGACTTGACACTTGTCAACCCTGCTATGCGTGTTAAAGCGTGAATTAAAAAAAATAGATATTTATAATATTAGAGCTTGGCTGACTTTGATAAATAAAATTGATAATTTTATTTCACAGACGAACAAAAATCTTTGTAGTCTTCTCTACGAAAATTATTCGTACGTGTAAAGAGTAATGCAAAACGATAGGAAACATAATTTTTTAAATAATATTTCATATTTTAGTGTACATACACCACCATGGGATTGACACACACGTTTATATACAGTGACATACACGTTGCTAAGGTAACGTAATGTTCTTATAGTAAAAGCTATGGAGTGTTGATATATTATTGTACTAGAAAATAACTGAGTGATCCACATGTCAGCTCTTTATGGATTTTTTTTTTTGATTTGGATATAAAAGACCGACTAATTATAGTCAATTTATTTGCGAGTTCTGTTCTCATATACAAATATTGTATTTAATATATTTTTAACCCTTTCTAAGTGATACTCACCACGTTATTTCTTTATGTTATTAGAAAGAAAAGTAACTAGAAATATATTTTAAAATGGTCATCGTGGCGTGGAACAACGCTTGAATGTAAATGCGGTTATTGTGGGTTCAATTTCTATTAAGTAATTATTATATTTAAAATCTACTTTCGTTTCTCCACTCTGTTAAGGTACAGCGCGGCGTTGAATTCTCCTCTTCCAACAATAGTCAACGTAGTGTATTAACACTTGGGTCTCTGACTACGCTCCCTATGACCCTCCGATACAGGATAAAGCGTGAATAGCTTTACATATATATATATATATATATATATATATATATATATATATATAACAAGATTTTAAGATATCCGGATAGCTTACAAGATTATAGAATGCCATACATTATTGGTCGTGAAAAAATCCACGAACTACATTTAGAAGAGTTGTTCGTTATGACGCGTCTGTTAATATAAATATATATCAAAGTTCAAGCATAATGCGTACATTTCGTAATATACACTTGGATATTTTTCGTCTTACTTTGTATTATAAACTAGTTGAGCCCGTGACTTCAATCATTAGGTATTAGATCTAAAAAAACGGTAAAATAATTATAATTTCTATCACTGTTACTACCACCCTCATTAATTTGCAATTTGAAGTTTATAAACCTTCGTCGCTCTGGTAAGATAAAATGCAGCGTTGAGTTCTGCCACTAAAAACGCAATGTATCCAATTAGTGGGCAGCGGAGTACGGAGGGTCTTGACATTAGATACTTCTAGTCTACCCTGCTAAGCGGGATAAAAGTGTGAAGCTAAGAAAAAGACTTGCTCGTTTTTCTTACTTTTATTGTTTCAAAATATCTGCGCTTCCGTTTTCGAGATCAGTTCCTACAAACACATAGACATACAAAAATGCAATAATATTTTTGAAAAAAACGTATAAAAATTTGAACGCAGCGGGATTCGAACCCGCGCCTCTTGGATACCGTCCAAGCGCTCTGACCGCTAAGCCATGCGTTCTACTACCAGCTACGTTCAAATTTTTATACGTTTTTTTTTTCTAAAATATTTTCCAATCCTAAGTTTGGAATAGCACTGTAAAAAATAGTAAATATCTCTAATAATATATTTTCTCATATATCTTCCATGTACAGACAGATGAGTTACATTTTTATTATATACACGTACAAATAAATTTATTTATTCAAAGTATAATAAATATAGTATCACTTATCCTTTAAATTGGATAATTGGAAACTGTAGGCTACCTATATAACTATGTCTAAGATATCTGTTTTTAAGATCTAGATAGATAAAGTGTATTTTGTTTTAGTTTTTTTTTTCATATAGTAGATAGTCACAGAGAATCTTATATATTTTAGTGTTATAAGCCTTATGCAATTAAACATATATATGAAAATATTTCAAAAAGATATTTTTATAATGGTTCACGTTTTATACCACATGTTATGTAGTGTGTGGTGGGGCTTAACGCCGTACTTTGCGTTACCATTTATACAATGATTTTTCATATATTAATTACATATTAAATAAATTCGATATTTAAATAAAAGATATTTTAATATATTATATATATAAAAATAATTTAAACGTTTTAGATTTATTCCAAGCGGAGGACAAACCACCAATGGCTTTACAAAATCTGTTTTGTTGTTTCGAGCTAGTGACACTCAAACGCGTTATTAAGACAAATGTAACGATACCTCATAAATAAAAACCCATCAAGCCGTTCAGGCTAGGTAGGTAGAAAAAGGGTTCTGTTTTTTGAGTGTGTATGTATGTGACATACACACTCAAAAAACAGAACCCTTTTTCTACCGCAGTTGGTTAAAGACCATATATAAATATTGTTGAAATCTTAAATTTTCTTTGCAAATCCACAAAGAATTCTAAATAAAACCATACCACTAACTCGTACCAGTTTATAATAACGGAACATTAAAATATGACCTTCATTTCCAAGTAAGAACTTAAATCGTACATAATCAGACAGTATAAGGCTTACAAGCATTTCTTAATACACGATGATGAGTTAGGTAAAAAACGATGATACCTAGCGCCTCCTGATGCTTTATATGTAAAGAAACAAATAGAAAATATTAAATTATCTATAATTTATTTATAAGTTAACTATATTACACGGAAAAAAGGGTGAATAATTTTACAATTTCACACGTTTTCCAGGTAGTCAGAGACCACCTAGTGTCAAGACATTAAATTCTACGCGTCATGTCCAAAATCGAGACATTGTATGGAGTGAGTGAAATGAAAGTTGTTTAGAAATAATCTTCCCCGCGAATAAAGATCTAACCTACTACCTATCGCCTTTAGAGTGAGATGGTATAACACTGCACCACGATGGCCTCGAAATGTACTTTTTTTTAGTTTATTGAACTATTCTTGATTCTAAAATTATTTGGCCAAATTACACCAAAATATAAATTCTTTTTTTGTTATGAAATTATAAAATTCTTTTTACGCTTCACTGGTCTCGATGAGAACCGAATACAGAAAGGATCTAGTGCTTAAACTCTTCACTTGAGGTCGGTCGTGGTGCAGTGGGACAGCGCCTGTCTGTAAGCGCGATCGATTGTAGGTTGGGTTCCCATTCGGAGAAATGATTATATTCAAATTATTTTCATTTCTTCGCTCTGGTAAAGGAAGTCGCGGCGTTGAGATCCGCCACACAACTCGCATTGCCTTCTCGAATTCAATGGTAAGTGGAGTATAAAGTGTCTTGACACTAGGTTCTTTCCATCCTGCTATGTGAGAAAAAAGCGTGAAGCTAAAAACACTTCATACTTTATTTTCCACTCAATTTCAAGAAATAGTGTTGTGTGACGGAACTCAACGCTGCACTTTGTTGTAAGGGATTAAGGAAATGAAAATAATTTTAATTATAACCTTTTCATCGATGAAATCGAACCATTCAATGTAGAGGGAGGCTCTACTTCGCTATGGTACTATTTTATAAGCTTTTATGCAAATTTATATTTACTTATTATTGTAATATATTTGCTTGCGACTTTGTTCGAATGCTATTTACCCTCTTTAGATCTTCATTTTATAATTTTAAAAACAAAAGCTCCTTGTTATAAAAGCTTCCAGTGAAAGTGCCTTCAAAATCAGCGCCGCCGTTCCAGAGATAAGCCGGAACAAACGGACACACAAAAATTAAAAAAATATATATATTTTTGCATATGGACCGTGTATACATACAAATGAATTTAGTAAAAAACATTTCTTTTAATATTATAATACAAACAGACACACCAATTTTATAAATTTATATAGATTACATACATTCATACATATATTACCAAAACTGACTTATTTCATTGGTTTCACAATAAATCGATACCCACTCTAGACGTAAGAATACGTTCAAGTTGTTATTATATCGAAATTTGTATATCGTTTCAACGTCTGTCAATCTAACAATACAAACGATCTGATTTTTATCTCAAGTATTGAAATCGTAGATATTTAAATTGTTGAAATTGCTTAATACGTACATATGTAGGTATTTTGATAATAAATCTATACATTTAATGATGCCGGTCGTAGCGCGACGGGACAACGTCTGAATGTAAACGCGATTGGTTGTGTTCGATTCCCAATCGGAAGTCCTTCCTCTAGTATGACAAAGTGCGGCGTTGAGTTCCGCTTCAATTTGGCGTAAAGTGGAATACTTAATGGAGTGTCTTAACACTAAGAACTTCCTGTCTATCCTGCTATAAAAACGTGAAGCTAAATAAAGGGCAAACGACACTTAAAATAATATTTGCTATTACTAATTCCATGAGACCATCATGGCGCAGTGGGACAGCCTCTGACTCTGACTATATACACGATTGCTCGTGGCTTCGATTCCCACACGGATAAGTGATTTTAATTTAAAACCTACTATCATTTCTCCGCTCTGGTAAGACAAAGCGCAGCGTTGAGTTAGTCAGTCAACATGCAATGTCTCGATTTTGGTCTGCAAACAGTTGACACAATGTCTCGACTCTTGTCGCCGCGCCGCTTCGTCAAGTCTAATCTCTGACTATCCTTCTATATAGGATACAGCCTGATGCTGTTTTTTATCAATTTCATAGTAGGAATACTTTTTTTAATTTTTTAAATGATTCACGATTCTGACATTTTTTGTTTGCAATGTTCAAATATTTTTTTTGTTTTAGAAAATATTTTTTTTACTTTCTTTTATTATTAATTTACATCAATTTAAATTACTTCCTATATAATTACATAATATTCCGTAGAACTGAACTAACTACTGACTGTCCTCAGAATTTTATATTAATTTCTATTTAGTATGATAAAGCAAAATACTATAATGAATCGTACGCTTTTTATCCCGCATAGCAGGGTAGACAGGAAGTGCCTAGTGTCAACACACTCCGTACTTCGCTTTCCACCGAATTCGAGACATTGCGTGTTGAGTGGTGGATCTCAACGCCGCAATTCATCTTTACCAGAGCGAGGAAGTGAAAATAATTTAAATGTAATCACTCCTCCGTGTGGGAATTGAACCCACAACCGATCGCGTTTACAGTCAGACGCTGTTACGCTGCACCACGACCGGCCACCCCAGTAGCCAACCAACCAATTGGTTTACTTTTTTAAAATGATATGTAACACTTTGAATAAGAAAATATTTAAAAAAAGTCTAATTTTTTCAATTACAAATTTTATTAATTATTGAGTTTTAATACAGACCATTCAGATACTTTTTCAAATATATATCTAGATAGTCAGAGATAACCCAATGTTCACCGCCTTTTGCCCAAATTCGAGATATTGTACGGTAGCAAGTCTCAACGCCGTGCTGTTATCCCCCATAGCAGGGTAGACAGAAAGTACCTAGTGTCAAGACACTCTGTACTTCGCTTCCCACCGAATTGAAGTGAAAATAATTAAATATAATCACTCCCCCGAGTGGGAATCAAACCCACAACCGATCGCGTTTACAGACAGATGCTGTCCCGCTGCGCAACGACCGGCCTCAATCCTAATTAATGATTAATTATATTACTCTTAATTTCTATTTTATTTAGATGGGCAGGTCCAAGGTAAGCTTTGAGGTTAGGAGTGAACCCTGAGGCACACGCAAGCTGTAATTATAATCTAATGAATATATTTTAAGATGATATTATGATTCGAAAACAGTTTAATAAAGCATTTATAATTGGATTGCATTGAAATATAGATGGAAGAATCTTTTCTACTGCAATTTTGGTATTATCAAAGTAATAATAGGGTACGTTGCATAGTTCTTTGATATTAAGGGTTTAATACTTTAAACATACAGCCAACCGAGATGAGAAGCTTGTGCCTGGATGCGATCCAAGTGTAGACATGAGAGGTCCCAGAGGCAACCTTATTTACTAATATAAGAGGTTACAGGTTCACTCACACTCGCTATTAGCTATTGTCACCTTCAAAGCATTCTCAGCTTTGTCTACCAGAACACTTGAAGCCTCGTTGACTTGTAGAAAGATCACATTGATCCTTCCACAGCAGCTCCTTTAGAATAGAGGGAGTAGGTGACGTGCATACCTCTTTCTCCTATCCAGACCTGGGTCTCTGATGACGGAGCGGGTCAGCAAGGTATGAGGGGCCCTTTTAACTCCACTATTTAAACTCCTCTCTCCACCTTACCAATTTTATTCCTATAACATTTGCATATCAGATTCCGAAACTTAACACCGCATTGTGTCTATCTAAGAAGCTTAAACCATTTATATGTAATATATTTTGAAGTATTACAATATAATATATTACTGAACATCCCTCCGGCATCACATTACTTCTCGATATCTTATTAGAAGCAATTAATTTCAAAGTATTTGCAACAACTCGTTCTACATTTGTATGACCTTTATACTGATGCGAAATCAGTCAAATAATTATATCATCATTCAAACTGTTGTTAATAATTGCAAAATCTAAACGCTGTTTAAGATCATTTTTTAGCTTTATTTGTACCTTAATAATATATATTATATAAGGTATCCCGCTTAGCAAGGTCAGAGACAATCTAGTGTCAAGACAATCCGTTGAATGCATTCTGCCCAAATATTGCGTAACATTGCGTGTTGAGTGGCGGAACCCCACGCCGCACTTTGTCTAACAGAGTAGAGAAACGACATGTATATTTTATATAGTGTGGTGATGATATGTTTAACAGTTTCATAAATATTATAATCTTGTACGGGATGATAAGGAAAATTGTGTATTGTAATTTATTTTTACATTTTTTGTAAAAAAAAATTATGTTAATATTATGAATATATAATAATAAAAATTAAGAATTGAACCTACAACCTACAACCAACTTGCTTGCCTACTGCCTTCTAAAAGTAACAAGTTGGAAATACTGCAAGTGCAATTGTTCGTGGGTTCGATTCCTACTCGGAGTAAAGATTATATTTAAAAATATTAACATGAAAGAAGATTATATGAGACTGCAGATGATGGTACATTACGCACTTTCTTAGCTAGATACATTTGTCAGTACTGTGGGGCTTACAATACTGAGAATATTGGACATAAAGTTTAAAAAATCAAATTAAACATATTAAAACGATAAACCAATTCTTATAATAAAAAGTACCTGCGAATTCTAAGCTCACAAGCAGTTATCGAGATTTGAATGCCACTAACTCATCGCATCGATCATTAAACGTAATATGTATGTAATAGTAAAGAATCTCATGTCGATACATCAGTCTATGGGAAAATTAGTACCGTGACTAGAAGCACGACGCTTTAACGTCGTCAAGCTTCTTGCAAATTACAATATATAATAGATAAACAAAAACTAATGAAGTTCACGCTTTTAGCCCGCATTGTAGGATAGACAGGAAGTACCTAGTGTCAAGACACTCTGTACTCCACTATCTGCCAAATTTTGAGACATTTTGTTTTGAGTGGCAGAACCCAACGTTGCGCTTTGTTTTATCAGAACGAGGAAATGAAAATAATTTTAATATAAATCGAGTGGGAGTAGAACTCACAACCGATCACGCCACGATCGACCGGTGACCGTCTAATGGTTAATATTACATTAAGCTACATTGTGTTATCACTTTATTAATATATCGATATTGTATGCTGAGGGGCGGAACTCAACGCCGCTATTTTTCCTATATTTATATTGAAATAAAAATATTATACCATACAGAAATATAATCTATTCCATAAAAAAAATGTAGAGCGTTTTTACAAGCTTTGTCGGAGAATTTTGCTACTAACAAAAAGTGCAAGTTCAAGTCGAATTAAGTTAGCATACTAAATTTATATATATATATATATATATATATATATATATATATATATATATATATATATATATATATATATATATATATATATATATAGTCTTTACTTCAACTTAAGTACTACTTATGTATACTATTTACTTAGTTATTTACTTAAGTTACCTACTTAAGCAAAAACTACAAGACCTAGTTAGTCTCTTCGCCTTAGAACCGCTAAGAATATTTATTAGGTTTAATAAAATAATATTTATGCAACATTGAACATCATCCCATATACAGACAGAGCGATCGCCGTGAGAACATGTCGATACTTGAATTGATAATGCAATAGAATTAAGAAATTAACCACACTATTTGACCTGCATCTGTCTACTTTGTTGATAACTACTTAGTTTTATGATGTTACAACCTTTATATAATTCGCAAATTATATGATATTCGGACATTATGGATGCGTAGCTGGTGGGAGTTTAGCGGTTTTTTTTGAAATGTCTATATATTCAACTGTTCCAAATTCAATTCCATTATGAAAAAATGAAAAAAATATTGAAATATTAGTTATATTCGATTATTATCGTACGGGGTTAAGTTACGCCACCTCAAATATAGTAGAGGACGAGACAATGAAAAACATTACTGATACATTTACATAATTTGGAAATATTTTTTTTTGTCTTAAAATATTTGCTTGTTTCTTTATTTAGAAAATCAATACAATATCCAGTGACATATATTTGACTTGGTAAAAATTACTTATGAATACATTTCTCTAAGCAATTATTTCAAATAATAAATCAGTTTTATTCCTAAAAAAAATTTAAGACCTTAAAAATTGTACATAACTTTTACTAATTTTAAATGAAATATTTAAACTTAGTATGAAAAAATAAAAATCTAGTATTAATTGAATTTCACAAATTGAACTAGATGTGACATAGATTTCAAACATTTTCAACAGAAAGGCAAATCGTGAGAATACATCGCGGTCGATACTAACACGAAATTAATGTAACGCAAGCCAAAGAGTATTTTGTGTGAATTATCCCCAGCCCTGATGATCTATATTGTGTAACGTAAGATTGACGGCAGGTTATTTATGGCTGGATACAAACTTGCGACTATTTTGTCTTAATATGTATATTTTTTATAAGTACTGCCTTTCGGTTATTATTAAAGATATATCGAGGCCTGTCGTGACGCAGTGGAACAGCGTCTCGTGGTATCGCGATCGGTTGTGTGTTCGATCCCCACTTGGGGAAGTGATTATGTGTAAATTATTTTACACTTCCTTGCTCTGGTAAGACAAAGTGCGGCATTGACTTCCACCACTCAAAAAGTGATGGAATTCCATGCCATACCGGTGGAAAGCGAAGTGTCTTGACACTAGCGACTTTGATCTGCCCTGCTATGCGGGATATAAAGCGTGAAGCCAAAAAAATATATATTTATTTCGGCGTTCTAGTGAGACATGACGTGGCGTTTTGCTCAATTCGTAATCAAATATAAACTGATTAAAGTAGTGTCTTAATTTCTTTTTACGTATATAATTCGCTTGTTTGAACACATCAAGCTTAGTGTTAAGAATTGATGTGATACCTGGATAAAAGGTTCCTTTTTTTAGCTTCACGCTTTATGTCTCGCATAGCAGGATAGACAAAAAGTAGCTAGTGTCAAGCCGCTCTGTACTTCGCTTTCAACCAAATTTGAGACATTGCTTGTGGAACTCAACGCAGCACTTTGTTTTACCAGAGCGAGGAAGTGAAAATAATTTAAATATAATCACGAATATTCCACGAGTGGGGATCGAGCCTAAAATCGCGTTTACAGTCAGATGCTGTCCCATTGCACTACAACCGGCCTCTAAAAAGTATCTATTTACTTTTTATTTCAAAATCCCTGGACTATGGAAATATAAGCAGTAAGTTCCTTTGTTTCACTGAGCGAATAAAAATCGCGCGAAGTTTTTATTCACGCAGTAGGAACTTCAACCATGTTTTCATTTTGTTTTGGAACTGGTTTTACTAGCCGCGTTGATCCCCACTCAAGTAAAATTTAATACAACGTTGAGTTCCGCTAACATATTCAAATCAAAAGACGAGAAAGACATGTTTTATCACTAGGTTTTAGGTCTTAGTTGTGTCTAACACGGTTTCGACCAAGAAATTGGAAAAACTGATAGTATACTATAGAGCCTCAGCTCTTAGTGTCTATTTTTAAAAAAAAAACAATTATTTTTATCAAAATGTCGTTAGTCTACTCCCAACCCGCTAAGCACGCGCTCTACCTCAGGCGAAAAACATCTAATAAGTTTGACTTTATAACTCATTTAATAGTATAACTAGAGATGCGCCGAGGTTACGACTGATTGCTCCAAATACTTAACTAACACAAAAATCTGGTTCAAGGTTGAACTAAATCCCTGTACTTAAAATTCTATACAAATGTAACAATAGGCATAGTATGAAAGGCTTTGTTTTATTTTTCAAAATAAAGCAAAGTGCTTAGACACTACTTTTAGGTGAATTTCATGATATTTCATTTTAAATGTATATATATATATATATATATATATATATATATATATATATATATATATATAAGAACTTAGTGACAAGACACTCTGTATTGCATTAAGTAGCGGAACTCGATATTGCGCTTTGTCTAAGATTTTTTCACGAAAAGTGATAATAAATGCAATAAAATACAGTAAGAGATTTATGAGAGTTATATATTTTTTTCTTAATTTTTGCAATGTTATAATTAGAAATATATATTAATACAAAAAAGAATGGGAGATTTGAGGGTTGATATTTTTTGCTCCCCTTTTAATTGACATCTATATTAAAATGGTGGCACATTTACAGTTCCTAAAAATAAAATCCTTTAGATAAATTATTGAACAAAAAATGTCATTATCGCACTTGATTCTATCGTAGCTAACCAGGAAACGTGAAGATTTTGACTTCAATGATCACCAATTGAAAGAATTATTATATTTAAATAATTTCCACTTCCTTGCCCTGGCTTGACAAAGCGCAGCGTTGACTCCACCAACTCAACACGCAATGTCTAGATTTCAGGCGGACAGCCGTCAACGGGATGTCTTAACATTAGGGATAACTAACATGCGGGATAAGCTGTGAAGCTTTTAAAAAAAATTATACTCGTTAACAAAGGTTAACCTTTTTATCAGTTACGTTAATATTAAAATTATGTCCAGGTCATAAGGTCAGGATCTCAAATCTTCTTTGTATTTTTTACAATAGCAAGTATTACAACACAATGCCTTCTAACTTAGTGCGACCTTACTTTTACAGGAGACTAATAAAACTTATTATTATATATTTAAAGCAAATGACCATTGTGGCCCAGTTGAATTGCTATTGCCGAGAAATGGGGTCGCTGGTTCCGGTACTGAGTTGAGCAATTGCAAAAAGACAAAAATACCATTAAAATATTAATCTATACAAATAAATAAAATTGGAGTGTTTGTTTGTAAGAATAAAATTATCACTTTTTGCTGAATATATATGTATATATAGAATATATACCAAAATATTATTTGGCCATCTTTCTGTTTGCTATTCTAATATTTTTGTCCATCTTTATAAGACATAGACTTAGACTTTTGTTTTATAGTTATATAATAAAAATCCAGAGATGTTAAATTTGACGCAGATAAATTCAGGTTTTAATAATGTAAAATAAATATATTCGCTCTGTTGGAACTTAATGATATTAAGCAACATTTCGCCAAAATAGATATGTATGAAGAGGATAATGACAGTGGACGAGGCGAAAGAGATATGCATGAGAGATATGAAATATGGGGGAATTGGCCCGTTTGGCGCTCCGTTGTCTCTAACTACTCCATCAGGGATACTTCTCATTATGGAAATTAGGTTTATGTCATAAAAATATTGCATCATCGGCGGATCTAGCCATATATACAAATTTTTAAGCAAATCCAAAAAAGTATATTAAAAATAGCGATTTTTTTTCTATCGATGTTAGACAGAGTTTTTTAGCTTCACCCTTTAGACACTCCGTACTTTGCATTCAAGACATTGCTTGTTCGTGATGAACATAGATGAAGTTAAGAAATGCGTGTAAAAATCGAAATAAACAAATAATTCTATTTCTCTCACTAATTCTCAAAGAAAATTAGTTTATAAATTATTAATTGACTTATCTAGACAAATAATACTTTGAACTTACTGTAAATACATTATTTTAAAATGCAATAGTACACATATATGGGCCGGTCGTGACTCAGTGGGACAACGTCTGACTAGAAACGCGATTGGTTGGGTATTCGAATCCCATTAAGAGAAATGATTATATTTAAATTATTTTCAATTTCGCTCTGGTAACACAAGGCATGGCATTGATTTCCGTTGCTTAATACACAAAGGATTTCAAATCAGCGGAAAGCGGACTACGGAGTGGAGTCTTGACACTAGGTTCTTCCGGTCTAAATCGTGAAGCTTAAAAAACATATATTTATTTTCAATTATTACTTGCACATATAAGTGTTTATTACAAATCTGTTTAAAAGTATGTAGTTTTGTACTTACTCTAGTACTCACGCCCCTTATATGCAATCGACAGCTCAATTAAGGCTAACTTAAGTTCTTATGACTATTATTGTTAGAACTTAAAAATTAGTTATGCAGAGAATAAACCGAAGAATGGCTGAGTGACGAGATTATGGCTAATTATATATATATATATATATATATATATATATATATATATATATAGCTTCATGCTTTTATACCGCATAGCAGGGTAGATAAAACCTAGTATCAAGACACTCCAACTCGGGGGAGAGATTTTATCTAAATTATTTCGACTTCCTCACTCTGGTAAAAGACGAAGTGCGGCGTTGAGCCCCACCACTCAACACGCAATATCTTGAATTCGGTGGAAAGCGAAGTACGGAGTGTCTTGACACTGGGTACTTTCCGTCTACCCTGCTATGCGGGATAAATGCGTGAAGCTCATAATTTTTTTTTTATTTAGTAGGTATAATCAATTGCATATAAAGATTGTATTATTGCACATCGCAATGCACATTAATGCTTCGTGGAAATTCCTTATAAACACTTAGATCCTAAATGTAAATATGCGTGGAGGAAATGATATGTTTGCCTTTGAATGAGCTTGAATTGTTTCACTGAGGTAATTTGTCTTATTATTGGTTTATTGCTTTTTTATTAGCGAGTATTATTTTGTTTATATAATTCTTATTTGTATTAATTGTTTAAATTATTGGAGGTCCTTTGTGGCACAGTAGGACAGCGTCTGACTGTAAATGTCGGATCGGTTGTTGGTTCGATCCCTGTTCGGGAGAGTGATTTTATTTAAATTATTTTCACTTTCTCGCTCTGGCAAAAACAAAGTGCGGCGTTGAGTTCCACCACGCAACACGCAATGTCTAAAAATATATTGTACTTTGGTATGACAAAGCTCGGCGTTGAGTTCGCCCCGCAATATCTCGAGATTACTCAACGGAGTGGCTTGACACTAGGTTATTTCGGACTGCGATACGAGTGTGTTAAAAAAACAGAATGACAGAAAAACTAATGTACTAGAATACGATCTCTCAGTCGGATACGCGGAGTTAGTTGAGCTAATTGTATAGCAACAAAGAGGTACGCAGGTAGTAGGCGTAAGACGTGCTCAGTTGATTTGGGCATTTCGAGAGGCTGAGTGATCAGAAAATGCTAAGAAAGATATGAAGCAAAGGTCAGTGGTACGAGAGGTCGGGGAGACCTAGATTGACCTTCGAGAATATAGTACCGATGATGCTGGAGGAAGGTCACGTGAATAGTCATGGTCATGAGGACCCTATATGTAGAGGTTAATGACTGTAGACGAGGCGAAAGAAGAATGCAGGGACCGCAGCGTTTAGCGCTCCCTTCTCTCTCACTTCCCCGCCAGGGTTAAAGTGTGAAGCAATATGTGAACACTTCACAGTAACTTATTGTTCCTTAGTTACTATTGCCTTAGTAACTTAGTTGGCTTAGTTACTATTGCCTTAGTAACTTAGTTGCCTTTGTTACTATTGCCTTAGTAACTTAGTTGCCTTAATTACTATTGCCTTAGTAACTTAGTTGCCTTAGTTACTATTGCCTTAGTAATTTAGTTGCTTTAGTTAATATTGCCTTAATAACTTAGTTGCTTTAGTTAATATTGCCTTAGTAACTTAGTTGCCTTAGTTACTATGAGATATATAAACATTAGTTTAATATATGGAAAAATCATCTTGTATTTTTTGCCGTTAACTGATAGTCCATCAGTAGCCTAATTGACCGCAACACGGAACTCGAATAGATTTGTAGTACAATTTTTTTCAACAATCCGTCTTAATGAAGCAAACTAATTTGACGTTATGTTGCTTTTTATTTGTTGTAATTATAGTTTTTTTGTAAATATTTTTTTATGTAATAAAAAGTGTATATATTTGGCAGATCATTGCCTTTATATACCACTTGGTAACACATTATCATTGGTTTTTTTATTTAAAACTATTTTAGACACCGTGTGTATTAAATAATTGTATTATAAGGCCGGTCGTGGTCAGTTTTGGGTTCGATTCTCACTCGGAGGTATGATTATATTAAAATTATTTTCATTTCCTCGCTCTGGTAAGATAACGCAGGCATTGAATTCCGCCACTCAACACGCAATGTCACGAATTCAACGGATGGCGGAGTACGGAGTGTCTTGCCACTACTTACGTCTAACCTGCAATGCGGGATAAAACAGTGGGACAGTGGCTGATAAATGTAGGTAATTTTGAGTTCCATAAACACTCAAGGGAGTGATTATATTAATGTTCGTTTACCCTATATTACGACAAAGAGCTGCGTTGAGTTTTCTACGCAATATAGAGTGTCTGGATTTCAAACGGAAAGCTGTCAAGGGAGTGTCTTGACACTGGGCTATCTCTGTCCCTATGCGATATAAAGCGTGAAGCTGTAGTATGTTTGATTTCAATTCGATTTGAACCCCTTACAGCATATAATTTGTTAGTTAACACCAATTATTTACTTTGTTAAATTGAGCAAGCTATAAACACTGCAATATTCTCAAGTCATATTTCTACAAAGTAACGTGCTCATATGGTTTATTACTTAATAAAATAAATACATAAATATTTATAAGTGCGCATTCCATTAAGAAATACTATATAAATACAGTAGACAAAATGTGGTAGTCTACTTTAATGGGAGTTTTGAAAATCGATTTAAATATACTATTTTCTTTGGGTGGGAATCGAACCCACACCGAATCACATTTACAGTCAGACTTCGTCCTAGTGAGATACGATAGCCGTAATTTTAAATTAAATAAAGCCTAAAAAATCAATATACTTTTACAGGAAATGTACCCATTTATATATAGCGAGTCACTGAAAACCTCCCTATCACCTGTTTTATTATTATGTCTAAGTTTTCTGGGACAGACCTAGGCAAAGAGGCTTTGCTTAAATAACCATTGTTTAAATAATGAGATATATTATTCACCGACAAACTCAACAGTTAGATTTTTGACTGTGGATTAATTGCGTATATTTTGGTATTCGAAGTATAATTTTGATAAACCGACGTTTCGAACACTTTACGATTAAAGTAGTCCGTGGTCACAGGTAGACTGTCTACCTAAATATCGCGCTTTGTCTAACAGATTGTAATCCATGTTAATTCTAAATTCTAAGATCATATTGTTACATGAGTACAATATGTTTTCTCTTTACTTGTAAATAAGGCCAGCTTCAGACTTTTACCGCATAGCAGGAGAATCAGTAAAAATTTGGTTTCAAAATATTCTATCTAGTTTTACTTTTATAGAGGCTACTTCGAGATTTGATTCTGCCAATATCGCAATATCGCTATATATAACGCAATATCTCATTTTTAAGCAGTCAACGTAGCGTACGTGGTAGAAAAGATAATTTTAAAACGTATGAAAGAAAACAAAAAACAGAAATAAAATATTAAGGGACAAGGCTAAAAAAAATAACTATAAAGACATATTCCAAATTACCTGCACCCTGAATCAAATCTGGTTTTTTAGTTTAATAGATATTTAACAAATTTTCTAGTTTTTGATTAATTCAGAGTTATTCTCATTAAAGTTTAATACTTTTCATATAATTTAATGTATTAAATACTTTGATCCATCACATTTTTTTTAAATCATTATAATAATAGACTTCTGAAGAACGATTTGAATTCGCACCTTTTAAAATCCAAAATCCATTCTTACCATAATGCAATTACGCTTTAAAACCTTATAAACAAATAATACTAACAGTTGTATTAGACTTCTTTATAACGCCATCTATCGTTATAAACTCATATTTAAAGCTATGTTCTACATACAACAACTCGTTAAGTTGAATCGATTATTCGTAGTTGCCATATTAATCGATTAGATGGAGCTATGATGATTAGATAGGCATTTTGGTGATACAAGAGGATCCATTGAAAAGTAAACGGCGCGTTGCCTTAGCAACGTGTTAAGTCACTTTATTTTATCGTTCTTCATATTTAACACACGAAAGTGTAATTTTTTTAGCTTCAGTAGTCAGAAAGTATGGAGCGCCAAACGCCCGTAGCGTACCACTTTCGCATCGTCCACAGTCATTATCCTCTTCATACATGACCTTTGGGGGTCATCATGCTTTTTACGTGACCTTTATTTTACCTTTACTTATATTAGTTTTATGTATTTTTTATCTGTGCCAAATTTCATGCTCCTGCGTCTCTACAAAATATCTAGGATATAGGTACTAGAAGATGTCTCTCATACTTTTCATATTGACTGAGTGAATAAGATAATCTAGTGATCACTTCATAGTATAATATTAGATAAAGCCTAATTTTAAGACATTTCTAAAAAGAAACTATAAAAAATTGAAGGTAGAGGATTCAAAGTCGCGACTCTTGGAAACAGTCTAAGGGTGGAAAAACACATTTTTGAAATTCTTAAAAAACTCTAATTTCGTTACTAATATATATCCTTATAATCTTTTAAAGCTGCCTCTCTCATCATTAGAATAGAACCTGTAGCATGTTAAAAAATAAAATAAATAAAAATAAATAAAAATATTAATTAAAGATTTGCATATTATTTTTTAATTCACATAGTTTGATTGAATTAAACAGGGTTAGCTTCGCTTCGTTTAGATCCATAATAGAAATATGAATTATTTTAATATGGGATATTAATTTAAAATGGTTGGCGAAAATACATCTACTGACTGTAAACGCGATCGGTTGTGGGTTCGACCCCACTCGGAGGAGTTATTATATTTGAATTATTTTCACTTCGTCGCTCTGGTAAGGACAAAGTGCGGCGTTGAATTCCACTATTCAACACGCAATGTCTCGAATTCGGTGGAAAGCGAAGTACAGAGTGCCTTAACACTAGGTACTTTCTGTCTGCCCTGCTATGCGGGGTGAACGTAAAAACGTGAAAGAAACGAAAAGAAACACAAAGAAACACGTTTAAAATGTTATTTTTATCATCTTTGTCATTTTAACTAGGTTTATTTAAACAATAATATTGTACCATATAATGATATGGTACAATATTATTGTTTAAATAAACCTAGTAATGTAATGTAATTCCAAGTATGCATGCCAATATTTCATTAGATGAGCAAGAAATAGGCCAGACTGGCATATCAAGATTTTTGTATGTTGGTAGACACAGAAAAGCAAATAAAGTGTGTTTATAAAAATTACATTATATAAATCATATAACTAAATTAAATCACTAATGTAATGGGACATCTTCTGATCGCAAAAGCGAACTGGTTATGGGTTCGTTTCCCACTTCAAGGAATGATTATATTGAAAATTATTATCATTTCTCCGCTCTAGTAAGACCAAGTGCTGTTGAGCTCGCCACTCAACACGCAATGATTCAATTTCGGGCGGGAAACAGTACTACCCTGCTATACGTAATGAAGTGTGAAGTTATACATAGAAATAAAGGCAAACTAAACAAACAAACTACAATATCAATTTCTGAAATAAAATTAATTATATAAAATAAAAAATATCCCTACATTTAAAATAAATAATAAATTAACTAAATTTTCATACTTTTAAAATAAAATGAATGTATTTTTATTTGTCATTTTATTTCAAATAATGAATTCATTTTTGAAATAAAATGACAAATATCTATACTTTTAAAATAAAATGAATTAAATTTTCATACTTTTAAAATAAAATGAATTAATGTTTTGGAATAAAATGACACTCATCTATACTTTTAAAATAAATCGAATTAAATTTTCATATCTTAAAATAGAATAAAATGAATTTATTTTTTGAAATAAAATGACAAACGCCCGTACTTTCTTCAGTATAGATTAGTTATAGATATAAATATTCATTCGCTATAGATAATTCATAAATCAATCAATCTTATTTTATTTATATTCGTATAAGTTATTTACATATTTTTGGCATTCATGTATGTATTTGCCATTAATCATAAATAATTTCTAAACAGGTTTGGATTTGAATAATTTTGTATTATATAATCTGATTTAAGTGACTCACTAATAGTTATATGTAAACATGAATGCCACATTTTATACTCCTTCGATAGAAAATTTTCGTAAAAAGACATTAAAAATCTTTTCTACACATTTTATTTAATAAATTAATACAGGTATTTATGTTTGAAATATTTATTTACTTTAATAAGCAAAGTGCTATTTTATCATTATGTCAAACTTCGCCAAGAAATGTATTGGTATAATAAAATACTTGTTAATTTATATAGAAGCAAAATATATTTTCAAAACGTAACAAAACAAAGACAGAACAATTATAAAGTAACATTA
The DNA here is from genome assembly GCA_032432895.1 of Dryadula phaetusa. Lineage (NCBI taxonomy): Eukaryota > Metazoa > Arthropoda > Insecta > Lepidoptera > Nymphalidae > Dryadula > Dryadula phaetusa. Next base: position 291,950 of record JAOYRS010000048.1, read on the forward strand.
ATACTGATATCCGGTAAGGGAATTGAAGCTTTGCGGTCGTTTCGGTCCAGAGAAGTCCTTCCCCAATATTTCTATCAGTACTTGAAGGGTTTTTAAAAGTATCTGAATTTATTATGTCTATTTTTGGGAAATAAGACGGTCCAAATTTTGGAATGTTCATTGCCATATTGTTCTCTGTAGATGTATAATAATTATTATTAGTAGTATGGTTCGTTTCTTCATATCCGTTTTTATATACAAATTTTGGAGATAAAACTGTATAAGGAGACGTTTGGTATTCCGTTGATGTTTCCGTTGATGGAGGAATAGTGCTTGATCTTAACAATACATCAGGTGTGCCTGAATAATGTTTCTGATCGTCCGCAATGCTAGATGAACTAGTAGAAAATTCAAAAGGACCATATGTGGATGTGTAAGACAAGTTCGGATCTGAAAGGTGATTGAAAGATATACCACCTAAGTGAGCTTTTGGATAAAAATATCCATCATGTGTAGATTTAAAATCACCAATTTCTTCAGAACTCTTTGAAGCATCACTTTGATCTTTTGGATATTTATGATAAATTTCATCACTCACATGATCTCTTGGTTCCCCGTATATTTTTTCTTTACTATCATAGGCTTGTTGTTCGTCATCATCGCTTCGTAGTACATAAGGTGTCATGAATGGCTTTGGGGTTTCTTTTGTATTCTTTTGGTATGTGTCTCCTTTATTTTCGCCATCGTACGTTCCAGAAAAATACAAAGGAAATTTGTTTTCATCTTGTGTAGAATAATTAGGTAAGCCCGATTCAGTTGTATATTTGTGAATCAGCGGTTAGTGAAGGCTTATTATTAATGACAAACATGTGTTTTGGTGTGGTGTCCGTTGGTATATACTTATTTTTTGTGTTACCTTTTTCATCATCAACGTCTAATTCTTCATAATCGTCTGCCAACGTCTTTGGTGAGTTTTTACGGTTATAATAATCACTAGTATACTTCGGATACAAAGTTTGCTTATTAGGAACATTAATATTACTTTGCTTATCCTTTGATTCTTTCAAATATATATTTTGTTGATTTGGATTGAAAGGTATGTTATCTTTTGCATTTAGATTTTCAAAGGCTTTAGACTTTTCATTTAATGATTTAAATTGATTTGGTTTATAATTCTTGTTATATTTTTTGTAACCGTATTTATTTTCGTCATATGAACCTGAAACCATAAAAAATATGTTATACGCTACTATACAGATACATACATACATACATATATAAAGATAAAATATTTTTTCTAAATTTTTCTATCATTAAATAAAATAAGATCAAAATTATAAATAGAACTTGACTTACCATCATCAATTATTCCTGCTTTTTTATTTTCATATGCCTTTTCTATTACCTTTAGAATAGCATCTGGTATTGGAGGTGGCGTTGGCAAGTGGTCACCTTCAGGTCTAAATCCGTTTTCGTCAGCCGTATAAATGACTTTATAAGTTTTACCGTCATCTCCAATGTATGAATAAGCTCCTTTAGCTCTAACACCATCCAATGCAATACCACTTTCCTCGCCGTGAATTCCGTTTGATGTATCAAAACTATACGCATAACCTTCTGGAGTTAATACATTTTCATAGTTAAGGATGACTGCTTCTCTATCAGATTTCGCTTGTATTCTTTCAGGGCGCTTAATATCGAAAGAACTAAAAGGACTTTTAGTAGTAGAAGAATAACGAGTATTTTTTGGTTTGATTGAAGTACGACGTTCAGAATCATTTGGAATTATAGTTGTTGGTGTTAATTTATTTGACACTATAGCTGACATAGGATTTGATGTGGATAAATCAAGATTTTCATTGGTATTTAACATGCAAGGTTGATTGTTAAGATCATTTGTTAACGAGTTATTGCATGGTAAATTAAATAATCCTTCTAAGTCCCCGTTGTTTGAGTTTGGAACCCCATTAGGTAGGGAAGCAGATGAATACTCCTTATTTATCGTTGGTTTCCTAATATTACCATATATATTTTCATTAAGTACCTGTGCTGGATAGGTTCTATCGCTCGTTAAATATTGTTCTGGATAATTGGAATTAGTATTCTGCTGTCATTTTGGCCATTGTAAAATTTTCCAATATCGGGACTTCCAGTTGACGATGTTTAGGTATATACTCGGAACTCATCGTGCTTCTTATAAAATATTCATCATCGGTAGGCCTTACCGTAGAACTGATATCAACATTATTAGCGTGTGGAAAAATGATTTTGGGTAAATTTATATTCGTGTCAGCATCTGAAATTTCTTTCGGACCCTTTCTATCTATTCCTATAGCAATTTCCTGATCATCATTGTAAGTAGGTCTAGCAGGGTAGTTGATTTCAGAATATTCCAACGGAACTTGAATATCATCAGGTCTCCCTCCAGCATATTGTGATCCAGGTGGTGGTAGATAGGTTCTGTCTAATTTATCAGCACATACAAGGCTGAGAGTTAGTAAGATCTGAAACGATATATTTGGCAAAATTTATATTAGATTATTATAAATCTACATTTCCGTAGAAAATGAAAATATTCATATTAAATAACAATTTTATATATAATATCTACAATAAAATAAATTATAAGGAACTTTTAAGTTTTTGAATTAGCTTTATTTCATCGTATGTTATAATTATCAACGTGCTTAGATGATTTCCAACAAGGATGATGCTTTTAAGGAAATTATTAGCAAAATTTCAAAAAACTAATATAATTAAAAAGCCTCAAGTAATGATAAAATAATAAATTTATTTATATTATACAATGTTAAGTTCTTTTTACATTAAATGTGAATATATAAAAGTATACATGCAGACAATGAAACCTTACCCAAAACATCTTTGAATGTGTTTTGAAGTCCAAAACCCAATGCGATATGTGACTTGTGATATCGAACAATTCTATATATATATGCTATCCTTAAAACTCTTTAACAGTTTTTAATTTACAGTACGTGACAGACGGACGGACAACGTGACAAATCTGTAATAATCGCTGTCCAAATCATGGGAGGTATTAAGTGGTGTTATTTTTTTTTATTTAGTCACGTTGTACCGTTCAAAGTTGATCTCGACGATACCTTGACGTTTTTTTTGAGGACGGTCCAAATGATACGGTACGATGCCTATTGAATTTGAAAGTGTTATCAAACGTGTAGAAATCGATTCGCGTATGATATTTTATTTATATATTCTTATAATTTATAGTCGTAGAACTAGTCATGGAAAAAGCTTCGTGATGAGTTTTAATATTAAATGCTATTCTAAGAAAAGTTGAAAAACAGGGGACTAAGTGCATACGTGATATTACTAAAATTTCACTTTCCGTCGAATTCGAGGTATTATATGTTTAATGGCGGAATTCAACGCTGCGCTTTGTCATATCAAAGAGAAGAAGTGAAAATAATTTAATATAATCACTCTCAAGAGTAGGAATCGAACCCACAGCCGATCCTGTTTAGAGTCAGACGCTGTTACACAACGCCACGACCGACTCTTATACTAATGTTAATAGAGTTAAATACATGAAGGGAACTTTTTTTAGAAACTTTCAGATTAATTTTGAAATAAAAATTAAGATAAATCTATAGGCATGATATAATACCTGTAGATAACTAGTTCTAGCCCGCGATATTCTTAGGTAGATAGATAAATAGAAATACTTTATTACACACAAACGAAACACAAAATATAGAAAAAATGTATACAAATTAGTATATAGTGTGCAAAGGCGGTTTTATTGCTGGTAACAATCTTTGCCAGACAATCATTGGCGAGAGGAGCTTTGATCGTAACAGATACAAGTGGTAGTGAAAATAAAGTAAATTTAAGTATTAAAAGCGGAATATTAATATGTTGTTTTAATTATTTTTTAATTCTTAATGAATGAGATGTTTATTTTTAACTATAATTCATATTATAATAAATTATAATTCCTGTCTCTTTAAAGATTAGAACATACGAGGTATAAAGAATCAGATGGATTGTTGTAAGTTTTTAAATGTAAGATTTAAAATATATATATATATATATATATATATATATATATATATATATATATATATATATATATATATATATATAAATTAAAATAATGGTAGATGGCCGTGGCGCAGTGGGACAGCGTCTGAGTGTAAGCGCGATCGGTTGTGGTTTCGATTTCCTCTCCGGTAATTGATTATATTTAAATTATTTTCACTTCCTAGCTCTGGTAAGACAAAGTGAGGCGTTAAGTTCCACCACTCAACACGCCATGTCTCGAAGTCGGTGGAAAGCGAAGTATGAAGTGTCTTGACACTAGGTACTTTTTGTTTACCCTGCTATGTGGTATAAAAACGTGAGGCTAAAAAAAAGCATATATTTGTGTATTTATTTCAAGGCAACTTTCTATAAGCCTCTATATGTTTGTATTTAATATAAAGAGGGCTAAGAAGAAAAAGAACGATGTAAATTCTTTTCAACTAAACGCACAAAGCCACGGGTAACAGCTATATTATAATTTATAAACAAAAAGATAGTTAAAGCTTAAAATTAATATATGAATTATTTTACATATTTTCGAATTATATAGAGGTAATTATAGAGGCGATTAGTAGTGGGTTCGATTTCCATGCCAAGAAATGATTAAATTGTCATTAAATTAAATTCCTCGCTCTGATAAAATAAATCGCAGCGTTGAACTCCACCCTTTATTAATACGCAATGTCTGAAATTAGGACGGAACGCGGCGAACGGAGTGTCTTGACACTGGATTCAGCTTAACCATTTTGATGTACTACTAAAGTCAAAATCTACAAAAAATATTCTGCCAAAATTTATTATTAGATATGTATTGTTAAAAGTAACCAAAGTAAAGTAATTAGAGGTTCAAAGCTCATGGCAATGGTCATGATTTGAATACGACGTTATGTCGTGGTGTAATCAACCTCGTTTTAAAATTATATAATTCTATGATAGAGAATGGTTTCTATCCTGCAAAACAGGGTAGACAGGAAGTACATAGCGTCATGACATTCCGCACTTCGTTAAAATTCAAAATATTGATTGTTGAGAAGCAGAGCTTAACGCCGCGCTTTGCCTTATCAGGGCGAGATCATTGGAATAAATAAAATAAAATTCTTCCGAGTGGAAATCGAATCTGCGACCGATCACGTTTACAGTCAGGCGTTGTCCCACTGCACCACGACCAGCTGCAAATTTCTCAACTACCGCGGTACTCTGAAATTTCTTACTGTATCTGTATACGAATCCAGTCGGTTGTATTTACTTACGATGATTATATACTTATAGAGATGCTTTTGTACTGTATATATAGGGTGTATTAAATAAAACTATTTTAAACGGATTAATCGCGTATACTTTAGTATTAAAAAAAACATGTTTAAAAACCCGATGTTTCGAACACTTTATAGTAAGTAGTTCGTGGTTATAGATAGACTCAGATGGCGTTCGTCGGTTGATACAGAAATTAATTAAATAAATCTACCCTTATCTGTTTCTTAATTGCCTCGCGTCCTGCCCTGGGTGGGTTGTGGGTTCGATTCCCACTCGAGGAGTGATTATGATCTAAATTATTTACACTTCCTCGCTCTAGTGGGACAAAGTGCGGCGTTAAATCCCGCCACTCAACACACCATATCTTGAATTCGGCGTCTTGACACTAGACACTCTGTCTACCCTGTTGTATAGGAAGAAACGCGCACATTACAAGTTACTATGACAACTGATTTAAGGAGCACATGGTAGCGTATATATTATTTATTTTTTTAAAGTTCATTGTAATAAAATATTATAATATTTTCTTTTGATATAATATTGGGCTAGAAATATCAGCGTACTTTATAGTGACAGTCAGTTAGTGATCTATCACTAATATACATATATATGTCTTCATTAGCTGAAAACCTGTATTCATGTATAAATCAATGTATGTGAAAATTTTTTGCAAATCTATTTTGACCCTGTTCTTTCCTTCCTATTTTTCTAAAGTGGTGGTGGTTGTATCTTGATGCTAGGCTTTTTTAGCTACACGTTTTCATCCTGCAGGTTAGGCAGAAAGCACCTAGTGTCAAAACAATCCGTAATTCGCTTTCCTCCGAATTAAAGACACTGCGTGTTGAGTGGTGGGATTCAACGCCGCACTTTGTCTTTCCAAATCACTCCCCCGAGTGGGAATCAAACCCACAACCGATCGCGTTTACAGTCAGACGCTGACACTGCGCCACGACCGACACTTTCTGTTTACCCTGGTACGGGCTACCAGGCTAGCAAGCGTAAAACTAAAAAAAATTATCTGGATCTGACAACAACGAACTATTTACATAGTATCAACGTTCAATGCTTGCAGAACTAAATAGGATGATAAGAAATTGTATTTCTTTATTTTTATTAAAAAATTCGTTATTTATTTTAAACCCAACATAATATTTATGGGATACAATTTCTTGCTATCAAAATATGACTCTCCCGATAGAGGATGGGCACACCGCTAAGTTCTTACTGTTTACACAACAACAATGGGATAAGTAAGCAGCAAACTTTATCCTGTTCAGAAGGGGAATCGGAGAGTTTTACCAAAATAGACACAGTAATTAACTTATAGCGATTTCTTAAGTGAACAATTGAAATACACAACTAGCGCACTTATAGTCAAACGCTGTTCCACTATCACAAGTACTTATGTATGTCATGAGTCATAAGCGAACAGAAATTAGAATATAATAAAATAATCTGTTATTGGAATACTTTCTATTTGTCTCGTTTCAAATTATTTAAATTTTTTTATACGTACAATCTTAAATTCTTTACTGTTTATTTTTTTTTATTATATTTATTTTAAAAATCTCAAATATTAATATTGACTTACGTACTTATTAAAATTTAAAGTATTACCAATGGCCTTATTCGTTTGTATGCCAAGTAAACTCGAGAAAAGAAATTAAATTAAAAAAGGAACATAAATAAAAGAACGAAATTGATACAATAAATAAAATACTATATTAGGAGATGTACATAGCTATGTCGTCAAATTAATACTGGTATCCGCTTTTCGCATTGAAACTTGGCTTACGATTCCTGGTTCCAAAGTGTCCATTGTTAGATGATCTACGAGTATCTTCAACGACTTTATGGACGACAGGTGGTAAGTACGCATTGCTTACTCCAATGGAGACCTCTTGATGTGCATTATTGAGAACCTGATCCAAGTTTTGGGCATTTTCACCAATGTTTCTGAAACCCTGGCTGATGGCTGATGCTGAGTGGGTGACTACGGAATCTTCATCACTAACAGCTTGCTCATCACTGACGAGAACGTAGTTAGCTTGTTTGGCAACGTTAGAATTTACGTTGGAGCTGGATATGTATTGCTTATGGCTGTCCACTTGACCATATTTTCTCTGGTCGTATGATCCTGTAAGGGGTAAAAAGTTATAAATTATTTAAAAAACTAGCTTAAAACAAGTTAATTTTATTAATTCAAATTATGTGTTTTCAATTACTACACTGGTTACTACTTTAGAGGCACAATAAAATCTTAATTACCATTATTCTTTAGTATATGATAAAATACGACAGGTACTTAGTTTATTATCCAAGCCAGAAAAAAAATTATTTTAATTAAATATAAATATTACCGTCATCATAAATGCCAGCGGCTTCATCACGAGCGTTTTGTTCCAAAGATTGCAAGATTTCCACAGGGATTGGGGGAGGTGTAGGTAAGTGGTCACCTTCGGGTCGGAAGCCGTTTTCATCAGCTGTGTATCTGTTCATGGTAAACAAAATTACATAAGTTAATTAGTAAAAAACATTTGCAAAACAAAAGATATAGCAAGACTTTAATCAGTTTCTCATGGAATTCATCTTAGCGATCATATCACTAAGCCATACGCTCTAGCTACATCAAAATTGTTATACGCTTCTAATATGTAATTTATATTGTGAGCAAAAAATATTTATCCCATTATAAATAGATATAAAAATATATCTGCTTATTATTACCTGATGCTGTACTGCTTGCCATCATCACCAGTATAAGAAAATCCACCATGAGCCCTTACACCATCGACCGCTACACCTTTCTCCTCTGCTAATATGCCATTTTCGGTTTCGTACGCATAAGCGTAGGATTCACCATTATTTTCATATTCTTGACGTAAAATTGCAGCATGTCTTTCAAGAGCTGCCTGAGGACGCTCAGGTCTCTCCACATATCTCACTTGATAGTTACCTCTGTATTGAGAATCAGTTTGAGCTGCGATATTGGCCTGATTTCTAAGTTGTATATATTCATTTATAGATTGCTGATGATTTGTATTTATGTTATTTAGAACTGCTTTTTGTGAAACTGGTAAATCACCTACAATAATGGGCCTTGAATCAGGAGCCTCTAAGAACTCAGATCCACCAGAGGACTGAGCATGGTTAGGTGGAAGATAATTCCTGCCCAATTTGTCTGCGCTGACAGCGGCCACAATGGTCAATAACACGATCTGCAACAAATTCATACATATGTTAATATGTTTAGAAAGTTACATTAGGTAAATAAGAGATATTTATGATAATTATTGTTAGAAAAATATGTTTTACTTAGTTATGATTATTATTACGTAAGTATTATACAAATGGTCACTAGTGACCTACTTTTTACAAAATTTTGAAGTTAATTGTCTAATATTTTTTTATCACGTTATTCCCTTTATATGCAAAGTAAGCAAAGAGAACCTAATTTTTCATAATTTACCGTTCTCTATTTTTTTACTCCTTTTAAATATATCTCTTAAATGAAAATATTTTAAATATAAAAACTCCGATAGAGAATTGAACCCACAACCACGCCTATGCAACGCTTTCTAATTAGCAGATACTAATTTTATTATATCAAAATTTACCAATTTCATGTTGCCCGTTTCTTATCCACCTCACAAACGCTACCGATTGAATGATGTAATGTATAATCGTGTTTCATATTTATACTAAATCCTGCACTTATTGATCTACATTAATATTGTGATCTTTATTCAAAATAAGTCGTGGCATCTATTGCCTAATCGAACGGCACACGGAGATGGACTCATCTAATTGTTTTGGACGGCTTTATGTACTTGGGTGTTTCTTGCAATTTTATTAACCAACTGTCCAAAGAAGGGTTATAGTATTATTCCCTTTTTTGTTCCCTTGTAAGCCGTGAACTGATTTTGACAAATATATCATTAGATACATCTTACGGGTTCAAGTGTTACTAAATATAAAAATTTAATTTTTAACGGTGGATTTTAATACGTAATTCTTTACCGCAGTCGGATTTTTATATTTTTTTAAACCGTAGTTGTAAATAGTAGTTGAAAATTAGTTTATATCTAATAAGTTTATTAATATCGTTACATTAAAATATTATTATTATATTTAAATTTTAAAATGGTTTTAAAATATATTTTCTTTCTTGAATTTATTACTCTCTATTTCAATAATTTATTTAAATAATCCAATTTTAATATTATAGTTTCTAGTTGTTGAAGATTATTTACTAAAATCTAAAAATAAATTATTTCTAATAATGTAGTGAAAGTATGTTTACATAAATATAATACATTTGTAAAGTTGATTTTATGTTAATATAAATGAAATTTCTCTTAACGGGATATAAATGTTGATCAAATTGATTAAAAATTACAAGGTAACACATATCTATATATATATATATATATATATATATATATATATATATATATATATATATATATATATATATATATATATATATATATATATATATATATATATATATATTGGTTCCGTATACCATAAGCATATCTAATGCGGAGATGATTCAATGTACATAGCATAATACAAGTGAACTTCAGTACCAAAATTTCGGCCTTGTTGCATTCCAACAGTAACCGACCTCAATTCGTATAAGTTATACTTAATTAAAATATCGTTTATTTAAAATAAATAATACGTGATGTTCCAGAGGCCATACAATGTGCAATTTTTAACCTTTCCGCCATACTGATTGTGTATCAAAGGATTTAATAATTGAGATTTATATATTAATTGTGTAATTCAAAAAGTAAAAGTTTTTAGTTTTAACATACGCTTATCAGCTTCAAATAATATATATATATATATATATATATATATATATATATATATATATGTACTAGCAGTACTTGTGTTCCTTTTTTCGCCTAAGTTGCTCTTTATTACATTAGCTATTTACCAATGAATGTTTCGTCAAAATCGGTCTAGAGATAAACCGGAACAAACAGACAGACCGAAAAAAATTGTTTTTTGCTGTATATACCGTATGTACATACACATGCATTGGGTAAATAGCGTTAGATAAAGTGTATATTTACATATGTATATGATATGGCTCAAAACATGCACCTATGTCCGAGTTCGATGAAGGAAAGGATGAAGGAATACTTTAATAATATAATGCTTTATACAGCATCAGTTTTATGCCCTTACTCGGAGGAACGTAATAAAGAAAAAAAATATTTTCTTGGTCTGTCGGTTTTTCGTTATTCTTTTTAAATTTTGCTTAAAAAATTGAATATAAATTATACTAATGACAATTTTAAATATAAGGAGAGCTTAGTCACAAAATTCTGTCTAATCGTTTGGACACAAAAACACTACCTATATCTTTGCTTTTGGCTTCAAGCTTTTATGCCGCATGGTAAACAGAAAGTATCTATTGACAAGACTTCGTACCTTGCTTACCGCCTAATTTGGAACATTGCGTGTTGAGTGGCGGAACTCAACGGCGCACATCGTCTTACCAGAGCGAGGAAGTGTAAATAATTTAAATATAATTAGTCTGCCGAATGGGAATCGAACCCACAACCGATCACGTTTACAGTCATAACTCAGCTGGCCTCTATATATTTTGTAATTATATTACATACATATTTGTATCAAATGAGTAATTATTTCTATTTGCATACTTTACTTAAGGATTCGAAGCTATAATCATCGGCTAATTATTTGAAAAACAAGTATTTAACTATGCCACGACGAATTTATTACATTATTAATTATAATTAGAGAATAGATTATACAATTTTTTTGCCTGCGGCTTTCTAATACGGGGCAGTAGTGACAGGTTCGAAACCGGTGGTGTCAATTGACATGTCATGCAGCTGAGTAACGCCTACAGTCTTTAATAGATATGTAATCGACCGAGTTATATATATATATATATATATATATATATATATATATATATATATATATATATATATATATATATATATATATATATATATATATAATACTATTAGAATATAGTTACGTATTTAAAAAATAGTAAGCCTATTGGCAAAAGGCTCAAAAATAGTTAAGCACGCCTTGCCTTATATCATATACATAGTAGGGTTGATTCTTGGGTCTTCGTTTAATTGAATTGCGGGTTCGATTCCAATTTGGGGAAATGATTATATTTAAAAATTCATTTCATTTCTCCGCTCTAGTAAGACAAAGCGTAGCGTCAATATCTAGCTATTTAACAAGCAAATACTCGATTTTTAACGAAAAGCAGTTAACGGAGTGTCTTGACACTAGGTTGTCTTACTACCCTGGTATGCGGGATAAAGCGTGAAAATACTCTTTTCTAATATATTAATATGAATTTGATTTCTTCCATTTTTACTCGTATAATTTTTAACTATACCAAATTTTATATCACCCTCATTATTTAAGTAAAATTCTCGTAACATCAGTTCTTCTAACATTAATAATATATAAAATATAGGTACATTGATTATTACACATATTAAAAAAATCGTGTGCAAAAAAAAAGCATTTAAGCAATCATCCAATAACATTTCACCTAAAACGGCGTTTAGTTCCGCCCACGTTTTCACTCCATATACATACATAGAATAAAAATGTAATCCATTAAGCAATTCGAACATAATAGTAGAAACATAAAGAAACATTATGCAAATGTTAAAACTAAATATCGCAATATGAAAAGCGTTATCACATTATTGATTAATAAATTATTTTCAATTCACCGATATGGTGAGATAATTCGCGGTGTTAGGTTCCGCCGTTTAATTACGCAATGCTGCTTTAATTTCGACTGGGAAGCATTGAACATCGTGTTTTGGCACAGGTTCTCTTTACCTCCCCTGCTATGCGTGAAGTTGATATTTTTTTGTTCTATAAATAAGCATGAGGGTACTGTCGTAGTGGGATAGCCTCTGATTGTATACGCGTTAAATGTGGGTTCGATTCCCTGTTGGGGACTTTTTTTAAAATAAAATAATTAATTTCAAATAAAAAATAAATATTTCAAAATAATAATAGTCATAATTAAAAATATATAATTTTCTGATTATTCTAGACGTTTCTGCAAATATGTTAGCTTCAAGCTGTATTAACCTGTAACAATTTATTAGTTCATAGATCTAAGAATGGAGACATAACATCAGTATAAGGTTTTTTTTACATTAATAGATATATTTGTAGATATAACGAACAAAAATTTCATTTTTATTATCATTCAAACAGTCAAACGGTGTGAAAGAAACAATAAAACAAAGCACGGCGTTAAACATCGCTTACTAACACGTAATGTTCTAAAAGTGTCTCTTAAATTTTTTAAAACTTAATTCCCTCTGCGTTGTTAGAATATTTTACGTAATCCTTCTACTAAAATACTTATAGGACAAAATACGCATTTACGTATATTAAAAAAAATGAAGCCGTCATAGCGAAGCGCGACCGTCTCTAACTGCATACGCGTTTTGTTGTAGTTTCGATTTCCATACAGGTTACGTAAATATTTAAAATTTAAATTTAGATCGCCGTTCTTGGTAGACCAAGCGCGGCGTTGAGTTCGCCACTTAACATGCAATATTTCGTCAACGGAGTGCCTCGACACTAGGTAGTGTCTATCTACCCTGCTATGAATAAGACGCATAAACTACCTGTATTTAGCCAAAATTATTTGTTTTTATTTAAAACTATCAATTTAAATTATACCTTCTAGCGTAACACAAACCGGAAGTACTATTCGTTCAACTTCCTCATATAATATAGAGACAAGAATGTAAATGTACGTTACGAAAATGAAAGTACATAATGATTTCGCAAATCGTAATTAATTTGTGTTAATGTGCCATATAACTATTTAATATTGAAAAAAAAATAAAACATCGTAGAGGCAAAGTAGATATAACTGGAATACTTATTAATAATATTAATACGTGAAGAAATATCTATTCACGAATTTTAAAAGGAAAGTGTTAAATTTGACACTTACAGTTTATATAGAGAAGTGCGGAACTCTATTCTAATTTTTTTTTTGCAAATTATACATAAAAATATACTAAATTAATAAAATAAATGTAACCCACTTACACGTTTATATAAAGTAACGTACACGTTGCTATGGTAACTCTTTATCAACGCATCGACCTGTTATCTAGTTAATATTATTAGGCCCGTAATATATGTATAGATACTGATATAATCACAGTGTTATTAAGAAACTAAGTTATTATAAAATTGTATAATAATAACTTTAATAAAATAATCTTTTAAATATACAATTGTTTTGTCCAAAATTTGAAAAGAACTGGATTCAAACCCGCGCCACAATTATGTCGTAGCTGGATGTAAAAGTCATGGCTTAGCGGCCATGACGCTTGGACTATTTCCAAAAGGGGCGGGTTCAAATCTCACTGCGTTTTTCTTATATATTTTTTTAAAAAAAGGTTAACACAATGAGTTACTTTTAGGTATGCAAAGAGAACATAGCTTTGATATAACAATATTAGTTAAACTTAGTAATTTTTAATATCTATCTATAAATATATATCTTTAATACAATTTTACGAGTCTAAAAAAAAAGAAATCTTATAAATCTATTTCAAGCAATTTCTAACAAAAACTAACTTATAAATATTTGCCTTACATAAAGCTAAGACGTTATTATGCTGAGGAGTACCGGCGAGAAATACAACACTTGCTCCATAATGGAAGAGGATCTGACGTTAAACGTGGTTGGTTGTGGGTTCGATGCCTGCTACAGAGAGTATAGAATATATATAAAATTCGACTCGATTTTGGGCGAAAAACAGTCAATTGAGTATCCTGACACTACTTTATCTCTAACTACCTTTCCCAACTCTGAAAAATAATTTAAAATTATGCGTTTGAACGCATATCCACTGTGGTCACACAACCACTGTGCAATCATAGTCTTTAAAGAAACATACAAATATAACCGATAATAAAAAAAATCGGTCGTGGCGCAGTACGACATCGTCTGACTGTACACCAGATCGGTTATGAGTTCGATTCCCAATCGTAGGAATGATTATATTTAATTTATTTTCACTTCATCGATTTTGTAAAACAAAGCGCGGCTTTGAATTCCGCCACTCAACATGCAATGTCTGGAATTTCGGCGGAAAACCCAGTACGGAGTGTCCTGACACTAAGTACTTCCTATTTACCTTGCTATATAATAAAAAAATCATATATTTAGATAATAAGATATTTAAAAAAAAAATTATACATAACTAACATAATATACAAAAATGATCGGAAATAGAGAAGGGAGTGTCTTTCACTAATTTAATAAAGCTAAATAAGTCAAAGCACGAGGAGAAAATACATTACTATGTTTTGAAGGGTTATCCCACACTTAGAAAACGCAAAATTTGAACGCAGCGGAATTCGAACCTGCGCTTCTTGGAAACCGTCCAACGGGATTTTTTTTACATTTTGAAAAAAATTTTTCTTAACACAATGTTTTTTTAAATTTATAATTCAAAACTAAATATTTAAATAAAAATTGCTTGTGAAAATACTAAGTTAGATAACAAGAAACATAAACGATTACATGAATGTATTAAATAATTAGAAATTTATACGTTTTGCAAGGAAATCAGGCCATAGTAGCGCAGTGGCAGCAATTCGATTTCCATAATGCTGATATTTACTCTCTGGTAAGACGAAACACGGTGTTGGGTTCCGCTACTCTTCACGCGATTTATTTAGACCCCAGATTCTGACATCCGTCCTCGCTGTGCGAAGAAAAACGTTAAGCTCCGTAACATACGTATGAAGTAGTTCAAGATCATACGATCGTTTTCTTAATTTTGATTGAAAGGCTAATGCAAGATTCTTCGTTCACTGCTTCGAGATATTTTATGTTAATTGGAGGAGAAATGAAAATTATATATATATATATATATATATATATATATATATATATATATATATATATATATATATATATATATAATTTTCATTTCTCCTCCAATTATATATATATATATATATATATATATATATATATGCTAGCATAGTTGTTGTTGTTGTGTTGAGCGGTGGAACTCAACGCCGCACTCTGTCTTACTAAAACGAGGTAATGAAAATAATTTAAATAAAATCACTTCCCCAATTGAAAATCGAACCCACAACCGATCGCGTTTACAGTCAGTCGCTGTCCCACTGCGCCACGACCGGGCAAGAGTTTCATAATATTTTCAAAATTATATATACTTAAAAATTTGTGTATTATCCTATGAGTAATATTACGTTAAATATGTACATATTATTTAGAATTATCTTCATATGTTTGAACAGTGTTAACCTCTTCATTCGATATGCTCGGCTATTAGCTCCTTTAATGCTAAAGCGACAAGCGTGAAACAGATCTTATTTGTTCCGTACATTATTTATTTTACAATTAGCCTTACAATTCCCCTAGACAGGGTAGAGACTGCTAAAACATCAAAACACTACGTAATAAGTGGCGGAACTCAACGCCGCGCCATTATGCGAAAACTAAGTAATGTAAATGATGTTTACTGTAATTTCACCAAGTGGACATCGAACCTATGACCAGGTTAACAGTAAGGTGATACATTGTTTTATTATTTTATATGCTTATATTAATGTTAAGTTTATTCAAAGAAAGTTGGAGAGTTTCAAAGAGAGCTTAGTGATAGACCACTATTGTCACTAACACATTATTTTTTTATTTTACTAAGTAAAGATAATTCTAAAGATATTTCTGCCGTCCTAACTGGCGTGCGTTGAGGTCTTTTTCTAGGGGAGGACGCCATCAGGCCCGAGATTGATGTTGATTGATTGATTGATTGATTGATGGTGGTGATGATGATGATGATGAATAATTTTTTTATCTTATATTTATTTTTGGAATTTTCTTCTAGAGAGTTGTAAAGAGTATGATGGAGTTATAAAGCGCCTACAAAACTTATGTTCATATACGCTGAATAGATATCTATCAATAAAATAACAAAGGCGCTTCTCGAATAATAACAATTAACTCTACATCTGATATGTTTAAAAAAGAACAGTTTAGTTATTATCATATTTTATCATATATTTTTTTAGGCTTTACGCTTTTTATTCCGCATACACAGAAAGACAGAAAGTAGCTAGTGTCAAGACACTCCGTACTTCGCTTTCCACCGTATTCGAGACATTGCGTGTTGAGTGAACATTCCATTGAGTGGGGATCGAACCTACAACCGATCACGTTTACAGTCAGACGCTGTCCCACTGCTCTTTGGTGGAACTCAACACTGTGCTTTGTTACATCGACGGGTAACAATGAAAATAATTATAAGTATAACAATTTCCGCATAGCAGTATAAACAATTAGGCAAGCCTAAATAAGGATGCCCTGCAACATGATGGACAGACTGGCAACTGGCAGCCCTGTAGGTGACGACAGGCGTAAAAAACACTGATCATAGACAACTTAATGTCGAGACACTCCATTGACAACTTTCCGTCCAAAATCAAGACATTGCCTGTCAAATTAGTAACTTAACGCCGCAAGCGAAGAACCTACAACAATCGCGTTTGCAATCAAACATTTCACAGCGTTACAATACAGAACTCTAAAAGCATAACGATATTACAGTTTCGCACGATGCATCTAATGATATTTCGACATATTAATTTTAGATAGCCATTTCAAAATATTGGACTCAACATATAACTGGCTGAAGAACGCTTCATTAAATAAATGTTCGACTTACAGTGAGATACGTGATATTTATGTTAAAGTTAATTGGCCTGGCCAGTCTAAATGGTACGAGGTCTAGATATTTTTTTTGTAAACACTGTGCAAGCGATTGAACTCTCTGATATCGGATGTTAGACTTTTTATTTATTTTTTTAGCTTTCCCCATTTTATTCCGCATAAAAGGGTGAACAGGAAGCTAGTATCAGGACACTCTGTATTTCTCGTTTCGATGAATTCGAGATGACGTGTTGAATGGTGGAACTCAACGCCTCGTTTTGTGTTACCAGAGTGAGGAAGGAAAATTATTCAAATGTAATCAATCCCTCGAGTGAGAAATGAACCCACAACCGATTGCATTTACAGTTAGGCGCGCTACTGCCGGTCTCAAATTATATTAGAGAGAATTTAGAATATAAACACTTCTCTTCTCCAGATTTTTCTATTTTCTGCTTAAATTTAAAACATTGTATGGCGGAACTTAAGGTCACGTATTTGTATTGCTCAAGTGGGAAATGAAAATAACTTCACTCCGTTCTCCCTGACTACTACCATGGATAAAGCGTAAAGCTAGTTTAAATATAATGTTTTAAATGTCATTCTCCAGAGTTGGAATTGAACCCCCAAATACCGCGTTTACTGTTAAACAAAATATTTTTGGATTTACTAGTTTTAAAGTGTTATTCCACACTTAGAAAACATTTTTGAAATATTTTTGGTTTATTTTGGTTCCAGTTGGAAAGAGAAGACAATTATTCTTTGACACTACTCTCTCTGCCTACCCTGCTATGTTGGAAATAAAAAAGCAGCTTCACGCTTTATCGTTCATAGCAGGATAGTCAAATTTAACCTAACGTCAACACAATTCGTTGATTGCATTCCGTATGAACTCGAGACATTGCGTGTTGAGTGGCAATATTCACGCTATGTTTTGTCTTACCAGAGTGAAAATATTGAATTTTAATTATAATAATTCCCTCGAGTAGGATCGAACCCACAACCGATCACGTTTACAATCAGACGCTGTTCCACTGCGCCACTATTGGCCTCACTAATACATATCACAATAATATATAAAGTAATTCCCATATTAAACAAAACCTTTTAAAATAAACTAACGGAGAGACACGCGACATTTGAAAATACAATTTCTATGCTTTTGTGAATCGTGACCGCCTTTCTTGGTTACAGTTTAATAAATATTTATACGATAATAATCCTTAAGTGTACGCATGTAAGAACTATTGATTAGATATTTTTATTCGATCGTTCACAATAAGCAAGTTGCACACATTATTGACACATGAGTGATATAAAAAAATAAAAAAAATAATAAAGCCTTTTATTACGTTACAGATAATACATTAAAAATTTATTTTATTTTAACTTTGTTTTACGCTAGTTTATAAAAAAAATATCAATTTTTATTTTTACTTAATCCAGTTCGTTCGTTCGTTTGTTCGTTCCTTCGTTCGTTCGTTCGTTCTTTCAGCCTTATTGCGCCCACAGCTGGGCATATGTCGGCCTTAATCTAGTATTAGTGTGATTTCTTGTTGTGTTATTTTTTTTAATTATTTCTATTACACATATTTATTAATAAAGTAAATTAAAAATTTAGTCTGCACAAGCCAAATATACATCTGGAAGCTTCTTCCAAGTATAGCCAAGATTGGCTTTACTAGATTGGGCTATTGGATTCCGAGTAGGCCAACCCATGTAGTGACTCTCTTGGTCCAACGCTGATCTAACTAATATAACTTTTGTATGATTAAACCCAATAGTAAAATTTGAACCTATGACTAATGCCAATAGCTTATAGCGCCTCCTGGTTAGAATAATACGTTATAAACATATAAAGTAACGATTTTTTTAAAATTTCATGCTTTATCCCGCATAAGAGCATAGCAAGGTAGTCAGAGACAACGTAATGTCAAGACACTTCGTGGACCGCTTTACGCCCAAAATCAAGACAAGTTGTGTTAAGTGGCGATCATAACGCCGCACTTTGTCTTACCAGAGAGGAGAAATGAAATAGTAGGAATGGAACCACCAGTCCTATTTTCAGTCAGGCCTCGAGAAAAGTTTTCCTTAGTTTATTTTGGAAATATTAAAATTATCAACCGTCGACATTGTTTCAATTCTCAAATTCTTTGCCTAAAGAATTTCAAGAAAGGTTATGCCTATCTCGCATATAGCATTCTCCACTTTGACCAAAAAAACCAGTAATGCAAACATTTTTGAAAAAACATATAAAAACTTGAACGCAGCAGGATTCGAACCCGCGCCTCTTGGGAACCGTCCAAATTCCACTGAGTTTAAGCTTTTATAGGATTTTTCAAAAATATTTTTTAATCCTAAGTGTGGAATGGTTTAGCTCAAATGAGACTATATCTAGATACATTACTGTATTCGAAGTTATAAACGTCGAATTTAGTGAAGATGGTTGCATTACATCGTTATTATAATTATGGTTATAAGGAGGTCATCGTGGCGCAGTGAAACAGCGTCTGACTGTAAGCGCTGCTGGTTGTAGGTTTAATTCTCACTGGGATTATTTATAAAATTTTATTTTCATCACGCCGCTTTTTTAAGGCGTTAAGTTCGCCACTCAACACGCAAAGTCTCTATTTCGGCCGGAAAGTAGTCAAGTGGAGTGTCTTGACACTATGTTTCCCGGATACCCTGCTATATGGGATAAGACGTGAAGCTGCTATGTAATAAAAAAAACACTAAAACAAACGTAAAATTAATATGTAGAGCTTAAAATGAAAAATCATTTTTAATGTACAAAATTCTTTTTTTTTTAACTAAATAATCAAGTTTGTTATTTTTTAATTTTATTGTTATTATATTCTTCTTAAAATTTCATAATTTTCTGCTTTATTCCACATACCAGGATAGACATAGAGAAAAAGAGAACATTGTGTCAAGACACTCCGTTTTCCGCTTATCCGAATTCTAGACGAACTCTACAAAAATTAGTATATTTAAAAAGAATATTATTTCAATAGTGTGCGCCTGAGCTTTACTATTCTAGCTTCTATGACCCCTTTAGATCGGTTGCATCCGCTTGACAAGCAACGAGCGAGCACGTCAATAACTCTAACTTGAAACTAATACATTCACATGAAAATGATATTACAATAATGTTCTTAGAAATTTTCAACATAAATAATATTTTAAATTTAATAATTTTACTGTCGTTTTCGCTTATAAAGAGGTTGTGATGAAGATGTTTGTATAAGAAATGTTATTTTTTATGTGTTTTTTATTCTTTTATTCGAACCCACGCCTCTTGGCAACGTCCTTGTGCTATAGATAACTAAACCATACGTTACTAACGAGCAACGTTGAAATAAGTCAACGATAGTTGCTGATCTATTAAAAAGTTTATATATTTTTTTTACCTCAAAAATTCTTTTAACTATATTACAATATTTTGTATTTATTTGTTTGTCTATATTTTACGTAGTATTAAAAATAAAAATAAACCCCCTAATGATATTCAACACATAACCCTTTCTCACAAGACCTTTTAAATGAACCACTTTACACGAAATGTCTAGAATTTGGGCAGAAGTCATTAAGGTCCAGGTTAAGTTTAAGATTCCTTAAGGGGCCGTCCGTCCTTGTCACAATTGGTCACATTTGTGAGATCGTCGTTGTCAAGCAATGTCACACTTTGTCAACCCCCTCCATCACTCATATCGTGTGACGTAATTTATGACCCCAAACTACCCTGCTATGGAAAAAAACTATAAAGCTATTAAAATTTAAAAAAAAAAATTCTTGTAATTTGCGTAACACTGTACTCTATCTATTAAATGGTAACGAGTTGGGGTCGTTCATGTCAATCGGTTTACAAATCCTTAATGTGAAGGATGACTTTGAATAAATAGAAGTCTAGATTTTAACATGAGATAGATATTAGGTAATTGGTCTGCAATTTAGATGTTGCTCTTGATAGTTTTAGGATGATTTCTTTGTTCTTATTTTTTATACGTAAATTTTGTAAGAGGCCGGTCATGGAGTAGTGGGACAGTGTCTGACTGTAAGCGCGACCAGTTTTGGGTTCGATTCCCACTCGGGGGAGTAATTATATTTGAATTATTTTCACTTCCTAGCTTTGGTAAGACAAAGTGCGGCGTTGAGTTCCGCCACTCAACATGAAGTATCTCAGATTCGATGGAAAGCAGAATATATTATATAATAATATAATATAAAGTGTATTGACACTAGATACTTTTCTACTTTTTTTATCTACCTTGCAATGCGGGATATTGCGTAAAGCTAAAAAAAATAAAAAAAAAAGTTCTACGTGCATTTTTTAAGTTACTGTACAGACATAGCAGACATTATTTGAATATACTCGAAATTTTAATATATTTTACCTTATGTTTACCTTATATTTGAATTTATGTTTACCCTTCACAAGTTACTTTCTGTATGTTATAGTATATGGAAAAATATTCCAATAAATCTATTAATATAATGATAGACAGTGTGTTAAGTGTTGGAACTAAACGCCGCACTTTAATTAAGTAGAAATGAAAAAAAAACATGTATGTATATATGTTATAATAAAATAAAGGCCGGTCGTGGCGCAGTGGGACAGCGTCTGACTGCAAACACTACCGGTTCTGGATTCGATTACCACTTGGATGAATGATTTTATATAAATTATCTTCATTTCCTCGTTAGGACAATGCACGGCGTTGAGTTCGCCACTCAAAACGTAATGTCTTCGATTCAGCGGAAACAGAAGTACGGAGTGGCTTGACACTAAGTAATTCCTGATTATCCTAATGTGCAGAATAAAAACGTGAAGCTAAAAAATAGAAAAAAAATCATTTTTTCTTCGATTAAAATTCGAACTTACAACCATCTACAGTCATAAGTAGTTTATTATAATTAATCTTAATTGTACTATCAAATATATAGAAAAAAAAATCAAAATATATGTGAAACAAAGTAATTTTTTTCCGTAAGTATCATAATATAATTCATATAATTTACATTTAACAACATTCATTACTTCATTTAAATGAAACTATTTTAGACCACCATCAAGTATACCTGTGGCCACAGACTACTGTAAAGTGTTCGAAATGTCAGATTTTCAAAAATATATTTTCAAATATCAAAATATGCGCCGTTAATCCGTTTTAAATAATTTTATTTTCTTCATTACTAAATATTATATAAAAATTTTAATAATAAAATGTTTTGGATACTCTCATAACAAGCCATTATTTCATGTTAGGTCAAATCTCTTAGTAGCAAATAAGTCTGTAATTACTCAATTTAGTTCTAACTCGATAGCCATTATTGTAGTAATTTTACCTAATTGTGGGAATATTATACAGAAATGTTATGTTGAAAGTAATAAAAAAATTGTATACATTTTGATAACATTTATTCACTTCGTTTTAATCACACAGTGATTTGATTCATCTTTTTTATACAATATCTTTGATATGTACAAAATTATATTTTTTATATACTTTTTACTTATGCTGACTTTTAATGGCTAGAAACAATATTTTGCCGATTCATACGTCTAGGAATTTGCTAACTTTGGTCTAGTATTTGTAACCCTCCTGTGGACTGAAGCTTGGTGGTTGACGAGGACCCCCGAATTGAGATCCAGCTCCTGGTCCAGCTTGACTGGGTCTTCCATTTGAGGATGATGATGGACCAAAGGCAGGCTGTTGACCACCAGGTTGAGGTCCTCTAACTCCAGATGCACCTGAACTCGGTCCAAAGTCATTAGCTCCAGATCCTTGATTAAGGTTGTTAGAGCCAAAAGAGGGCTGATTAATACTTTGTTGGTATTGTGGACGAGAACCTGCACCCGAGATTCCATTTTGGGAGCCAGGACCAAAGGAGGGGCTTTGACTAGATCCTCCATTTACGCTTGGCTTGTTTCCAAAGGGCTGAGAGTCTTGTCTTATTTCATTACCACTGTCGAATGAAGGCTGGTTCGCATTTAAGCCATATTGATATCCTTGACCAGAGGCACCGTTGGAGCTAGATTGCTTTTGAATTCCGAAAGAAGATTGAGCAGATCCAAGGAAGGGCTGGGCAGATGCAAATGAGTTTTGTTGTCCTTGTTTGGCAATCCCACCTGGTCCAAACGAAGGTTCGTTTGATCCGAATGATGGCTGTTGTCCAGACTTGGATATTCCAGTAGTTCCGAATACAGCTTGATTAGAACCTCCTGATGGTCGTTGTCTATTGGGTGAAGTACTGCCTTGATTGCCGTTCTGTTGATATGATAGCCGAGACTTATCAAAGCCAGATTGATTTTGATTGCCCTGAATGCTTGAGCCACCAGAAGGACGACTAGACGGCAGTCCAAAAATACTTTGTCCACGTGATACAGAATCTTGAGATGAATCCGACGCGTAGCTTGATTGCTTTTGAGGTGTTACTTGGGGACGATTTTGTATCGAGGGACGTTGTCCTGCTGATGATATGGAACTACTAATTTGTGGTTGATTATACTGGTATCCATTATTTTGGGCTCCTTGTGCAGATTGCCCAAGCCTTTGTCCAGAAAATTGGTTTTGACCTTGTTGTCCATTTTGACCGTTGAGTTTTTGTTGGAATTTATTAGTTTGTCCCTCAAATCCATTTTGACCAGAGGAAAATTGATTAGATACTTCGCTAGATTGCTTCTGTCCGTAACCTTGTCCAGAAATACCTTGACCAAAAATGTTATTACCCTGAGGTTGGTTAATTCCTACACCTTGTTGTGCTTGACCTTGTAGCTTATTGTAAGCTGATGCTCCAGCATTGTATTGCCTTAAAGAGTCTTCAGATTCATATTCTTCTGGTCGGTAAGCACCTGAAATAATTAATATAAATTAAAAAACATACCATGCGCCCATGGTATAAATGTTCCTAGATAAAAAGACAACTCTTTTTACCTATGAACATTTTAAATTGATAAAATTAGAGGCGTTTTAATTTTGCTATTCAGAATTTATATCCTAGTGAAAATTTATAATTTGTAACACAAACCTTCTTGAGTTCCAGCGGCGGCAGCTTTAGCATTTTCTTCGATAGACTTTAAAATTTCTTCT
The DNA here is from genome assembly GCA_032432895.1 of Dryadula phaetusa. Classification (NCBI taxonomy): domain Eukaryota; kingdom Metazoa; phylum Arthropoda; class Insecta; order Lepidoptera; family Nymphalidae; genus Dryadula; species Dryadula phaetusa. The sequence continues at coordinate 316,085 of JAOYRS010000048.1, forward strand.
GGGATAGGGTGAGGGGTAGGCAAGTGTTCACCCTGAGGTTGATAGCCATTTTCGTCAGCAGTATACGATACGGAATATTTATATCCATCGTCACCAGTATAGGCATATCCACCTTGTGCTCTTACACCGTTAGTAGCTACACCAGATTCTTCAGCAGATATACCATTGGAGGTTTCATAGCTATAGTTATAAGATTCTCCATCATTATCATTGACATATTTCAAAATTTCAGCGTTTCTATCTGCACTTGCTTGGGGACGTTCAGATCGTGGAGCATAAGCGTTAAGTTGTCCAGAGCCAAAACCTTGGTTAAAAGAATTTTGTTGGCTTCCACTGGGTTGTCCAAAACCTTGAGAAGATCCAAGTCCACTGGATGCAGAAGGGCCGGATACCGGTCCAAAAGATGGAGTGTTACCTTTAAAAGAGCCAAATCCAATTCCTTGCGAGCCAGTGTCGGATGCACCAAAGCCTAAATTCTGACCTTGTCCAGGCTTAGCCTGAAAACCTTGATTGTTGGCTTGATTCGAAGCAGAACTGCCTACAAATCCAGATTGTTGCGCCGATGGAGAAACATTTTGACCGACATTCGGAGAATCGAAGCTGCTTGATCCAGAAGGCCTACCGAAACCTGATTGTCCAAAACCTGGCCCATTTTTAGATGACCCACTGGCGCTTCCTTGATTAAAATTTGAAGGCACTCCAAAATTAGCTGACCCAGGTGAGCCTGAAGGTAAGCCTGGTTGAAGTCCTGGAGCGATCAGAGAACCAGGGCTTCCACCAGCTGATCCAGCACTGGGTGGTGGAAGGTACGTCCTATCTAACTTATCTGCATAGCCGTAAGCTACAACTGATAGGATTATGAACTGAAAAAGGAAAACAAATATTTAATATAACTTTTAGCTTAATTTTTAAAGCCTTCATATATTAATATAAAAGCAGTAATATATGAAATAAGAGTTTCAAATATAACATTACTATTATATACAAAATAAATGAATTTTATATATATATATATATATATATATATATATATATATATATATATAAATTAAAAGAAAGAAATATATTACCAGCTTCATTTTAAAGCTGTATTTGTGGCAAACTATGAAAACTGAATGTGCTTAAGAAGTTTCATCCTATATTTATATAGAATTCGTTCACCGCACCGCATCGTACTTGGTAACCTTTGACTCGTGAGTGAAGATTCGCTTGTGTGAGTAATTGCCTAACATTTGATCGATTTTGTCGATACACTAATTATTGTGATCTGTTCAATGATTATTTGATATTTTTTTTAATTTTTTGAGCTATATATATTATGTATACTAGCTAATTAACATGGTTTTGTTTAAATCTTTCAATATTTATCATTGATATTTTATATTTTGTCTTGTGAAGGTTGTTTGTTTTTAATGTTAATTTATAATATATTATTTATTGGTTAGAATGGGTTCAATTCCCGTTAAAGAAAAACAATGATGTTTAAAGAAACCGATAATTTAATAAACCGTTAAATTATTGTGATCTGTACAATGATTTGATTTTTTTTATTTTTTTTTGGATTGTATGAAAAATGTTTTATACCAGCTAATTGACGTGGTTTCAAAATTTTTCAACGTTTATCGATGATATTTTACATTTTGTCTTTTGAATGTTGTTTATATTTAATATTATAAATCATAATTTAAAACAGTAAGAGTAGGTACAATTCCTATAAAAAAGAAAGTAATTAAAGAAACCAAAAAGTACTACAGATCAGGTCTGTATTTTAAGCGCTTCAAACGTGCAAGTTGAGGAGAAATAGTTTATTTAATTTATAGCTTCACGCTTTATCCCTTGTGGGATAGTGATTGTTTAAATTTTCTGGTAAGACAAAGTGCGGTGTTCAGTTTCACCACTCAACACGCAATGTCTCGAATTCGATGGAGAGCGAAGTACGGAGTGTCTTGACACTAGATACTTTCTGTCTACCCTACTAAGCTAAAAAAAATCAATATTGATATTAATACGTGGAATTACAACAACAAAAAACATAAATGCATAGTAAAACAAAAGACATTACTCTCAAAACGTACAGAATTTGCAAAGAAAATAGTCATACCAATCAGCAGTTCAATTAAATTCATACATTGTATGTATATATTGTATATATTTATATATAATATATTTATATATATTTTGTATATATTTATACAAAATTACCAAAACTAGACTATTATTTATACAACTTAAATTATCATATTATATTCTATCACTTTTAAATGTATGATCGTGACTGACGTTTTACAATACTTTCGTTCAGCTATTAATATTTTAGGCACAATTTCAACTTTTCCAACTTAATCCAGCTTTTCCAGCATAAATTAAACGCTTAAATTGGTTTTCTTCTTCTTCTTTCTATTTATCTTGGTCTAGTTCAGTTCTGGTAAAGACATCAGGTTCAAGATATGAAAATAATTTAATGTCATCATATTCGGACACATGTACATTTTTTAAAATGAAACAGCCAAAAGTGGATCAAAAAAGCGTTGTCAAGTTTTCTTAAATCAATTGATAGATAGATAAAAATAAGAGCTTCACGCTTTAACCCGCATAGCAGTGTTTTCAGAAAAACCTAATGTCAGACACTCTGTTGACCGTTTTCCGCCGGAAGTACTCGACATCCGGCGGAAAGTAAGTGCTGAACTCAACGCCACACTTTGTCTTTATCTTGAATTGGAATCGAACCTACAACTAATCGCATTTATATTTGATAGAGGGATATAGATAATACTAATAAACGAGCGAGAAGACCACAATCACCGGACTAGACCTTTTGGAGGGACTCCTCTATTAATTCCTTATATATTTTTTAGTCATATATATTTAAAATCACAAAAATTAAATAGGATCGTAATAATTCATGAACGCCCATAAGTCCGTGGCTTGTAACAAGAAACCTCAAAAAAATACTTATAAATAGCCGTTAAATATGAATATTGAAATATGTCACTTTACTTTCTACTCTCCGCTCATTTAGAGGTAGAGTTCAATTTTTTTTATATATTTTTTCCTCCCACTAAGAACTTAGACACCATCTATAGTAGTGATTTAGCGTATCTGGATTTTTATTTTAAAACTCGAAAATAAGAGCACTCCTTAGTTACTCCTTATTATATCAGCTGTTTGCCAGAGAAAGTCTCGCCCAAAATCAGTCGAGCCGTTCCAGAGATTAGCCGAAACGAACAGACAGATATAAAAATATTATAAAATATTATATTTAGATAAAATATTGCAAAAATGTTATTTTGGCAACCTACACATATTATACATATATCTTATTTAAATATTACAAACAGACACTCCAATCAGATTTATTTATACTAATGTATAGACAAATAATTTCTATATATATACATATTTTATAAATAAACGTTAAGTTTAATTTAAACGTAATATAAATATAATTGCGTGTCAATTGCGCAACGCCATGGTGTCAATTTTAATGTGTAATCTTTTGTTTTAGAACACAGTCCCTCGAGCGCTATTATTATTACTCTAACATTCTCACCACTATTTTAGAACAAATTCGATGTATTTTAACGATTCAAATCCGTTAGAGGGGCAACTTTTATATGTAATTTTGAGCTATTTGATGTTTTTGTCGGTAATAAAGTAAATAGAGATGTGTACTACGCGTAGTATACTTGATAGAAGCAAAGGAAGCAAAGTAGAAATAATACTGAAGTCATTTTCAAAAGACTACGTTTTACCATTTAAAATGAAAATTGTCTTTTCTTAAATATTTCCTATTATTCTGATCTATCTGACGTTAATTTTCGTGCGGTACTATAAAAAAATATTATATTATCATCGGTTCCGGACACAGGAGCACATTTTGAAACAAAGTAAGCGTTGCAAAATTTTCTTTTGTAAATTATTAAATACAGGTGAAGTGTTAAAAGTGTTAAAACATATTATTTTATTAAAAAGTCATAAAAATGTTTCTGTTTCTCTTGAATGGAAAATAGAGAGACCCTTTCCTCTGAATTACGCTAATTATTTCCTCAGAGCGGAGATATAAAAATAAATTTTAAATATAATTATTTCCACGAGTTGGAATCGAACCCATAACCGATCACGTACATTCAGACGTTGTAACACGATGGTTAAGTAGTTTATTTAAAAATTTACACTATAATTTAACTAAGAATTCCAATTTAATTCTTGTATAATAAAACAACACACGTGAACAAACTCCCTAAGAACCACTAGTTAAGAAACATATCAATATCTCAAGGTGCCTAAAGGCTCTAATTATTTCTTGAGTATAATATAGAAAAAAAACGTATTGCGTTAAATAATATAATAATGACTATTCATTAGCCTTGTTTTAGAAATTTAATGGGCGTTTAAGAACCTTATGGTACCGTGGTTGTAAATGAAGGCTTAGTTATGGGTTCAAATATCCAAGAAAAGAAATTATAAGATTTTAGTTAAATTTCCGAGATCGCTACAGAAGACGCAAAGTATCAATTTGGGACGGTAAGCATTCAACGGAGTGTCTGGACACTAAGTTCTCTATGACTATATTGCTATGTGGAATAAAGCGTGGAACTTTTAGTTAGCTGGCCATTTTAGTGACTGTCAAATATTGCGAGCTAATGTGACCCACTTCCCAGTGTCTGATTGAGCTGAAATTTGGTATACTTTAGTTCTGATAACAATGCAATTATATATAATCAGTCGTGTTGTTAATCCAAAATGGCCGATATAATAAAATGGCGGATAGCGTATTTTTTTACAATCCATCCAATAAGAGTAACAAGTGAATGGGCTTGATTACAATACCTTTGCAACAAATCCAACATGGCTTCGAAATGTTGTGTTTAAAGTTACATATTTTTATTTAAAAAAAATATATTTTAATTACCTCTCTTGAATGGAGCTTTCCATCTGAGATTTCTATTTAAAATATGGAAATTAAGAGTATTTTGACTGCAAAATATAAAAAAAAAGATTTTTATTATGTAATCGACAAAAAATATTTTGACACGTGATGACCCTCAACTACTTTATAGCAGTGTACTTTATAGAGTCCACTCTGGTAACATAAAGTGCGGCGTTAAGCTCGCCATACAGCCTACAATACCACGATTTTGGCCAGAAAACAGTCCACGATGTCTTGACACTAGGTTGTATTTGCCACCCTGCGTACGGAATAAAGCGTGAAGGTGTAATAACAATATATATATATATATATATATATATATATATATATATATATATATATATATATACTTTTTTTTTAGCTTCACGCTTTTATCCCGCATAGCAGGGTAAGCAGAAAGTACCTAGTGTCAAGACACTCCGTACTTCGCTTTCCATCGAATTCGAGACATTGCGTGTTGGGTGGTGGAGCTCAACGCCGCTCTTTGTCTTTACCAGAGCGAGCAAGTGAAAATTATTTAAATATAATCACTCCCCCGAGTGGGGGTCGAACCCACTACCGATCGCGTTTACAGTCAGACGCTGTCACACTGCGCCACGACCGGCCTCAATAACGATATATGATTTTCATACATTGACTGATTAATACATGTTATGAATGCAAAAGATCATAATGATGGAATTTGGTTTAATCATCTTTCACGTAAAAACTAGAGAACAAATGTAAGTAAAATTTTTAATTAATTAAATTTTAGAATTAAAATATATTTATTATATCTATATTAAATAAAAATTAAGTTTACAATATTAAAAGCAATTATTGTTATAGAAGGAATTTTCAATTATATATTAAATAAATATATTTACTTTTTTTATTTTATTTTAACGTTTAATTTTTATTTACATTGAGGTAGTGGCTTAGTTAGTTATATGTCTTAACCGCGATGACTGTGGGTTCCAAATACTTTGAGAGAATTCTTCATAGAAAATGATATTTTTATTTTTTCCTCATCCTACTTTACCTTACCTTACCTTACCTTTACGTACATAATAAGATCCCTATACAAAATCTCTATGAAAATATTTAAAATATTTGAAACTGCTTATTAGTAAATGTTGAAATGTAGATTTTCTACAATGATTTTTCGAATGTCGAAATCTAAGCGATAAATCCGCTTATAATAATTCATCCAAGTCTTAAAGAATAAGATTTAAAACTATATATTTACTTATATATTTATATATTTATATATATATATATATATATATATATATATATATATATATGTATATATATATATATATATATATATATTTGACCTAAAAAAACATATATATTCTTCCATATTACAGAGATCGTTTCTATATAAGATATGTTATTTTGCTTGAGAACATTTATGAAATAATAAATATTTTGCCATTTGACACGACACTGTAAACGACTTTAGTACAATAGCGTGTTCCAGAATTTTCTATTCGTACATACGAGTATTGTATTAAGCAATAAATTGTATTTCTTTGAATACCAAATAATAGTCCAAGTGTTAATGTTCGCATGCTGGCAAATTTTTTATTGTGGAACCTGAGTTGAGAGTTTCATATATATATATATATATATATATATATATATATATATATATATATATATATATATATATATATATATATACCGCGTTATGTCTTAACAGAACAGTAAAAACAAAATAAATTTTAATTTTAAATATAAACATTTACGCGAGTGGAAATCGAACCCACAACCAATCGCGTTTACAGTCAGACGTTGTCCCTTCGTGCTACCATGGTCGAGTAGATTATTTCAACAATGGATATAAATTTAAAATATAATTTAACCAGTAATTCGTGAACAGACTTCCTAAGAACCGCTTGTTAAGTAACATATCAATATCTCAAAGTGCCTAAAGACTCTATTTCTTAAGTGTAATAGAAAAATAACCACCTAGAATCAATATATATATATATATATATATATATATATATATATATATATATATATATATATATATATATATATATATATATATATATATATATATATATATATATATATATTGTTTAGTGCATAATTTTGTAAAATATGAATATCTGCACATTAAATATAACTCCTAAAAATTGACTGAGGGCGATTTTAAAACGCAAATTTAATACAACTCATTGATTATTAATTGTAATTTGTCTGTATGTTTGTCTTTTTCTATGTACACGCTAATCTCTGAAACTATTGAACAGATTTTAATAATTCTTTTTTTTTTTGTTTTGAAGTTCTTAAACCTGAGCACCATATATGCTATACTTGTCACATTCACATTAGTGGCTGGATTCCATACTATGGAATCATATGAATAGTAGGAGATTTGAAAATGGCGTCATAGCAAAAGTTGCTCAGAATCATAGACAGTTTTCTATGATAATTATTGTATATAGGAAAAAAGGTAATAAACGCCACGCAAAGGAAATTGTGGGATTATCTATATGTTAATACCCGAAGGCAAATAAATGTTATTAGAATATTCGAATGTGGAAAACAAATATATTTTATCTTGGATGATATCGTGACGCATTATGTCAGCGTTTGACTGTAAAATTGATGGTTCTAGGCTCGATTTCCAATCGGGAGTGTGATTATGTTTAAATTATTGACATTATACAGGTCTGACGATACAAAACGCGGCGTTGAGCTTTAGCACTCAACATCCAACGTCACAAATTGGGGCAGAAAGCGATGAACCTAGTTCTCATAATAAAATCTTTCTTTCTGCTTCCACTGCTATACATACCGTATACATACACGCGACAAGTTATATTTTAGGCGGTTTTGCTTAGTGTAAAAATTTTTTTTTTCTTTTAAAAGCTTTAAATAATAAAGCTTGTTTTAAAAAAAAAAATCTTTACCATTATTTTAATATAGTGTAATAGAAATTAATCAAACGTTACGCAAATGCGTTACGTTATTAAAATAATAAGCCACTTAATTGGAGTCAGAATAACATCGAATAAACTTTTAATTTCATCCGAAAATCAGTTTAAATAAGTCTAAAAATTTATATTTAATATTAAACATACAAAATATACGAAAAAAAAATACAAAAAAATATATATTTCATTAACCTTATGTTCAATTTCAATTTAATATTCTGCATTCTTATGTAAATCAGTATATATTTACAAAATAAAGGAGGTTTTTATCTTCATTCTAATGTACGACCTCGCTCGTTCTTAATAAGCCTTAAATATTTTAAACTCGATATTGGATTATAATTTTATACCTATATAATAATAATATTTGAATAAAATATTTAAAAAAAAATGGAGTATTTTTTATAAGGTAGGCCATAGTGGTTCAGTGGAACACTGATCAAATTCGATAGTTTGTGGGTTCGATGTGTGAGAAGAATGGTTATATTTAAAATTTCTTTCCATTTCTCTGCTCTGGTGTATTAACAGAAAGCGCGGCGTTAAGTTCAGAAGTTTCGATTTCACGATGAAAGCAGTCAACGTATTGTATTGAAATAAGGTTATATCTGACTACCTTGCTATGTGGGATAAAGCGTGAAGCTGAAGATAAAAAACATTAGTTAATTTAATTAAATCTTACAATTCTATTTTATACAATTTCTTGTTGATTTTCTTATAAAAATTGCACTTGTGTCCGATAATAGTACGACAATATCATAATAGCTTGGTTCTGATGTCCTTGCCAGCACAAATAGAAACAAATAAGATCTTTGATTTTCGTGAGTTTTAGACATTTCAAATTAAACTATTTTAAACGGATTAATTGCGTATATTTTGGTATTCGATTTTTTTTAAATTGACGTTTCGAATACTTTACAGTAGTCGCTGGTTTACCTGTGACTACAAATAAATAGTTTCATTTAAAACAGAAAGTAGTTTTAGACCTTATTAGATTTTGACTCAGCCTTGACTGGATTTAGTTAAATATTAAAGTAATAAATTTTAAATATTAGAATTTAATGTATTTTTTTGGGCTTCTCTACGCCCAAAGTATCGATTGTGCTTTATCTGTTCTTCATTCAAGGAGTAAAAAATTTTATATATAATTTTATATATTATTATATAAAAGTTTTATATATTACATTAAAGATCGTTGACTTTAATAATTAAAAATTGATCTCCTAGTAAATAATGCTAAACACGTTAATTGCATGTTGCTTTAGCAACGTGTCGTGTTACAGCGTCTTACTGTAAACGCGATCGGTTGTGGGTTTGATTCCCACTCGGGGAAATGATTATATTTAAATTATCCTCATTTTTTCGTTCTGGTAAGACACTCAACACTTTATACTTTCTATCTACAATGCTATGCGGGATAAAAGCGTGAAATCGGGTAATTTTATTGGAATAACTTAAGCGGAGGTGTGTTTTTATAGTTATTGCCCACTAATTGAATCAAAGTGCCTCCATAGTTTAAAATAATTGAAGATTGCTTAAAAAAGTGACATTTTCTATATCGTGACATATGAAGGTCGACCCATAATGCCTCTTCCGGTTATTACACTCTTTGAACATTTGCGAAATCATATATTATGATTTAGCACGCAATGGTTCAGGGTTCTATTCTTTCTCAAGAAAATGAATATATATTATTACAAGAAGACCGGTTGAAGAGTTATCAACGTGTATTTCGCTTTATATAAACGTGTATGTCAAATACACGATACTGTGTGTTGATTGATTTAATATATTTTCATGCATTATTTCGATTATCTTAGAATTGTGCATTCTTTCTCTATATAAACTATAACTATGCCTAATTTCATAATTCTCAGCTTGCGTTTTATTTGTAAAAAGGGATACAAAGATTTTGCTTTGTTTATAATACATAGGTAATATATGGACAGCCTCTAATTAAAACCAGTTCAATTGCCACTTAAATAAATGATTATATATATTTTTTGGTATCTCGTTCTAGTAGACTCAGCGCGGCGTTGAGTTTCGCTACCCCAGTAATTTTAATAAAAATGAAATATTTTTACAATGCGAGAAGCTAACACTATAAAACACCTTGCTCTAGACATTGAACTCATTGCCCCATTATTTTATTACTATATCATGACTATAAAATTGTTTAGGTTGGTTTGTATTTGTATACATATAATGTATATTATAAGCTAAATAACTGTGTGTTAACTGAATATATATATATATATATATATATATATATATATATATATATATTTATATATATGAATTTGTATTGCGTACCACTCCCCCCCTAATCCCCCGTTTCAACTGACCAGAATAGATAAATGCAATTATTTTAATATTATTTTTTTAAGCTTCACGCTTTGATCCTGCATAGCGGGATATATATAGGAAGTACCTAATATCACTCCGTACTCCGCTTTCTGCTAACTTTGAAACATTCACGTTCAATGGTGAAACTTAACACCGAGTTTTGTATTACCACGACGAGGAAATGAAAATAATTTAAATATAATGATTCCTTCAACTGGGAATCGAACCCACAATTGATCGCGTATACGGTTAGATATTACACCGCTGCGTCACAACGACCTCCACTAAAATTAACAAGTTTTGCAATAACGATAAAAAGATTTACAACAGAATCACGCTTTATTATAAAACAAAATAATATTACTACGTGTGATAAATTTCGAAATAACTACATTAATATTCATATTATATTGTCTTACATTAAACGTGATTGGTTGTGGGTTCTATCTCTAGAAGCATCAATGATTGCAATTTTGTTTTTCCGTTCAAATAAACAAGACGTGGCGTTGAGTTCCGCCAATCATCTCTCCATATCCAGTGGAAGGCGCCGAACGGAGTGTTTCTCTTCTGCAAAAGAAATTGTTCGCAGTTTTTATAAATCATATAAATGCAGTTGTAGGTTTAATTTGTATAAGGAAAAATTATTACTTAAAGATATATTTCTCTTGCTAATATGAATATTAGTCTCTAACCTACCAAACGAAAAGCAGCGGAAAGAGGAGAACGGAGTGTCCCTACGTCTCTCTTTCTTGCTATATGATAGAAATTCAAACTCAATTTTCTTTCTAAGTAAAATTTGGTCCTAATGCTAAAGAATCCTATCAGGTACCTACATACCAAATACACAATTATGGCACCTGAATAGTCATTTGAATATATATTTTTTAAATAATTTCACCAAGGTATACGATCAATAGAGTGTCTTAACACTAGGTTGATAGTTATAGACAAGGTGCCAAGTAAGAAACGGTCTGAATTTGTTTTTTTTTAATAATTTAAAGATTTCTTGTTAATCTTAATACCGGTCTTGGAACAGTGCGACAGCGTCTGACTGTAAATGCTAACGATTGTGCCTTCGAATGCCACTCAGGGTAATGATTATTTTCATATATTTAAAATATTTTCATTTCCTCGCTCTCATAAAACAAAGCGTTGAGTTCCACCATTCAACAATGGATATCTCGAACTCGACATAGTGTTTTAACACTTAGTATTGTCTATCCTGCTATACGAAATAAAGGCGTGAAGCTAAATAAATAAATAAACTTATTTTAAATTAAATATATATATATATATATATATATATATATATATATATATATATATATATATATATATATATATATATTATTTTAAAAAAATATCGCAATATTTGTATTAATTTCGTGAGGTGTCAAAACACTTTAGGTCAAGCGGCACACGAACTCGTGACCACGTGTCAATATGTTAATGTAACTTCTGTGACCTCTGCACTGAACTGAAAGGGTGACTTATAAGGATGATTTGAATTAAGAAACATAAATTGATATGTACATGATAATTTTAATATAAAAGTTTAGTTATAAGTCGTTTACATTTTAAAGTAATGATTTAGTTAGCGTAGTGGAACAGTTTGAGTGTATAACGCGATGGTTCTGTGTTTGATTTCTGCTCGAAGGAATTATTTGATATTTCCATTTACTGTTGCAAATTCCAACTTTATAGGCAAAGTACCTAACACTTTGCATTTTCACGCTTTTATCTTGCATAGCGGGGTAGGCAGAAAGCACCCAGTATCAAAATACTCCATATACCGCTATCCGTCGTTAAATGGCAGAAATGAACGCCGCACTTTATCTTATCACAGCCAGAAAATAGATATATTTTATGTTCTCTCCAGAGAGAATTGAACCCACGCTTGATAAAGACCTTCTTGGTTGTTATTGTCATTGAGAAATACTAAAATAATAGACCAGAGATGATAATTTAAAAAGGTCAAAGGAATATTAATAACGACATATCTTATGTACGTAATATGTATATTTAATACAGAGTACTGAAATGATTCAATAATCCAAGGTTGATATTAAATAGCGCTTCGCTAATGCTGTTTTAACGATTATGATGATTTTAAGCTTCACGCTTTTATCCCGCATAGCAGGGTAGATAGAAAGTATCTAGTGTCAAGACACTCCGTACTTCGCTTTCCACCGAACTCGGGACATTGCGTGTTGATTGGTGGAACTCAACGCCGCACTTTATCTTACCAGAACAAGGAAGTGGTAATATTTTTAAATATATACTCCCCCGAGTGGGGATCAAACCCACAATCGGTCGTGTTTACAGTTAGACGCTGTCATACTGCGCCACGACCGGCCAGGTTACTTTCTTATAACTTAAAATATATTTTAATAACTAAATACATATTTTTTATAACTTTTCGCTTTATCCCATATTAGATGGTAGTCAGAGACAACCTAGTGTCAAGACACTCCGTTGAGTGATCCACTCGAATATGAGACATTGCGTATCGAATGCAGAACTCAACACCGCGCTTTATCTTACCAAAGCGAAGAAATGAAAATAAATACTAAACATAATTATTTTTTCGAGTGGGAATTGTACCCGTACATAATCGCGTTTACAGTCAAAGGTTACATCACTATCCCACATTGGTTTCTATATATCGATATTCATGGACAAATATATCAAATTTGATCTTTCTTACATGTTAACTAAGGTGATATCGAGTTAATCAACATATGCCAACATATGTCAGTAACGTCAGTCCTATAGGAAGCCACTATCGGCTCAGATGACAGTTCTGCTGAGAAAAGAGAACGAGAGACTCAATGCAACAATCAAATAAAAAAAAATACTATACATACAAGACACTTTCGTAACAAGTGACACAGACGTTGCCATGGTTACATGAATATTACGCGTCAACAAGAGCTCCAGTTTTACTGCATATTATAAATATTGCATATCAGAATTGAATCCACAATCGATATTAAAAAAGGGAATACATAACATCTGCACCATTACGGTATTTGATTCATACAAAAAATGACCTAATTTATATATCAGATTTCTTAGAACAAAAATACATGTGAAAAGATATTACGATATATAAAGTAAAAATACTTACATACATACGTACGTACATTCTCATGCCTTTTAAATGAAGATTTAAAATATATATATCATATTGCGTTGTGTTTTTGCATAATTTTTTTTCTTTTTTTTAATTTAATCGCGTGTGAGATCTTAATTTTTTTTTAATTATTTACTTTTATTCATTTTTTTTATTATTTTTATGCAATTATTGTATTTCGTTGAATTTCGGCGAATTAAGATATATTGCTCGTGAATTTAGAAATTGAAAACGTCGTGATCCAGTAAATATCAATGGTTGTGGGTTTGATTCTTTGTTTTTAGCTTCACGCTTTTATCCCGCATAGCAGTAGTACCTAGTGTTATGACACTCCGTACTTCGCTTTTCACCGAATTCGAGACATTGCGTGGTGAGTGGTGGAATTCAACGCCGCATTTTGTCTTAGCAGAGCGAGGAATTTAAAATTGTTTTAAATATAAACACTTCCCCGAGTGGGAATCGAATCCACAACCGATCGTGTTTATAGTCTGATACTGTCCCACTGCGCCACGACCGGCCTCAGGGTTTGATTCCCATTTGGAAAATTGTTAAATTTAAATTATCTCATTCATTTTTTCTTGAAAGTGTGACGAACAAACATACTTACCTTCTCAAAAACTTTCAAATTTATAATATTAACAGTATATATACGTTTTTCATCCATACTTTATTACTAAGCAAGCGTTTATAGTAAAATTACGACATTGTGGAACGTGTCGTGTTAGAATGGAATCGTACAGGATATCACGAGAGGCACTAATGAGGAGCTTATCAATTGGAACAAACAAAACAGTATTGGTGTTTAAATTATGTAATTATTTAGTTTACATGTATATATAATATGAATATATTGGAGGCCCGCCGTAGCGCAGTGAGACAGCATCTCAATTTTTTTTTTTTAAACCTTTTATTTAACCTGGGAGTTTAGTCATAAATTTGACTATGTCACCCCCGTACAGGAAAGATGCAAAATTACATTATTTCTTAGAATTCTAAACAACTAATAAATTAATTATTACAACTACTTAAAATATAAGAGAGTGCTTCTGAGATTGCTATCAACTCACTGTGCATTATAGACACATCTGCTTCAATTTTAAACTTGATTGTTATACCTGGCTGAGGGTCAAATATTGCTGCACCTGAACCAGTTCTGTCTTTAGATCCATCAGTGTATAATTTATAAAAAGAATTATATTTATTATCCAGTAGAAGCCGACAACAATTTTGCATATCTAATCTATTACATAATGATTTAGCCATATTAATACCTTCAAGAAAAGAAACTATATTTTTTGATATATCTAAGCTACTGATCCAAGTCTGAAGAGAATAAATATGTAATTTTTTAATTACTTTAAATGAATATTGATTTAAATACCTGTATACCGTGATAAGCAATGGTATTTTTCTGTTTCTCCAATAAGAACTATCACAAATATTATTTAATGACTCTAATACATCTACAGTTAAATTGTCTTCGAAAGATTTTGACTTTAATACAAATTTACCAGCTAGATATTGCCTTCGGATTTGAAGAGGTGGAATATACAATTCACTCTCCATAACATGTATCGGTGTTGTTCTAATAAACCCGCCAATAATTCGCAGTGACCGATTTTGCACTTTGTCTAATTTGCTTAGATGACTTTTTATGCTATTTTCGTATAAAAAGCTTCCATAATCTAATCGGCTACGAATAATCGATATATACAGACGCCTTAAGTGAATCGGATGAACCCCCCACTGACTACCAGCCAAAACTTTAAAAAGATTTAAAAATTTAAGGGTTTTGTCTTTAATCTCATTAATGTGTCTTCCCCATTTTCAACTCCTATCAAGCCACATTCCCAAATATTTAACACTATCAACTTGTTGTATGTTACTGTTATTATTAACTAAAGAAAATTCTGTATTACTTCTGCGTTGGCCTCTACTAAAAATACACATTTTGGTTTTTCTTTGCGATATGTTTAACCCAAGCTCTTGTATAAGATTACAAAAAATATTTAATACACATTGAATATCATTAACAGCCAAGCCTATTACCCTATTTGAACTATATATCACAAAATCATCTGCATACTGGGAAATATATACATTCTGAATCTCTCGACAAATTTTCCTGGTAGCAATATTAAATAACAAAGGTGATAATGGGTCACCTTGAGGCAAGCCCATTCCTGAAGTACGAGATACTTTTTGATTATTGCTAATTTCAATAGTCAAAACCCTTTCATGAAG
Source organism: Dryadula phaetusa (assembly GCA_032432895.1). Taxonomy (NCBI): domain Eukaryota; kingdom Metazoa; phylum Arthropoda; class Insecta; order Lepidoptera; family Nymphalidae; genus Dryadula; species Dryadula phaetusa. The sequence goes on from JAOYRS010000048.1 coordinate 331,671, forward strand.
GTATTCCCATAGGTATCGACACAATAAAGCGCCTATACCTGCATCATCGACAGAGTTTATTAAACTTGCTATATTGATATTATTATAAGCGTTATCTACATCAATAAAGCATCCAACTGTCGAGATCCCTTTAGAAAAGCCTATTTGAATTCGAGTTATTAGTCGTACTAGATTATCATAACAGGAACGTGATCTCCTAAATCCTATAGTTTCATTTGGAAAATAATTATTCTTTTCAAGGTACGGTTAATGATAGTATGTAGTAGTTTACAAACACATGATATTGGTGCAATGGGTCTAAAACCGGATATTGATCTATTACTTATTCCCGGTTTCGGTATAGGAACTATCTTAACCTGCCTCCATTGATTCGGTACAAAACCGTCTCTTAAGAATCTATTGTATAATGATACAAGTACATTTTTTCCTGATTCCGGCAGATTACTAATCATGGAATAGGTTATACTGTCCGCTCCTGGTGCCGTGTCTGAAAATTTTAATAAATTGTTTAATTCCTGTACCGTAATCGGGCCTATCAGCCTTATGTTCTCGGACTTAAATACTGGCTGGTTTGGATTCACATAATCTGGTGCCAAACTATATAGTAAAGATTGAGATATTTCGCGATCAATACACGATTTCGACGATTTGTATCCCTTAATCCATTTCATACGGAACCACATTTCACAATAGGTGGTTTTCTCATCCACTTTATTACAATAATCTTGCCATGTTGTAAACATACCACGTCTTATGTCTTTTTGTGAAATCCCAACCCTTTCTCGCAAACTATCAAGGTTATTAGGAGTAGGGTTTTTTCTAAAATTTGCTAGAGCTAATCGTCTTTTAGCCACCGACCACGATATATTTTGTGACCAATAGGGTTTTGGTTTAAACTGATTACTCTTTAAAGGGTTTTCAGATATTTTAATGTAAGGGATGGCTTCTTCTGCGGCAAGATTTACAATGCTAATAAACCCATCATATGCAAGCTGATTGTCACTGGGAAAACTATATTCATTCAAGTAATGTACAATAATTTCCTTATATAATGTCCAATTAGCCTTTTTAAAATTTCTATATTTTTTAATTGCGGGATTTATGTTAGTATCTAGCTTAATTTTGAGCATTAAGTGGTCACTTCCCAAACTTTCATTTAAAACCTTCCAACTTAATTTGATAGCAATATCTTCAGATGCCAACGATATATCAGGACACGTTCTCTGGACCACCCCATTAACTAGTTTTATACGAGTATCAGTACCATCATTTAGAGTAATACAATTACATTCTAAAATTGCATCAAATATCTGGGAGCCACGTGAATCAGACTTCGTGGACCAATTAGGATGGTGTCCATTGAAATCTCCTGCAATTATTGATTTGTGGCCAAACATAGAGAAAAAATCGTTCCAATCTTGAAAGCAAGTGTTAACAGTTGGAGGACAGTATACTGAAACTATATTTTCAATATCAGCACAATTATATAGTTTTACATATACATTTTCTATTTCAGTGTTCGAAATATTTAAGTATTGTTGTTGTGCTTGTATAGATCGGTGTGTAATTATAGCAACTCCTCCAAATCCATCTCTCCGATCAGATCTAAAGATGTTATATCCACTAATATGAAGACTGCTGTTCGGATCTAACCAAGACTCACTAATTATAGCAATGTGTACCTTCTCCTGATATAACAGTAACTCAAATTCAGACAGTTTTGGTCGTAGACTTTGGGCGTTCCACTGGAGTATATTTATTGATTGTAAGTTATTGCTATTATCCATATTGGCTTAAGAATTTTACACATGGCCAATCTGATATAAGTTTTACTATCAATAATACAACTTCCTTATATATGATATTTAAGCAATCTTTAATTTTTTCCTCCCACGTCAAGTCTTTTTCCAATATTTTCTCCTTTAACTTTATAAAAACTAACTTCCATTTATTAAATCTCGACTTTGCTTCCTTTTTGTTTTTTCCCTGATCTTCCGCTTGCTCTTCACTGCTTAATGACTCTGATTCTGAATGTCTTTCTTCCATAATCTCCAAATTAATTGTTTCATTTATGATCCCTCCAAATTATGATCTTTTTCATGATTCATGGTTCTCTTGTTTCTAATTTTCTCCTTCGACAGTCTTTTATCATTAGTTTTGGCCTTGGTTACCTCAGCGTAGGTGTTTCTTAAATGTATAGAGGTTATCTCCGAGTTATTTCCAATGACTTTGGCTTTATTAGTATCTCTGTATAAAGTTGGGAATGTTTCCTTTGAAAATTGAAGAGCTGGAGGAGGGCTCGGGGGAACATATATTGTTAATGCTTTTTTATAAGTGCAACCAAATTCCGCCATAAGCTCTCGAATTCGCTTTTCTTTAATGTAAATAGGACATATTCTAGCCATGGACATGTGATTGCCACCACAATTATTACAAACAAATGAAGTACGCTCACAATTTTGATGGTTATCACCACACTTTGGGCAAATAATTTAGTGTGATGGACATATCTTTATTGAGTGTCCATATCTCCAACAACGTGAACACTGCGTAACAGGAAATACATACGGCGTTACTCTTATTGTAGTATCAAATATCTTTATGTGTGACGGTAAAGATGAGCCCTTAAAACAGATTCTTTTAGCTTCACTTGCCTGCCAACTTCCATTAAAACCATTTCTTCGTTTTAACCGCTTCACTCCTAAAATTAATATGTCACTATATAAACTTTCTAAAATTTCTTCATCCGTGAGATCCATATCTATATCTTTTATCACACCATATGTCTGATCCATTTCCATAGTCTTGTAGGTTCTATATCCATTTTCATTAAAAAAATTATTACTCATTAATTCTTCTGCACTGTCTTCTTTGTCGAAATGAATCAACACTTTAAATGAATTAATATATTTAACTCGAACCACATTTTGAATATTTTCTGATTTTAAAGTTTTGGCCAATTTAAATTGCTTTGGAAGGGGTTCATTGGATACAATGCAGACTTCAATCATGTCCTCTGGTATTCTCTCCAACTCATTTAACTCACCAAGACGAGCAAATCTTTTCCCTTTTCTTTGCACTGTGGTCCAAACTTCTTCTCTGTTAGTCACCCTGGTTCTCTTATTTGGTCTTCTGTTGTCGTTTATCTCATTATTCAAAAGCTCTTCAACTTCCTCTGAACACTCCTGCATCTCACATTCCAAGTCATTCCGAACGTTCGAGTCACTGGTCGTCATATTCCCTGCTTATTCCGTGCGAATGCACTGAACATTGTAAACAACGTTGTCACGCAGTGTCGAGTGCGGCGGCCGATGCAATGCGACAATAACGCGTCCACTATCTACAAGCGCCCGCGCGCGAAATGAGCATCTCAATGTAAACGCGATCAGTTGTGGGTTCGATTTTCACTCGATTGATCGAGAGTGATTATATTTTAATTATTTTCACTTCCTTGCTCTGGTAAGACAAAATGCGACGTTGAGCTCCGGAACTCAGCACGCAATTTATCTAATATTTATTATATATACTGCCGATTTAGCTACAACACTTAAACACTGTAACATATATCTGTATACAGATGACACGCAAATCCACTATTCTTTTCACCCGGAATGTATCAGATGCTCTGAAGAGGGTTTAAATAAAGATCTAAAGGTCAATTTAACTTGGGTCACTAAAAATTCACTTGTTCTAAGCAAGTCTAATAAATCTAAATTTTTTGTAAATTTATAATAGATACGCTGCCTCAGCTAAAAATCGGCAATAAAGCCGTTGAAAGAGTGGAAATAGTGCGCAATTAGGGACTCCTTATCGATAGTGAGCTAAGATATACTGAGCATGTCAACACCGCCATTAGAAAATGTTTTTTCTCCCTAAAAATTTAATATAGATCGCTTGAATACCTTGAATTGAATCAGAACAGGTAAGAATTACCTTAATTGAAGCTCTGGTATTAAGTGATTTAGCATATTATGATACTGCTATAAAATCTGCTTTGATATTCCTAAATATAGTACAAAGAAAATATTTGTTAAAGAGACCAGAATATTTGTATAATATATATATATATATATATATATATATATATATATATATATATATATATATATATATATATAAAAATAGAATAGTTTGACTTTTGTATATTTTCTTTTATATTTTGTATATAACTCTAATTATCACATTCTAATTTATTTTTTATAGTTTATCAGCATAACCATGTTAAATATTGAATTTAAATTTATTCATTAAATATGAGAACTAACGTAAAGTAACTTAAAACGTTTTCCCATTTAGCAGGGTAGTCTAAGAAATCATGGCATTCCGTTCTCCGATTTGAAACCAAATTTGAAATACTGCACGTTGAATTATTGAATTGAACGCCGCGTTCTGTTGCATAAAGCGCAATCACTTTAAATTTTTCTCGAATTTCGAAGGGATCGAACGCATAGCCAACATACTGTAATCAGACTCATCCTCTACCCCTCATACAATAGTCAAACTCACTTCTACTCTAACGAATGCATATGTCAGGTATTGCAAACCAGTTATTCTATTCCGCAGTATCGAAGAATTCCACTCGGAATCTCGCATTTTTTTTAGCTTCACGCTTTTATCCCACGTAGCAGGGTAGACAGAAAGTAATTAAAATATAATAATTCCCTCGAGTGGGAATTGAACCCACATACAATCGTGTTTACAATCTCTCCAGTTAGCTGTAGGTTTTCTATATATATCACCTTTTATTTAATTTTTCTTACATTATTTATTAATATTATAATTTATAAAAATAATTATATTCTAATATCATCATAAAATTTTGCCACTAAAAGATTTAATTTGCTCTTGAGGCCGGTCGTGGTGCAGTGGAACTGTAGACGTGATCGGTTGTGCGTGTGATCCCTACTTGTGGCATTATATTTAATTTATCTTCATTTCCTAGCTCTGGTAAGAAAGAACGATTTTCCTTACCATTCTTTCATCGCTCATCCTCTCGACGTGCCCAAACCACCTGAGCACGTTCTACTTCATTCGCACTATAGCATTCCCGCTTACGCCTGCCATTCTTCGAATCTCTTCCCCGCATATAATATCAACTAAACTAATTCCACATATCCAACGAAGAGAATGCATTTCTACAGCGTTCATCTTTCTTTCATTTTTTTTATACAACCACGTTGCATTGCCGTATAAAAATGTTGGTATCAGTACTGTTTTATATTGTTAACGGCAACACGTGCAGGTACGCTGAGTTTTGCCGTCGCATCAATGCAGCAAGAGCACCGTTAACCCTGTTACCGGCAGCAATACGCATTTCCACATTTATTTTGTGTCTTCCATTTCTACTAAACGTACTTCCCAGATATACCACGTCATCCACTTGTTCTAATTTCAAGTTTGCTTTCCTCTACGTAAGTCCTAAAAAATATTAATATCTGTTTCTAATTTTTTTAAAATGATTAAGGACTCGCTTGACGTTTGTATTGGTTGACACACGTATTAGTGAGGTTTCATATTTTAATTAATAATCTCTGAAGTTTAAGTTCTTTGAATTGATCTCTTTTAACACGGTGTTGGGTTTTTAGTTAATGTTAGTTTTATATAGTCATATTAGGTAAGTTAGTTAGTGTTTTAAGGTTATATAAATGGATAACGATCGCCCGCCGGATCCTCCGGATCCCGGTGATGATCCTTCCCTAAATCAAATTTCCAGAAAACGCCAAGGGGATGATTCATCCTCTTTTAATATTGTCCCTGCTAACAAAAAAACTATTGTCAATCCTTCCTCTGCTACTCCGTCTATCCAAAATGTGTATGTTCATCCCTCCTTGTCTGATGGTGCAAAATGTTATATTAATTCCGACAAAGGCCCTTTTATAGTATATGTGTCAAGGGATACTCCTGATCCTGCTTCAGGGACCTCTATGAAAGCTATTAAATTTGGTCAGTTCCTCCATACAAATAAAATTACAGACATAGTTAATGATGGTGTAAAAAATGTTGGCCGCAATAAAATTAGCGTCCAATTTGCGTCTGCAGAAGCTGCAAATAATTTTTTGATTAATCCAGTTCTAAGTCTATGTAAGTATGTTTGTATTATACCAACTTTTAATATAACAAGAATGGGTATTGTAAGAGGAGTTCCTGTTGATTGGGGAATGGAAGAATTTGTTCAATCATTAAAATATCCATCTGGATGTGGTGAAGTAGTGAAAGCGCGAAGATTAAACAGAAAAAATGTGAGTGAGGGTGTTACTACATGGATCCCGACTCAGTCAGTTGTATTAACATTCCGAGGACAACTGTTGCCTGAGAGAGTCTTTTCTTATTGCTCCTCCCTTCGTGTAGAATCATACTACTTTCCAACCATCCAATGCCTAAATTGTTGTCGACTGGGTCATGTTAAAGCACAGTGTCGGTCTAGTTCCAGATGTTACAAATGCTCGCAATCGCACATTGGTGACTCATGCAAGATAATTGAAGAGTTTTCTACTTGCCTCTATTGTACTTCTAAACACTTTGCCACAGACAAGGGCTGTCCTGAGTTTGCAAGACAACAGGCTATTAAAATTTTAATGACTCAAGAGAATATCTCTTACATTGAAGCATCCTCCCGACTACCGCTTGCTCAGCGTTCTTATGCTGATGTAACTAAGGAAATGTTTTCCACTCCAATTCCCTCCAAACCAAAAGCTGTCATGGGGAAAGCTCTTTCTTCTCCCACAATATCCTATCGCAAAACTGTTACCCGCTCTCCCCGTCCCCGAGCTCCTCTTGAAAAGGGATATGATAGCCTCACTCATCAAGCAATTGTTGGGGACTGTCCTTCTTCCCTTCCTAATGGCTGTGCTTTACCTGATAGACCATCAGAAACCAGAAAAGATCTGCTAGTTGCTTTGACTGAAACCCTTATAAGTATTTTAACTCCATTAGATGATGTTCCTTTACCGTCCAACGTTGCCCAAAATCTAGCAAAAATCTTTAATATTCTTAAATATGGCCCCTCTGTCCATCCTCCAGTGGAATAGTAAGAGTGTTCGTGTTAAAAAACATGAATTGCTTTCTATTATTTCACTATATAAACCTGTCATTGTTGCCCTCTCGGAGACATGGTTAATGCCGGAATCCCGTTTTAGGGTCCCGGGTTTCTCATGTTTGAGGGAGGACAGGAGTGACGGGTATGGAGGTAGTGCTATCCTCGTCCAGCACTCCACTCCATATTCCTTGATTCCTCTTTCTAATCACAGTCCTCATTTTAATGCTGTTGCTGTGAGAGTCCTTAATATTTCCTGTCTTTCTGTTTACATCCCCCGTCCATCTTCTTCCATTTTTCTTGAGTTAAATTCTATTATTTCTTCTCTCCCTAGTCCTGTGCTAGTCTTGGGAGATTTTAACACTCATCACACGATGTGGGGGTGTTATTATTGTGATGGATTCTCTCCTTCGTTGGTGGAAATGATTGATGATGCTGGTCTTTGCGTCCTCAATGATGGCTCACCGACTCGTAGGGTTAATCCTAATCAGAATCCTAAGACTGCTATAGACCTTTCCCTTTCTTCTCCTTCCCTTGCCTCTCAACTATCATGGTCTGTACTTTCCTCCTCCTATGGTAGTGATCACTTTCCCATTCTTCTGTCCTTAGCTAATCATCAGGCACCTATTCCCTCCCCTTATCCTTTTTTTAAATACAATCTTAAAAATGCAAATTGGTTAGAATATGCATCCTCTGTTGATAACATGTTGGGTTCTCATCTTGAGTCTATTAATAATGAGAATATTACTGTCTGCTATGGTCGGTTTGTTGATGCTATCTTGTTATCTGCTAGTCATAATATCCCCAAAAAACACTTCACTCAGTATCAGATGCCTTTCAATCCATGGTGGGATCAGGAATGTTCTGATTCAGTCAAACGGCGTACATTTGCTGAGTCGTCCTATGCAGCATGTATGACGGTGGAGAACTTTATTGAGTATCAGCGCAGTGACGCGTTGTTTAGAAAATTGATTTGGAAGAAGAAAAGACTTGGATGGATCAATTTCTGTGAATCCCTCTCTCCCCGCTCTTCTTCGTCTATTGTCTGGAATAATGTTAAGAGATTTCGCCGATCTCTTAATATTAATTTCAGCCCTAGCTCCAATAACCCCGCTTTTTGGCTTGACGATTTTGCTGACAAATTGGCGCCTCCATTTGTTCCTTGCCATGATTCATTTTATAATTTCTCCCCAATTATATCCTTAGTGGAAATGGATACATCTTTCTCTTACAATGAGCTTGAGAGTGTTCTTATAGGCTTAAAAGACACTAAACCAGGTGAAGATGGTATTCCATATTCTTTTTTAAGTAAATTAAATAAAATATCCAAAGATTATTTTCTAAAATTAATAAATTGTATTTTTCATTCAGGCATTATTCCCGAATCTTGGAAATCTCAAGTTATCATCCCTATCCTTAAACCAGGTAAAAATCCTTCCGATCCTAGCTCCTATAGACCCATTGCATTATCGTCTACTTTATCAAAAATTGCTGAACGGCTTTTAAAAAATCGATTGGAATGGATAGTGGAAAGCAAAAATATATTAGCTCCCTCTCAGTTTGGATTCAGAAGAGGGATGGGTACCATTGACAGTCTCAGCATCTTCACTACGGACATTCGAGTAGCCTTTGCCAAGGAAGAGTACTTAGTTGGTGTTTTTCTAGATATAGCCTCCGCATATGATAATGTGCTTCTTCCGTTACTCAGGCAGAAAATGCAATATCTGAATATTCCCGCGAGGTTGACTCATTTCATATGCAGTCTGTTTACCGGCAGGACTATTTCTGTAAAACATCCTTTCCTTACTATTCCTCCCAGACGTGTCTGGAAGGGTATTCCTCAGGGTTCGGTTCTTAGTCCTCTGCTATATAATATTTATACGCATGACCTTGAATTGTCTGTAAACAATTTTTGCAACATTCTCCAGTATGCTGATGACATTGTTCTCTATTATAGTTCAAATTCAGTAGAGGACATCAATTTTCGTTTAAACACTGCTTTGCATTATCTAAACCAATGGCTCTCTGAACATGGTCTTTCATTGTCGGTACCGAAATGTAAGGCTGTTTTATTCACAAAAAAAAGAGTTATTCCAAATTTTCGAATCTACTTTGGCGATGAAATTATTAATTTTTCTGATAATATTAAATTCCTAGGCATGGTTCTTGACAAACGACTGAACGGAATGGCACATTCTGAATATCTTAGCAAAAAATGTGAAAAAGCTATTAATACTCTACGTGCAGTATCTGGTGTATGGTGGGGTGCACATCCCTATACTCAAAAACTATTGTACAATTCTTTAGTCCGTAGTCACATTGACTACAGCTTATTTGTTTTAGACCCCTTTAATAAGGTTGCTAATGATAAATTAAATCGAATACAATACAAATGCCTTAGAATAGTTTTAGGTGCAATGAAGTCTACTCCTACGAACGCACTTCAAGTGGAGTGTGTTGATCCTCCTCTTCCTCTCCGGCGTCAATTCCTGTCAGATCGATTTATAGGTAAATTGTTACAGCTCTCTTCCCATCCCCTATTGTCTAAACTATCCACTTTATCCAACCTTTGTAATCGTGATAAATCGGTATCATATTTACTCAACAGCTTCCTTAGATTTACCAATCTCCCTCATCCCTTGAAAAGATTTCCATGTAATCCACTTTATTGTACTCCTTATCAGGCCCTAATTCATTCCCCAATCATTATCACGGATATTGGCTTGTCCAAAGATGATCCGGGTGCCAACACAAATTTTAATTCGTTAATTCAGCGAAATTGGTTTAACCATCTTCTCATCTTTACTGATGCTTCCAAGCTTTCAATAGAAGGCTGTGTTGGTGCGGCTTGCTGGATCCCAAAATTCAAAATTATCTTACAATTTAAATGCCCCCCCGAATCATCAGTGTTTACAGGTGAGGCTGTTGCTCTATTGGAAGCTATCCTGTTTACGCTTTCACATGACTTCCCACGGACTGCTATCTTTACAGACTCTCTAAGTTGCTTATTGGCCATCAAACAAAAACCTTTTCATGGTAAGATAGTATCTTCTATTATTTTAAGGATTCGTGAGGCTTTGTTCGCATGTCATCGTAAGGGTTTGGATATCTCATTGATTTGGATCCCGGGTCATTCTGGTATTGGAGGTAATGTTACAGCAGATAACTGTGCTAAGTCAGCTGTTCAGTGCGGAACACTCGAACATTTCTCTATTTTGGCCCAGGATCTGTTGTCTCTTGCAAAAACTCATCTGGATAGTTCTTGGAATCGTTATTGGGAGTCGTCCAATCGACTAAAAGGTAAAAATTATGCACTCATTCAAGCAAAGATCCCAAAACGACCGTGGTTTTATAGATTAAAACATGCAGATCGTTGGGTTATCTCAACTGTCTGTCGTTTGCGCTTTGGACACTCATGTACACCTGTACATCTGGCTAAGATCAAGGTCAGGGACCATTCTCTGTGTGAGTGTGGCCTCGATGAAGGCACCCCCTCCCATATCCTTTTTAGCTGTCCTAATCTCCTTTATCCCCTCTATGAAATCCTCCCACTTAAAGTTCCTCGCCCTATAAATGTAAATTCTTTATTAATGTTTGTGTTTAGTCCTCTGTGTAAATTTCTTTGTAAATATATTAAAAAAAACTTGATTAAATTGTAGATGTACTTAATGTATTATATATTGTTTTTTTACTAACCAGTTTTTGTGTAGATTATTTAAGTATGTATTTTGTGTTGTGTTGTTGTAGATGCAGACTTTTTACGGGATCACTTCTTTATGAATAAAATATTTAGGAGTGTTTCAATTCACGTTCTTACCGTACAACCTCCGTCGTGTGTTCTCCTATCAACGTGACATTGGCGAAGTGATTTGTGTTCTACTGGCATGCTCGAAACGCCATAAGCTAAGAACCAACCAACCAACTAAATTGATTTAATTTTCTTTACAAATTATTGAGTTGGAATTGGATTTAATTATGAATGCAAAACATGAATGATATAGACCTAGAGATTTGAAGTCCCTAAGAGTTTACTCTCCATAATTCAAAATGGAACAGCTAAATAAATAAAAACACTTTAAATTCACCATTTTTATTGTAAAAAATTACATCAATCCCACTTTATTTACACAATAATTTATCATTACTTATATGATACATCTTACATTAGTTTTATCACTTGAAACTTATATCCTAAGTTCTTTTCTTTACAATATATTTATACAGACATGTCTAATGGCACTTAATAGTAATACCCATTTTTATCGAAACTCGGAGGTTTTCTTGAACTCGGGAAATTTTCAGCAATTCCTACAAAGGAACTGGATTTCTCTGGTACACTTTGTTGATCGCTTTGGCCGGAAGTAGATTCCTTATTCTGATTAAAAATATTAAATGAAGGTTTCAGGTTATCCGAGCCTAAAGGTTTTTTGAATAAGGAGCCTCCACAACACGCGCTATGGAAAGCCAATTGAGGACGGGACTTTTCAGTTGTCTCTAAAGGTGTTGAGTCATCAGTTTTCTGTGTACTTTGGAAATTGAACACCGTTTGCCCAAATTGTGTAGTTGGTTGATTTGTAAAGATATTTTCATTATTTATACTTGAAGTGCTTTGCATTTTCTGTCCAAGTTGCGCAGTTCCATCAATTTCTGATGAAGTGGACAAGCTTTGTTCAGGTTTGTTATATTCATAAACTTCCCCATTAATGTCACCCGAATTTTGGGAAGTTGAAAATACTTCTTGGGTACTGGGGAAACCTGCTAAAGTATTTTCTTGTGTGACAGATTCTGTTTTATCTTCACTTGTAGTAGAAAATTGCGAGCTTGGGAAGTTGAACGCAGACTGTGTAAATTGCGCAGGCTTTCCGTTTTGAACTTTTGTTGAGCTTTGCTGACCAAACCGGTTATTAAATTTATTATACTGATAAATTTCTCCACTATTTTGACCAGAATTTGCAACAGTTGAAAAGGCCTCCTGCGTACTGGGGAAACCTGCTAAAGTATTTTCTTGTGTGACAGATTCTGTTTTATCTTCACTTGTAGTAGAAATTTGCGAGCTTGGGAAGTTGAACGCTGACTGTGTAAATTGTGCAGGCTTTTCTTTTTGAATATTTATTGAGCCTTGCTGTCCAAATTGATTACTAGGTTTATTATATTCATAAATTTCTCCACTATTTTGATCAGAATTTTGAGAAGTCGAAAAAGCTTCCTGCGTACTTGGGAGGCCTCCTAAAGTATTTTGTTGTGTGACAGATTCTGTTTTATCTTCATTTGTAGTAGAAAACTGTGAGCTTGGGAAGTTGAATGCAGACTGTGTAAATAACGCAGGCTTTTCTTTATGAATATTTATTGAGCCTTGCTGTCCGAATTCATTATTAGGTTTATTGTATTCATAAATTTCTCCACTATTTTGAGAAGTCAAAAAAGCTTCCTGCGTACTTGGGAGGCCTCCTAAAGTATTTTGTTGTGTGACAGATTCTGTTTTGTCTTCATTTGTTGTAGAAAATTGTGAACTTGGAAAATTGAATGAAGACTGTGTAAATTGCGCAGGCTTCATGCTTCCTTTTTGGCCACTTATTGAGCCTTGTAGTCCAAATTGATTGTTGGGTTTATTATATTCATAAATTTCTCCACTATTTTGACTAGAACTTTTGGAAGTTGAAAAAGCTTCCTGAGTACTTGGAAAACCTGTTAAAGCATTATGTTGTGTAACAGATTCTGTTCTATCATCATTTGTAGAAAATTGTGCAGTTGCAAAACTAAATGAAGATTGCGGAAATTGTGCAGGCTTCTCTTTTTGCATATCTAATAAACCTTGTTGTGTAAATTGCTTATTAGGTTTGTAATAATCATAAATTCCTCCAGTATTTTGATCAATGTTTTGAGAAGTGGATAAAGTTTCTTCGGTGTTTGAAGAGCCTGTTAAAGCATTTTGTTGCGTGACAGATTCTGTTTTGTCTTCTTTCGTAGAAAATTGTGAGGTTGCAAAGTTAAATGACGGTTGTGTAAAATGAGCAGGTTTCTCTTTTTGGACACTTAATGAAGCTGGTTGATTAAATTGAATACTAGGTTTATTATATTCATAACCTTCTCCACTATTTTGGTAAGAGTTTTGAGATGTTATAAAAGCTTCCTGGGTACTTGGAAAACCTGTAAAAGTATTTTTTTGTGTAACAGTTTCTGTATTACCATCATTTGTGGTAGAAAATTGCGAGTTTGCCAAATTGAATGAAGACATTGGAAATTGTGCAGGTTTCTCTTTTTGTACACTTAAGGCATCTTGTTGACCAAATCGGTTATCAGGTTTGTTATAGTCATAAATTTCTCCACTATTTTGACCAGAAATTTGGGAAGTTGCAAACGGTTCCTGGGTGCTTTGCAAATTTATCTTCGTAACGGATTCTGTTTCACCATCATTTGTAGTAGGAACCTGCGAGCTTGCAAAATTAAATGAGGGCTGCGTAAATTTTTGGCCACCCAACAAATTTTGCGTGTCAAATTGTGTAGTGGCAGGGACTTGTGGCATAGTGACAAGTCCTTGACTTGGTTTTCTGTAGTCATAAATTTGGCCAAAGTCAGAATTTTGAGTGGGAGTTTGAGTTTCTGATGTGCTCGTTGTTAATGATGAAAAGTTATTGAAAGTTGAAATTGGTTGATTTGTATTAAACTCATCACTTGTAGTGGTTTTTGGTTCATTTTCTTGTCCATATTGTGGGCTTATTACCGTACTAAAGTGTGAAGGTTGATTAGTTGCAACAAATTGATCAAAATTAGTAGTAGGCATGCTAAATTGATTATTAGTCGTTTTCATGTCGTAGCTACTAAATTGTGTTTGAGATGAACTTGGATTTTGCGTTGACAATTTATTTTCAAATTGTGTCCCAAATTGTAAGGTTGATTGATCAAATTGTGAAGATGTGGTTTCTTTATTATTAAAGTTTTGTTGTTGGCTACCAATTTGAGGTAGACTAGATGTCACTTGGGAACTGACTGAAAAAGCTTCAGTGCCTGGTCGTCTGGAAGAAAAACTTTGTTGTCCGAATTGAGCTGGCTTTTGTGAGCTAAAACTAAGTGATGGCTTATTAAATTGAGGAAAAGATGTTTGGAATGATTCCTGTTCTTGTGTATTAGTTGTATTTTTGTTATCAAAATCAGCTTGTGTAACAGGTCCTTCTGTAGGCTTAAAAGTAGTGTATCTTTCATTTTCTGAAAGTATACTCGGACTGCCAAATCCGCTAGAAGTGCTTTGAGAAAAACTTGGAACAGATGTAAATGGCTTTGAACCAAATTGAGTTGCGGAATTTATGTTTAACTTTTGTTCTTTGTCACCAAAAAATCCAATTTGTTGGTTTTGTGGTCTAGATTGAGCAAAATTTTGTTGTTCAAATTGTGACTGCGGCTTAAACCCACTAACTTGGTTTTGTAGTTTACTTGATGTTGATGGAGAAAGATTTTGTTGATTATATGTTGGGAATAGAGATCCAACAGATCCTTTGTTGTTGAAAGATTCATGACCGAACTGCGGCTGAGGTGGTACGCCAAACGAACTTTGTTGATTTATTGGTTTTCTAACACCTTGTCCAGATTGTAAATTTTCTTGTTGGGCTTGAGGAGGCAGATCAGTCGGTTTAGGATATTCATATACCTCGTCTTTATTTTGTTGCAAATGCATGCTTGCATTTTCTACTTCAGATTGTAAGTCTTCTGTGCCTTGAGTACTTATTGTTTCACTATTTGGAAAGGAAGAAGCTTGTGCTGTGGCAGTTACCAATGTTGGAGTAACTTGTGAAAATGAAGATACATTGGGAGTATTACCAGATAATTGTTGAGATGGTCTAGCATTTGGTTGACTTGAAATTCCAGAGGCTATTGAAGGAAATGTTGAAAAAGAATCTTGAGTTACTTTATTCGATTGGAAATCATTTTCTTTACGGTTATTTGATGATAATTGTGGGAATGTATTAAATCCCGTGACACCTTCATTTTGCATAAAAGTTTGAGATGTTTCAGGTTCCTTTGTAAAGATTGATGACTGAGATGGTGTAGTTCGAGTAGCTTGGCCACTAGAAGAAATAGATCCACTAAATGGCGTATTGAAAGGCTTGCTAGGTCGATTGTAGATATAAGAATTATCAGGACCTTGAGGTTGACTAATGTGAGTAGATTCAAAAGTTCGTATTGGAGTATTGGAACCTGAAAATCTATTACTTAGTGAATTGAATGTAGATATATCAGCTCCTGTGTAACTGGTAGAAGAATCTCCTGGTTTACTTGACGTTGATTGACTTAAAGACGTTACAAATTCTTGAGATGTTGCTGGAGTTTTCGTAATATCCAATTCTTCTTTTTTATTATTATCAGTCTGTGTAAATGATTCACTTGCATTTGTTGCACCAAAGGATTCCAAAGGTGTCGTCAGAGTAGTTTGAGGTTGTTTAGTTGGGAACAAAGGTTTAAGAGGAGTTGCAAACACTGGTTGATTTGAAAATCCACTAATGCCACTTGAAATGGCACCACGAGGAGGTGATATTTGATGACTTGGTAATCCGCTATTTTGACTAGATTGTAAATTAGAAGAAGGAAATTGCTGAGTAGATTGACTGGTGAAATAACCACTTGAAAGTTGACTAGACGAAAGTGTGGTGCTTTGCTTGTTCTTGTCGAGACTCTGCTCATTAGATGATCCTTGATTAAAAGTATTAAAACCTAAAGATACTGGAGCGGGATTATTTTGGAAAGTTTGGACAGGTTTATTGTTTCCATTGCCAAAATTGTTTGATGTACCCTGGTTCAGACCAAATGAATTCATAGCTGGCTTCAATAAACTAACACTTGAAGAAAATAAAGACGTGTCGTACGAACTTGGCCTATTAAATGAAGGCTCTAAAGGTTTTTGTTCTTGTAAATTTTGCTGCGATAATGGTTTAGCTTGAACATTAAAACCAGCTGCACTGTTCGAAAAACCTGGAAAATTATTTGATACCTGTTTGTTACTGAGGAAATTATTAGCATTACCTCTAGAAGGCTTTTTTATAGAACCAAATCTATTATCAGTTTGCGTTCCAAAGCTTCCTAATTTCGATGAATCCGGTTTCGAATACACTGAATCCTTGGAAGCTACATTAATTCCAAATTGCCCATTAAAGTTCGGCGCTACAAAGGCTTGTTGGTTTTGATTGATGAATCCGCCAACAGATACAGGTCGATCACCGAATTTATTCGATTGTCTATCGTTATATTTATCATTAGCATCATTTTCTGCGTAATCGTCATCTGTATTGTATTTCTTTGCGTCATATGAGCCTGTAAATAAAAAATGAAAGTTGTCAATCATTTGTCAGTGACTTAACTATTTGTCAGTCGGCAATACATCTGTCAAAGTACACAATAGGCGTTAAGTTAGTCTAATGTTCAGTGTGAAATGTGTTTAAGCAAAAACAAAAAGGTCTAAACGCTTTATGTTAAATTATTTTTTATCTGTGAGTTAATATTTTTTTATATATTGGCGTAATAATTTTTGACATATTCAAAATAGTGCGTTATATAAGAAGAGTCAAATAAAACGTAGTGTCAAAACACTCCGTTCTCTACTTTCTACCAAAAATTTAAACATTGCGTGTTGAGTGACAGAATTTATTACCGCCAGTAGTCTTAATAAAACATAGAAATGAAAATAATTTTATTATAACCATTTTAGCTAGTGAGGATCAAACTCCGAACCAATCGTGTGTACGGTCAGATTCTTTTCCACTGTGCAACGATGGCCTATTATTATAGAAGGGTATATTAAAATTATACGTAAAAAAATAATGTAGCAAGAAATAAACCTACTACTATTCTGTTGTAATAACAATTAAAATATATTTTATGCCGACAAGAGCAGCTGTTTCATTGTCCAGCTTTACTTAGCAAACATTATGTATATCAAAAAGAGTGTTAAAGTCATACTAGAGTCCGAGTGTTAACGAATATATTACGCGTTACCTAGCAACGTTTATGTTACTTTATACTTTCATCTATACAATATATTACAGATACTTTCTTGTATATAATAACCTTGACATATATTTATAATAAATTGTAATGTAAGGTATTAGCTTTTTGCGTTTTTCTCCATATTAACTTTATTAATACAAAATTTCCTATTTCACGCTTTTTTATACCGCTTAGCATGGCAGACAGAAAGAACCTAATGTCAAAACACTCCGTACTTCGCTTTCCGCTGAACTCGAGACTTTGCGTGTTAAGCGGCGGAACTCAACACCGCACTTTGTCTAGCCAGAGCGAGTAAGAGAAAATCATTTAAATTTAATCACTCCCGCGAGTGAGAATCGAACCCAAAATCGATCGCGTTTATAATCAGACGATGTCACACTGCGCCGAGACTGATCACTACATACCTTTACGTCTGCAAAAAGTATAGTAAAAAAAGTTTTGAATAGAAAATAGGTAATTTTGATGATTATAAATTAACCCCATGGGAAAAATCTTTAAGATTAATTTAAAATAGGACATGCTTGCTTGGTCCGTGCTCTCGCAAATGACACTAGGAATACGTGAAGTCAAAAAAGAAACAAGATTCATGCCTCATATCTCACAGCAGGGTAGACAGCGAGAATCTAATGTCAAGACACTTTTTAATCTCATTTTGCATAAATGGCGTCACTAAACGCCACGCTTTCTCTAGCTAGACCGAAATAATTTTAATATAATCAATCTGTATAATACAGTGGACTTAAAAGGATTGCATTTAGGTTCTATTTCACAATACAGAATGACTATATTTTTTGTTAAGACATAACGCTACATTATAAAGAAAAACATTTTTTATGAATTTACAAGGAGAAGCCTTTTTAAAAAAATCATTCCTCCAAGTGAATATGAACCTACAACCATCGAGCTCATTCAGATAATGTGTAACTTAACCACGACAGTCTCAAAGAAACCAAGAGGTTTATCAAATTATACAATATTAGTAGTCTTTTACAATATTTATACATATTTATTTTTTTTAGCTTCACGCTTTTATCCCACATAGCAGGGTTGGCAGAAAGTACCTAGTGGCAAGACACTACGTACTTCGCTTTCCACCGAATTCGAGATATTGCGTGATGAGTAATGGAACTCAACGCCGCACTTTGTCTTTTAACAGAGCAAGAGCAAGTGAAAATTATTTAACATCATAATCACTCCTCCGAGTGGGGATCGAATCCACAACCGATCGCGTTTACAGTCAGACGCTGTCCCACTGCGCCACGACCGGCCTCTATATAACATTTAAATAAGTAAATATGATGTGGGCGCGATGTAGTTGGTAAAAACACGGAAACACATATAAGTGCATACCTGTATGAATATCTTTTGATATTAATTAAATTTTTAAATGTCTAAAATTAGTCGTTCAAGTTAAACAAGGCTAACCTGTCGTCGACGTTATATGCAATGTTATTTTACAGCTACACGCCTTTACCCGCATACGACAATCATAGAGAACACAGTGTCAAGACACTCCCTGCTATATGATAGGTTGCGGAACTCCACAGCGTTGAGTTTCGCAAGAAAGGCAAGGAAATGTTATTAGTTTAAATATAATCTTTTCCCTCAATGGGAATCAAACTTAAAATTAATCACGCTTACAAACAAATGCTGTCTTACGTCAACTGTGTGACGGGTGTGTGTTCCTTCTTCTAAATAAGTAAGTGGCAGTTTAATATTTATTATTAAAACAACTATTTCCTGATATCATAAATGTAAACATATATATTTTAATACACTTATGTATATAATAAATAAAAATCTTTTTAACTATCTAAATCTAAATCTAGAACATAGCAACTTATATCTTTCTCGAGAAAAAAAATTGAATGTAGCGGGATAAGAACCTGCACTTCTCGGGAACCTACCAAACGCTGCGACAGCTAAACCATGTTGACTCATATTCTAAGTGTGTATATTTCATTTACTCACAATATCTCGCTTTTTATATTGAATTGTTGTTTTTTTTTAATAAAATAATATTATATTAATATCCTTTTTTGAGAATAGCATTTAAATATTTATTAGTATGTCATATTATAATTTTACGTATAAAGTATTACATAATTAAATTTTAAGTATTTTCTGCTTCACATTTTATCTTGTATAGCAGGAGAGTTAGGGAGTTCATAGTGTTAAGACACTCCGTTCTCCACGTTCCATTCGAGCTCAAATCATTACATATATTGGTCAGCGGAACTCAACAACGCCCTTTGTCTAACCAGAGCGGTGCAATGAAATTAATTCATATAAGATCATTTCTCTAAACGGGAATCGAACCCAATTACAGTCAGACGCTGTCCAATGCAATGCGCCACGCTGACCTCGATTTGAAAGTTGCTTATTAATTACTGTTTTTTAAAGATACGTGAACTGTACTTGGCTGGCTTGCTTATATAAAAAAGTTTATGAAACACTAGCTATGCCCTCGGCTTTATCCGGCTGGTATTTAATATCTCTCGATTTTTATTTTATAATTCTAAAGAAAAGTAGCCTAAGTCACTTTTTTTACAACAGCTATCTGCCAGTGGAAACCTCGTCAAAATGTGTTCAGTCAGTTCAAACAGACAGACGGACAAAAATTATAAATTTTATTATGAAGCATATGTACCGAGTATACAACTATACATATATAAGCATCTATTAGAAAGCATTGTTATTTCTTAGAACACATTATTATTTTAATATTAGAAAAAGATATTTTAATTTTATTTAGTTTTATTGGTATGTCTATATATAAAAAACACTAATCTAAAAAATCTTTTTAAAAACAATATTTTTTCCGCAGTGTATTGGATAAATCAAGCACTTTCATTTGGTACATATATATTAACTGTACCCATATTTTAATTGTGCAAAAATTTATAATCCACCATCTTGTTGCGGCGGCCATTTTATATTAACAAAAAAATAGATTATACATAATTTCATTGTCATCAGATCTAAAGACGTATTTCAAATTTCAGCTCAATCGGACACTGGGAAGTGGGTCCAATTAAGCTTGCAAGATTTCTCACACACTAACTAACTAATACGCCAATTTAAAATAAGCTTTTAAAATAAACTTTTTTTATGTAAACGTGAGTCAACAGTGAGCGCCTTTTTTATGTAACTATTTTTTTGCGATAAAGAGAACCTATTATTAAAATACTTCGTGCTCTAATTATTGTCTACAATATATATATATATATATATATATATATATATATATATATATATATATATATATATATATATATATATATATATATATACATATATATATACATATATATATATATATATATATATATATATATATATATACACACACATTAGTCTTTGAAACGTTAAGTTTCCAAAAATATATTTTTGAATACTAAAATATACACGATTAATCCGTTTAAAATAGTTTCATTTAAATGTACAAAGCGACGTTCAAAATGTTGTCATATAACGATATTTTTTTAATTAAACTTTTAAAATTGAATCTATAGTCATCTGCCCAATAAATAGCACAATCTACAAACCATATACAAGGACAACTATGTACATACGGAAGGCTATAAAGGTAATGGATTTGAGAACAAATCCCAAAGAATAAGTGCAGTTAAATTTATATATTTATGTAGGCTAACTTCAAGTTTTTAGTCTAGAATGACAAAGCACAGCGTTAAGTTCCGCGAATTATTACGATTTTTTTTAAAAACGGTAAACGGAAAAATAAATAACGGAGAGTTTTAACACTAATTGCTCTGATTATTCAGTTTTATAGAATGTATGAAGTGAAAATGTACAACACAAAAGTACAGTCGTGGCGGGGTGAGACAAAGTCTGACTGTAAACTCGATCGGTTGTGAGTTCGATTCCCACTCACGGGAGTGATATTTAAATTATCTTCACTTTCTCACGGTAAGACAAAGTGCGGCGTTGAATTGCGCTAATCAAAACGCAAAGTCTCCAATTCAGCAATAAGTGAAATACAGAGTGTGTAAACACTAGGTACTTTCTATTTATTTTACTGTGCGGGATAAAAGCGTGAAGCTAAAAAAATGTGTACGATGAAAGACAAAAAGCTGTTATCGCTGTTAAAGCTGTTATCAAAACTAAGATCTATACAATACGTTTTACGACTTCGAGTAGCAGTTATTATATCGTTATGTAAAGGTTAACAACCTTAGCGCCGTGTTCGCTTTTGTCCATCTATTATAATAAAACCAGTGATTTATTACAGCTTTGCTTGAAATGTTAAATTATTTTTTTAAGTATATATATTTTTATTTATTTGGAAAATTAATTAAATTCTGATCACTAGGAAAGTTGAAAACGGAGTGTCTTGACACTATGTTCTCTATGACTGGTTTTTTTAGGAATTATCTTCTGTTAAGACACGCCGTATTCCATTTTTCGCTGAATTCGAGATATCGCTCGTTGATTGGTGGAACTCTACGCCGCGGCTTGTTTCCTAAAGCGAGGTATTAAAAATAATTGAAATATAAACATACCCCGAGTGGGAATCGAACCCACAACCGATCGCGTCTACAACCAGAAGCTGTCCCACTTAGTCACCACCGTCCTCATTGGTTATATACTATATACATATGTATATGCGATTTATACATATATAGATTTTACATACATTCAATACATAATTTGGTAATTAATATGAGCTTAAAAGTTGTCATAATTTTTTTTTTACGTATTTTTTTTTAATTTTCAAAACTAAACTTTCTTGAATTATTTTTTTTATATTAATTCGAAATCTCATGTTATATTTTATGACAAACAAACGTATGTTCCTTTTGCTTATACGTATATGTATATATCTTGGCTTGATTGTATTATTAAAAGCTCGCCTCAATGCCTTAATATGATAACCTTTTTTAAACGTTATTAGTTAAAGATTATACCGTGATATGGCGACTCTATACGTAATATATTAAGTATGAAATAATAAGAAAAATCGTGGTTATTGATAATTTAAATGAATTAAAATATTTTACGCAACATTTAAAATAAACTAAAATTTATATTTATTATTTTGTAATATAATAATAAATCCAAATTTATTATTTAGTAAACGACTATTTGTAAGACGGCCTGGTAAAGAGAGCCTGGTGTTCAGACACTACGTTTTAATAATGGAACTTGACGCCGCATTTTGTTTTAGAGAAGCAGATTTGAATAATTTAAATATAAACGACAATTTGTAAGACGGCCTGGTGTAAGAGAGCCTGTGTTCAGACGTTTTAATAGTGGAACTTAACGCCGCATTTTAGAGAAGCGGATTTGAATAATTTGAATATAAACATTCCACTGTATGGAGATCTAACCCACAACCGATCGCGTTTACAGTCAGACGCTGTCCCACTGTGCTGCGATGGCTTCATATTTTAATTTATATTTTATATGAATTATATTTTTCTATTATTTTAAATAAGTATTATAAAAAGACAAATTTGAAAACGTTAATATATACGTTTTAATAAATGCAGTTCTGCATTGCATAAAAATAATTAGCACCAGTTTCATCCTCGTGCTTGGTGAAAGAAAATGAAAATGATTATTTAGTATCATGATTTATTTTCAATTGTTCTATTAAAAATAACTTTAATTAATTTAAAATAACTTTTTTACATAATAAACCTGTTTGCACCCAATAAATGAAAAAATATACGAAAATTGTTAATAATTACAAAAGAAATCGAATAGATAGAGCATGATAAGATAACAAACATTAAGATAAGCACTCACCATCGTCAATTATGCCAGCTGCCTCATCCCTAGCGTTCTGCTTCAATGATTCCAATATTTCCGCTGGAATCGGTGGTGGTGTCGGCAAATGGTTTCCAGTAGGCCTGTATCCGTTCTTGTCGGCCGTATAAACAACACTATACACTTTGCCGTCGTCTCCTGTATACGAGTACCCTCCTTGAGCCTGGATACCATTCCTGGATATCCCATTCTCTGCTATCTTAATACCATTATCAGTTTCGAAAGCATAATTGAATTTATCAAGACCAATCTTGTTTTGATAATTAATTGTATTAGACACATAGTCTCTTATAACCTGGATATTTCCAGGCTTACGAGATGGAGGTCTGTGGAAGGCTGATAGATCTGGTTCTTCATTAGGTCCAATCAAAGGTCCTTGAGGAAATTTGTTGCTTGTCCCTCTGAACGCAGCATCTCCTACCTTTGAATCTGAGGATCCATATGAGACCCTCGGACCACCTAACCCGCTCTGCGATCCTGATGCTCTAGTTCCTGCTAATGCGGCTTCTACAACAATTCCCTGGTAATCATTGACATAACCCCCTGTTGGTATATCCTGACTTCCTGGAGAACCTTGAGATCTTGAGAAGGGTAATTGAAGACTTCCTGGACTTCCTCCAGCGGTAGCAGCTGATACTGGAGGTAAGTATGTGCGATCTAACTTAGCGGTCCCTCCCGCCGCTATCAAAGCGGCGAAAACGATCTGAAAATTAAAATTTAAATTAATTTAATCATAATTTTAATATCATGAACAAAAAGTATTTATGAATATTTATTTATAGAATAAAATGAATGTCATTATGATACATTTTCTTAACGGTAAACAACAACAAAAAAATATATATAAATAAATTTAAGAGCTTGCAATTTGTGAGATTGACATTTAATACGCCATCCAAACCAGCCCAAGATCTGTATCGAGACTTCCTATATTTAAAAAAAAAATAGGAAAACTTTACCAGAAACATTGTCGCAATAGGATTACGCAGCTACTCCGATGGAACGGCTCGCACTGACACTTTCAAGATTCTACTTTTGCTTTTTATACTGATACAATACTCGCCCAAAAAACGTGCTCAGGACATCCAAGCCAAGGTATGTTTTACGTCGGAATAATTCAAAGTAGGCTCCAAGTTTTTTTTATTACAATGCAGTAAGAATGATATTAGCCGACTTCAACTATTTCACAGATGAAAACCAGTTGCGATGCACTCAAGTTCAAGACACAAGAATTCGTTATAAATATATTATATAAATATACATACATATATAGGTATATATGAATATTTTAATTTAGGCGCTAGTTAAAGATCGTCCAAGTTTATTACTTTATGATGTATAGTGTAAATTTTTTAAAGCAGTTGGTAGTTAGTGTCAAGGCATTATGGTGTTTTTTTTTCTTTGGTAAATATATATATATAATATATATATATATATATATATATATATATATATATAAATATATATAGTATTTTTATTAATATTTTTGAATTTTGTGTTTCTTTCTACAAGTATATAAATGTGTGATATTTGACCCTTTAGTGCATTGTGATTAATTGATTTGATTGAGATGGAAGTTTTGCATGAATATACATAAATGAATAATATGAAACTATTTTATACTACAATAACTAGTAGGCCGGTCGTGGCGCAGTGTGACAGCGTCTGACTGTAACGCAATCGGTTGTGGGTTCGATCCCCACTCGGGGGAGTGATTATATTTAAATTATTTTCACTTCTTCGCTCTGGTAAGACAAAGTGCGGCGTTGAGTTCCACCACTCAATACGCAATGTCTCGAATTCGGTGGAAAGTGAAGTACGGAGTGTCTTGACACTAGGTACTTTGCCTACCCTGCTACGTGCGATAAAAGCGTGAAGCTAAAAAAAAACTAATAGAGTTTTATGACAATTTTATTATACTGTTTTACTCTAGATTTCTTTGTAACTTAACCACTATATCGAAAGAAAATTACAATTAATTAAAGAAGACAAAATAAATTTACCATTTTTTTAACTTAGGCCGGTCGAGGCTCAGTGGGACTTCGTCTATAATTGCGATCGGTTGTGGGTTCAATAGACACTCGGAGAAATGATTATATTTAAATTGCTTTCACTTCCTTGCTCTGGCAATACAAAGCGTGGCGTTGAGTTCCGCCACTCAACCCATAAATACAACGCAAAAAAATAGAGTATGTATAATTTTTATTATTATCTAAAACAGTGAAGTGTCTGAACACTACTTGCTCTGCCCATTCTCTTACGGGAAATGGGTAAAATAAAAAAAATATAAATTTGATCCTGTTATCATTGTTAGTTGACCAGTTTTTCATACAACCACTGAATCATCGTGGAGACCGATACAAGCTTTCATAATATTTCATGAACTGGGTCTAGTTAAAATAAATAAGCAAAACCATTAAGTGTCATGTCATTGCATTCTATTATATTAGCTTTATGATTTATCATTGAGGCATATTCGTAATAATATGTAAATAATAGAATATTTGTTTTGTATTTAAAAACGATTATTTTAAGATATATATATATATATATATATATATATATATATATATATATATATATATATTTCATTCTATAATCTTTTTGAAATCTTAAAATAGGCCGATCGTGGCGCAATGGGACAGCGTCTGACTGTAACGCGATCGGTTGTGGATTCGATCCAAACTCGAAGGAGTGATTATATTTAAATTATTTTCACTTCCTCGCTCCGATAAGACAAAGTGCCTGTTGAGTGGTGGAACTCACCACCACTCAACACGCAACGTCTCGAATTCGGTGAAAAGCGAAATACGAAGTGTCTTGATACTAGATACTTTATGTCTACCCTGCTATGCGGGATAAAAGCGTGAAGCTAAAAGAATATATTAAGCCATAGAGATTTTGAGATATTGTGTAGCGGAGATCAACGCCGCATTTTGTTTTAACGGAGAATATAATTTTATTATTTATTATTAATTTTTTTCTTCTTTCGAGCGAGAATCTAACACACTACCACTGCAATTATTCTTTCGAGCGAGAATCTAACACACTACCACTGCAATCACGTTTACCAATAGAATATCTTATATTCGAAATTTTGGGTTATCTCAGCCACAGGATATGCGCAGTGTTAAGAATAGTCGAATATAAAATATCCCATTTTGAGCGTAAAATTGAACACTAGGATGTCCTTTAAAAATACACTAGGTACATGAACTCTTTGATTGGTAGTAATAATAAATTTTACTCTTCCACCGGATCATATCTTTTAACGCAAATTCTGGACAATTTTCTTCTTAATAGAGGCGGAAACCAACGCCGTGCAATATCTTATTACAGATTTGAAATAAAAATAATCAAAACACAACCATGTTATGTTACGGTCAGACACTGAGCCACTATGCATTCTAGAATTTTGTAATAATAGGAAATCGTCAATACAACTTACATAACTCAAAATCCCCGTTCAAAGTCAAAACTGATTCACACGCATAATCTTGACAAATACAGCGCGTGTCGGGATTGAAAGCTCCTCCTTTGAGCGTCCAGTGAATGATTGTGTACGTCATTTATAATATGATTCTAATGTCATAACTGCTTTCTAGTTTCCTTTATGATATTCAAAAACATATTGTTAGGTCAAATTCCGGCTTATTTTGTTATATATATATATATATATATATATATATATATATATATATATATATATATATATATTGAGCTTCAAACTTTTATCCCGCATAGCAGGGTAGACAGAAAGTACCTAGTGTCAACACACTCCGTACTTCGCTTTTCACCGAATTCGAAACATTGCGTGTTGAGTTGTATATATATATATATGTATATATATATATATATATATATATATATATATATATATATATATATATATATGTATATATATATATATATATATATATATATATATATATAGTTTCCTTGACGCGTATGTAATGAGTTGCCTTGGAAACGATGTTTAACACGTAATAGTATGTGTTATATTTGTTTTTTTTTGCATTTTTTAAAATATAATATTAGCATTCTGTACTCCTTTTCTATACTCAATTCTGTACTCCAGGTGGACTGACGATGTTATCAAGGTCGCGGGCAGCCGCCGGTTGCGGGAAGCGCAAGACCGACCGTCCTGGAAGTCCTTGGGGGAGGCCTATGTCCTATGGCCTGAAACGACTACTGCTGCTGCTTTCTATATTCAAGTATAATTGTGCCAAATTTCATGCGTTTTGTTCGCGTATATTTGAATCAAAAGGGTGTATAAAGTTTTTGCTTTATATATAGTATGTATAAAAATAAATTTCTATTACCCTTTGGATATGTAATAAACAGGAAACGACTGGTGATGGTTTTTTTTTGTATATTTTCTTTATCTTGGTTAAAAAAAATCAACAGTGTGTTTCAAAAATCCATTTATTTCCATTAACAATAAACTCTACGTTTTACAAAATGTTCCAATCGTTTATTCATAACCAAAACGGCAAAACGTCTATCATCGATATTATAAGGAGAATATAGTATATTCACACTTACGTTATATTATGGGAAAGGTGTATTTAATACCACCAGGTGACACGCACGCTCGTTTACCTTGACTGTCCCATAAACAAATAGGATAGCTACTATCCTAGCAGGAATCCCCCATAAGCGGGGAAATCCCTAAGGAAGTACATATAAATGTCAACATTCCTACATAATCATCGTGTAAGGCATGTTTTTAATACACCATTAAGTCGTCCAATTCTGTTTTTTTTATTTTCTTCACGCTTTCATCTGCATAGCAAGGTAGAAAGTACTTAGTGTCAAAACACTCCGTACTTCGTTTTTCACCGCAATCGAGACTTTGCATATTGAGTGGTGGAACTCAACGCCGTACTTTGTCTTACCAGAGCGAGGCTGTGAAAATAATTTAAATATAATCACTCCCCCTAGTGGGAATCGAATTCACAACCGATCGCGTTTACAGTCAGACGCTGTTCCACTGCGCTGCGACCGGCCTCAGGCGGTTTGGAAATTGGCAGATTATTTTTTTTATAATATTATATTTATTACACTAAGCACCAGGTCTGTTTTTTTCTTATTGTTATATCGATCTTGAATCAAAGCGCAGTTGAAAGTAACTGGTTCGAATCTCTACTGCAGACAAACGAAATATCGTTGCTTCCTGCATATTAGATAAGTTAAGAGAGCTTTCCAGCTTAAATGATACATGTATTAATAGTAACGGTACTCAACGCCGCGCTCTATTTTAACAGAGCGGGAAAAATTAATAATTTAAATATAATCATTTCCCGAACGGGAATCGAACCCACCACCGATCTTGTTTACAGTCAGAGGATACCCCACTGCGCCATGATCGATCATCATATATAAATGTACCAATCATAATAAATTTTTCCTGCATATCCCTGTACGAAGACGTCATACGTGAAAACTAGAAATGAAGTAGTAACTACATATAAATAGTGTCTATAAAATATTGCCACTATGCTATACTGAAATAAATAACTAATCGATAATCGTTCGCCTAAATTAATTGTCTATCTCAAATCTTAGGTCAATAGCCGATGTCGACTCGAGTCGGGGTCAAAATCGATATTTCATGTTGAATACGATTAAATTGTTATTTATATAACTCATTAGCTTCTGGCCTAAGGTTAATAATTTTTTTTCGTTCATCAATATTAAATAAGTAAACAAGTTGGAAATTAACGTTTTAGATTGATTAATTTATGTACTTCCTATTTAAAATATTAGGAAAAACATACTAACAACTCAACACTTGATACCCCATAGCAAGGCCGACTGGTCACTGTGTTCTGTCTAATTGAGACATTACGTGTTGAACGGCGCAACTCAACGCTGCGCTTTTTATCTTATCTTAGTACCTAGTGTCAAGAAACTCCGTACTTCGCTTTCTACCGAATTCGAGACATTGCGTATTGAGTGGTGGAACTCAACGCCGATCTTTGTCTTTACCAGAGCGAGGCAGTGAAAACAATTTTAATAAAATCACTGCCACGAGTGGGGATCGAACCCACAACCGGT
The DNA here is from genome assembly GCA_032432895.1 of Dryadula phaetusa. Taxonomy (NCBI): domain Eukaryota; kingdom Metazoa; phylum Arthropoda; class Insecta; order Lepidoptera; family Nymphalidae; genus Dryadula; species Dryadula phaetusa. The sequence continues at coordinate 360,550 of JAOYRS010000048.1, forward strand.
TGCGTTTACAGTCAGACGCTGTCACACTGCGCCACGACCGACCTCACAGTATATATTATTATTATTTTCAGCTTCACGCTGTCCCCCAGACGGCCAGAGACAACGGAGCGTCAAACGCTAAGGACCCTGCCTCCTTCACCACGTCCACAGTCATCAACCTCTTCATATATGCCCTTCAGGGGTCCTTGTGCTTTTTAAGTGACCTTCCTCCAGTACTTTCGATACTGTGTTTCCGAAGGTCAACCTTTCGTACCAAAGTATATCAAATAATTGTTAAGCTTATCTATTTTCTGTTTGTATTTAAGTATAATCAATATCCCGTTGACACATAACAACGCGTTGCCTTAGCAACGAGTATGTCACATTCTATACTGTTCTGACTGTAAACGCGACCAGTTTTGTTAGTAGGATTCCTACTCGGGGGAGTGATTATATTTAAAATTATTTTCACTTCCTCACTCTGGTCATATAAAGTGTGGCGTTGAGTTCCACCACTCAACACGCAATGTCTCGAATTCGATGAAAAGCGAAGCACGGAGTGTCTTGACACTGGGTACTTTCTGTCTACCTTGTTATGCGGAAGAAAAAGGGTGAAGCTAAAAAAATATATAATAATATTGTACTGGTATTCAAATAAAATTTTAGAGATCCAAATAATACCGGTAAGTGAATAAATACGTTAATTCATAAAACATTACCTGTAGATATATGATCTTGTATTTTATAGTTTTATTATGTAGGGCTATAAAATGAAAGGAGATTATGATAGTGACGACTTAACACGTTATGGCGCAGTGGGTTATAATAATAGTATATCAGGTAATTGTCGGTTCAATTCTCCTTAATTAATAAGATCTTTGATCCTCGCGATTTTTATACATTTTAAATGAAACTATTTAACCGGATTAATCGCGTATATTTTGGTATTCGAAAATACATTTTTTGACACCTGACGTTTCGAACACTTTACAGTAGTCCGTGGTCACAGGTATACAGGAGTCTACCTGTATGTATTTTCGAATACCAAAATATACGCGATTAAATCAGTTAAATAGTTTAATTTAAAATCTCCTTAATTAAATTGTAAATTTATATAATAATGTCCATATAAAAAGAAAATGGAAAATGGAGTGAATTTTCAATAGTCTCTGCTCTAACAAATACATCTTTTAACCAGAAACGCGATTGGTTGTGGGTTCGAATTCCATTGGGAAGAATGATCATATTTAAAATTTATTTTTAATTATCCGCTCTGGTAAGAAAAAACGACGTGTTTAGCTCGTAACTGCAAACGCAATATTTCAATTTCAGACAAAGCATTCAACTAACTGTCCTACCATCTGGTTATAATATAATGCTTTTTATAGATTTTAATATTAAAAATGAGGTGGCAGATTAAAATCGTTACATACGAGTGACATTTTCCACGATTCGGTCGATCGAGTTAATAAAACTATTATTATAAAATCCACAATGAAATTATTAATAAATTTATTTAAATTTTTGCAAAGTGTATATGGCTATTTTTAAAAGTATATATCAAGCGTTTACCAGTGTGTGAAGCTAAATTAAATATATATATATATATATATATATATATATATATATATATATATATATATATATATATATATATATATATATATATATATATATATATATCGTATGTATGTATATATACATATATATATATATATATATATATATATTCGATAATCTATATTGAAAAAGCCAGCATCGTACTTACACAATCGGCGGTGGAAAACATTAAAACATTTTTCGTTAAAATAAAATATATTGCGAGTTGAGTGGCAGAGCTTAACGCCGTACTTTGGCATATTAGAACGTATAAGGAAATAATTTATGTATCATTCTCCCGTGTGGGTATCAAATCTACAAACTCGTCTTCTCGGAAGCTCTCATAAAAATTTAAACAAAGATTTAGTTACAATATAAAAGCAGTCATTGGAGTGTCTTGACACTAGGTAGTCTCTGACTATCCTGCAATACGGGGTTAAGCGTGAAGCTGCTTATTTCGCCTCTGCCAAAATCAGGGTTATGTTTTACCGAGTATGTGTATATATGTATGTATGTATGTCCGGTGCTGTGTTCCCTTGTAACTGCTAAACTCGTAAACCAACTTTGACTAACAACATATGCTTAGATTCATCTTAAAGGCGCTGAATATATTAAAATACTGAAAAAGAAAACTGATGTATTTTACAACTTAGTATTTACCGTAGTCGAGTTTTTAGATTATTAAATTATTACCTGTTTATTAACGTAAAACACAAGTAAATCCGAAAATTCTTATTTTTTCTTAGGCAAGTGCCTAAAAAGTCAATTTTAACAATAAAATCGCATGTAATGGAGTGATTTATAACTACTCTCTTTAAAAAAAAACGGAAAAAAGTGAGAAAAAAGCTTAGTGTATGCCCAGCCTTATTCCAAGTGGTAATAGTAATATAACATAATGTATTGGAGTTAAATTGCATAGTAAATTTTTATTCGAGCAACAGACGGAACTGAGCTCTTAGTCCTTATAACGTGTTTTTACGCAAACAAGTCAATTGTTTGACTTTTTTATTTAATTTACGTACATTAACATTATATGCTGTACGTTATGAGACAATGGAAGAGTTAAAATTAATATATATTCAACTGGTTTTGCTCTAAAAAGCTATTCGGTTTCAAAATTATGTGATCCATGGGGCGTAACTCAACGTCGTGCTTTATTAATAAAGTGGAGAAATGGAAATATTTTATATATTTTCATTCAATTAATTACGGTAGTGGAGATCGAACCTACAAACAAGACATTCGCACTGTCCCACTGAGCCACGATGGCGTTTTTTTTTATTTTTAAGAATACTAACAATTGATATTTATTTTCTTGGACATACTCAGAAACAGTACCGGATTTGTTTAGGTCTATTCCAATATCTGTTAGGGCCCTTGCATATATACGAATTTTAAGGTCCACAATGAAAGGCATCAAATCATTTTCATAATAAAATACATTAAGTATACTACTAATACATATTTAAGTCATTTTTATCAAGTTATTGCGTACTGAGGGAAGAAACATATAATCGTTATTAATATCCATTAAAAATTAAAAGAAATATATTAATATTGAGGCCTGTCGTGGCGCAGTAGTACTGCGTCTGACTGTAAACGTGATCGGTTGTGAGTTCGATATCCACTCGGGGGAGTGATTATATTTAAATTATTTAACTTCGATACTTGCTCGCTCTGTTAAAAGACAAAGTGCGTTGAGTTCCACCCCTCAACACACAATGTCTCGAATTCAGTGGAAAGCGAAGTACGGAGTGTCTTGACACTTAATTGCTTTCTCTCTCTACTCTGCTGTGTGCGATAAAAGCTAAAGAAAAAAATATTAGCTCATAAACTATTAAATATTTTCTGCAACTTTCTATCCAACACCTATAAATTATATCTTAAAAGAGACTGTGTTGAAGCCTCAGAGATTAAGAACTCTCAGCATAGATTTCTTATGATAAAGGCGAAACTGGATTTATACTGGCTAGCTGGCTACTGGCCTAAAGAGCTGATAGTATCAGTCTAACTAGCGCCTATTTTAGCTTGAAAGTAAGTAAATTTTTCCATCGTGTTTATTATTAAATACTACGTCACGTCATATTTTTCAGTTTTACAATTTATTCAGCTTGTTTTTGACTGCAATAGTCAAAAATAACCAAATGTCAAGACATGATACTCTGTTGACTGAGTTTCATTAGAAATCGAGACATTATGTGTTGATTGGCGAACTGAACGCCGCGTTTTATCTTACCAAAGACGAGAAATGAAAATTTGAACCCACAGCCAATCACATTTACAATAAGATTATCAAAATACATTTTTGAAAAATCGTATAAAATGTTGAACGCAGCGGGATTCGAACCCGCGCCTCTTGGATACTGTCCAAGCGCTCTGACCGGTAAGCCATGCTTTCTACTACCAGCTGCGTCGACATTCTTATACGTTTGTTACAACTTATTTATGTCGTTAGTATCTCCGTAGAGAGATTTTTACAAATTTCTACTACTTAAAGATTATTAAGAAATAATCGTTTAACAAGAGAGATTGCTATTATATTTTAATATTTACTATTTTTAAAATGTTATTCCACACTTAGGATTAGAAAATATTTGTAAAAATACATTATTAAAATACTATATTTATCCAAAATACTAAAAGATATTCAAGGCACCTAACTGCTCTTTCCTATCCAGTACTGTGAGTTAAATTGACATTTAAAATTATTTTGTTTTAAAATACTGTTTCGCTTTTGGCGACGAACTTTCAGATTGATTTCAATGCCACTTATTTATAATTTATAAAATGCATGTCGATGATATTTAAGTAAGTTTAAACATATACGTTTTATTTGTTTTCCTTTGTACATTATTTCCCAAAGTATGGTGATGGAATACGCGTTTTTGTCAGCTTTTATTTGACTTGCGCTGTTCATCATGCAAGCTTAACTTGGCGCACTTCCCGGTGTCCGATTGAGCTGGATTTTGTAATATGACTTTAATTCTGATGACAATGCAATTATAAATAACCGATTTGGTTATTAACTTAAAATGGCCGCCGCAACAAAGTGGTAGATTATAAATTTTGGCACAATACAACCAATTCGGATACTATGTCTGTCGGATCTACTTGATTTGCAGAATACATTACAGTTACAGAATGAAAAAAAAAATATATTTTTATAATGATTAATTTAACCAGAGGCCGGTCGGCGCAGTGGGACAGAGGCTGACTGTAAAACACGATCGGTTGTTGGTTCGATCCCCACTCGGGTGAGTGGTTATATTTAAATTATTTTAACTTCCCCTAATATTGGTATATTGCATATGAAATAGTGGAAATTAACACTGCGGTTTGTTACATTAAAAAAAATATTAAAAATAATTTAAATACAGATTATTCTCACAAACAGAAATTGAACCTGCGACCAATAAAGCTTTAATTAGTCACTGTCTCCCTGCGCCACGATGACCTTCACAGGTAAGGCAAAAACATATAAAACTTTGCAATTATCCATAGAATTTAATTGGGCCGACGTCATGCCACCGAGGTCACAGATTCGGTTCCGAGCGAGGCAAAATGTCAAGACTTTTCGTGATAGAATGATGTATACTCTAATGAGACTATTGATTCAGTTGGTACAAGAGCACTTGACACTAAAGCACTCGTCTAATAATTATCTACGAAGTACTTTATAAGGTATTTGATATCCGTACAAATAAATTATACTTTTCGGAGTTAAAATTTGACTGCCAATAATTGTGAGTTCGAAAACTAATGAGGCCGGTCGTGGTGCAGTGGAACAACGCCTGACTGTAGACAGGATCGGTTGTGGATTCGATTCCTGCACGGGAGAATGATTATATTTAAATTATTTTTAGTATCTTGCTATGGTGAGACAAAGCGCGGCGTTGAGTTTCGCCCTTTAACGCGCAATATCTCGAATTGGCGGAAAGTGCAGTACGAATGGTCTCAACACTAAGTACTCAACACTCGTACCCATAATATCCAGCGATAGTTAAGTTTTTTTCGTTTTTTTTAGCTTCACAGTTTTTATCCCACATAGCAGGGTAGACAAATAGTACCTAATATTAAGACACTCTCTACTTCACTTTCCACCAAATTCGAGACATTGCGTGTTGAGTGGTGGAACTAAACGCCGCACTTTTTTTACCAAAGAATCGATGGGATCGAACCCACAACTAGTCGCGTTTACAACCTGACGCTGTTACACTGCGCCACGACCGGAGTCATTAAGTTTTAGGTTGAGTCCCTTATGTTAATTTAAGTAAATAACTAAAATAATGCTCTCAGTGGATGGATGCTACCTAGCGGAAACCAACCTAGAAAATTGATCTAAAATTAAAAAAAAAACAAACAAAAAAGTCTTCTTTATTCTATATATTAATATAAATGATATATATAAACCTAAAATCACAAATATCTTATTATTAGAAACTGCGAGAAGCATATAACATTAGTAAATAATTATTAATGTTCGAATTGAATATTTTTTTTAGCTTCACGCTTTTTATCCCACATAGCAGGGTAGACCTAGTATCAGGACACTCTGTACTTCGCTTTCCGCCGTATTCGAGACATTGCGTGTTGAGTGGTAGAACTCAACGCCGCACTTTGTCTTTTACCTGAGCGAAGAAGTGAAAATAATTTAAATATAATCAATCTCCCAAGTGTATTAAAAAAAATATAAAGTCAACTTTGTTTTCAGTCAATAGAGTGTCGTGACTCTCTATATCTCTCATTACATTGCTATGCATGGTAAAGCGTGAAGCTGAAAAAGGTATATTTTTTATAATTGTACAAAACATAGCAGTGGGACAGTGTCTGAATTTAAACGCGATCGGCTGTGGGTTCGATCCCCACCCGGGGATTACATATATATTTAAATTATTTTCACTTCCTCGCTCTGGTAGACAAAGTGCGGCGTTGAGTTCCACCACTCAACACGCAATGTCTCGATTTCGTGGAAAGTGATGTACGGAGTGTCTTGACACTAAGTACTAAGGATAGACAGAAATGTCTATCCTGCTATGCGGGATAAGAGCGTGAAGTTAAAAAAAAATATTATTATTTTAATTTCAATTTTAAACGGTCAATGAACCTAAATGATAACTCATTAAACCGTTAGAACAGTTTCTAAAACGAACATGTAGACGATTGTTATCTCTGTGACAACACATTTATAATTACTATAACAAGTGTATTATGTGTCATAACGGGACACCGATAGTTCCAGATTGATTAATTACAAGATATATATATAAATATATATATATATATATATATATATATATATATATATATATGTGGTAGTTGTAGGTTCGGTCCTTAATAGGTGGTAATGATTGTTTATTAACTGTTGTCTTTTCCTCAATCTGGTCAAGATTGAGCGCGGCGTTAAGTTCCGTAAGTTAATACGCAATATCTCGTATTTCTTAATGTCTACCCTGCTATGTGGGAAGCTGAAAAAATAAACTCCGCCGTCGTGGAAATCTCGGACTATACAGGTAGTGTGTTCGATGCAATCGGTGGAATGATTATATTTAAATTATTTTCCCTTCCGGAGTCTACACGTTAACACAAGCCAAATTCCTCAAATAAGTAATATATAAATATATATATATATATATATATATATATATATATATATATATATATATATATATATATATATATATATTTATAGCTTCACGCTCATTATCCCGCATAGCAGGGTAGACAGACAGTACATTGTGTCAAAACACTCCGTACTTTGCTTTCCACCGAATTGGAGACATTGCGTGTTGAGTGGCGGACCTCAACGCTGCACTTTGTCTTTACCAGAGCGAGGAAGTAATAGTAATTTATATATAATCACTGCCCCGAGTGGTGGTCGATTCCACAACCGATCGCATTTATATATATATATATATTTATATATATATATATATAAACATTTAGTAAGCTCACTATAAAGCTACATAGATACTAAACTATAAAGACAAGAAGTCGGTCTAAGATCAATTTTCAGTAAAAACACTTATTATTTAAAGCTTTGCCCGCATAAAACCTAGTCTCTGTACAAAGAACATTTGGTCAACGGGTCGATATTATAGTATATGAATAAAGTAAGTATGGCGTTGAGTTTTATCACGATACTTGCAATTTTCCTATACAATTATTCAATATTGGAAAATGGATTGTATCGACTGATTACATGACTACCCTGCTATGCGGGACAAAGCGTGAAGCTGTACAAAAAACACTATTTCTTTCATGAAATTTATTTCTCATCTCTCCACTCCGGTAAGACAAAGCGTGACGTTGTTCGCTGTTGAATTCGAACCCACTCTTATCTATGCTAATGAGTCTTATTCTCACTATACATGTGGGTACTTAATAATTAATTTTATAATATTCATGTTTGCCCCATGATCTTCATAATAGTCACGCTCGATATACATTTTGCATAACGTTGCTTATTATATACTCTTATAATGAACCTGTATATTTGGAGGTTAAGCCTTTGCCCCTGCGTTTTTAAATAATTAACGCAAGTAGATAATTAAGATTGGTTTAGAATATTCATCGAATATATTAGACGTAAGTAGTTTCACGGAGAATGGGAAAATCTATGTTTTAGTTGTATCTAAATAGTAAAGGCGACCTAGTATCAAGACAATCCGTTGAGTAGAGACACTGGTCAAAATCAAGACATTGCGTGGTGAACTAAACACCGAGCTTTGTCTGAATAAAGAGAATTAAAAATAAATTTTAAATTTAATTATTCCTCCGACTGGAAATCGAATCCACAACCAATCGCGTTACAGGCATACCCTTAACCTCTACTACTTAATCATGTAAGCTTATGTTAAAAGTAGATTTAGTTAAAACGTGAACTTATTATATGAAGAAATACAGTTCTAATAAGATCGTGTTTTACTTTTAACTATATTAAATAACATACGTGCTTTGCTTCTAGATTGTTATTTTGTAACGGATTTGGATTATTTTTGAAACTCTTGGTATTTAATTAGGAATTAGCCCATTTAAACAATTGAGGTTTAGGTTTGAGGTTGAGAGGATGAGAGGTTGAGAGGGAAATTTAAAAATTGTAATTTTTTTTGTTTTTTTTTTCTCTATTCTCTAATAGAAATATTATAACGATATTTATGTGGAAATAAATGAGAAACTATTATTATTAATTGTATTACTATGAACAAAATATGTTTAAAGAAACAGCTTCCCGCTTTATCCCGCATTGGAGGGTAATCACAGACAACCCAGTTTATATTTACTATTTTCAAAGTGTTATTCCACACTTAGGATTAGAAAACATTTTTGAAAAAACGTATAAAAATTTAAACGCAGCGGGCTTCGATCCTGTGCCTTTTTATATTTTTCCTTATGTTATCCAAGTGGATTTATGAATGTTAAATTAACATAAATAATTGTGTGATTACGAATACGGAATTGGCGTTAAATACTTTAAATGCCGTTACTTATTATTTTCAGGTAATTACCTTATAATTAGAATTTCGTTATATATATATATATATATATATATATATATATATATATATATATATATATATATATATATATATATATATTAAACAATTAGTAGCACTGACAGCACTGACATTTTTATATTAACTGACAATTTTCAAATCCAATTTCAATAAACAGTATTTCAATTTATATTTAGAATTTGTTCACTTACAAAATCATTAAAAGCTTGAAAAACAACAAACTTTTCCTATTTACAAACATCTAGGAAATATAATAATAACGAAATACATGTTACAAAGAGCTAATCTTATATTTTAGTACTGTTTTAAGGCAATTTGTCGCAATTATTCATTGAGCAATGTATCGAATTGAGAAAAGCAAAGTAATTATATGCAAATCAAATGTTCATATATATATATATATATATATATATATATATATATATATATATATGCTTGTATATAAAGATATAAAAAAATAAAATGAAGCCTCACGCATTATCCCGCGTATCAGGGTAATCAGAGGTAACGTAGTATCAAGACACTACGTTAACTGCGATCCGCCTGAAATCGTGTCATTGCGTATTGAGTGGTGAACTGACGAACGGAGCGGAGAAATTAAAAAAAATTTTTATAATCATAATCATTCTCCCAAATGGGAATCGAACCAGCAACCAGTCGCATTTACAGTCACCCGGTGTAGCACTGCACCATAATTATCTACAATTATACATGAGAAATACATTAAATATATCTAAATATAATAATTTCAACATGTTGCTTCTAGTTTCAGATTCCGAAACGATTGCATAACTTGATTATTGAGTTTGAGACGACGCAACTCAACGCCGCGCTTTATCTTATACAGACAGTTCCATTAAATATGTTTTAATATAAATTTTACCTGAATCAAATTCGAACCTACTACTATTGCAGGTATATGCAAAGACATTCTATTCGAGCCACGATAGCCCACACATAGATAAGGCATAAACGCCTATCGTATCATAATATGCCAATCTTATTCATACAATATGACAACATATAATTATATGGAACTGAGCTTTCAATTATATTAAAACGATAAGCTATACCTAATTGACAGATGTCAATTTATTTAGGAGATCCCAAATATATAGTTAATCGCAATTAATAAGCAAATATCTTTTTTAACCTCTTGCGTTCCCAAATGGGAACCCCATTTCGCAAAACACTTAGTGTAAAGATACTCCGCTTGTATACTTTCCGCTCAAAATTGAAGTTATTGCGTGTTGAATGGCGTAACTTAACGCCGCGTCTTGTTTTTTCTTACCAGAGCTTGCAAATGGATAGTGATTTATATATAATCGATCTTCAGCCATGAAATTTAACCTACAACTACTGTGATATTTATTTATTTATATATAAATAATTTAATACACTATTTATACAAATATGCACCTTGTCATAAAGCATAATTGAGAGATGTAGAGAAGGGATAAATGTGCAAAGAAATAATAATAATAATAATAATTCGAAAAAAAAACATAAAAAACAGATGAAAACGTAAACAAAATTATATATAATTTATGTATACAAAATATTATGGCTTTCTTTTCAGCTTCACGCCTTTGTCCTGCATAGCAGGGTAGACAGAAAGTACTTAGTGCGAACTCACGTCGCGCTTTCTACTTACTTCGTACTAAATCGTTTAATAAATAACATAATAAACACCATAGTAGCACAGTTCAACGTCTGACTGTAAGCGACATTGTCTGTGGTTTGATTCCCAATCCTAGGAATGATTGGGGTAATTACTTTAATCTATCCAATCAGGTACGACAAAATACAGTGTTCAGTTCCGCCACTTAACACGCAATGTCTTGATTTTGGGCGTCTTTACAAGCTAAATGTGAATTTTATTAAGAAATAAAAATATCAGAACAATATTCAATTACAACTCCTCCTAAATTGGGCAAATATCAATATTATTTTTATTATACAAGATGAGTTCGTGATGTATGAGAGAAATCGATCGATTACTACTTACCATCACGAGGTCGCAACCTGATAAATATAGCTACGCAATAGAATATATAAACTGACAGTATGGGTACAGTTGGGCCTTAACGATAATTATGAGTTCAATTCCCGGTAGAATAAAAAAGCGTCGTCTAACAAATAAATTTGAATCTACAGTCAGGAAAATTAGAAAAAGCAATTAGCCTCATATCGTATTTATTTGCGTGTTTGTTCAAGTGTCGAGACACTCCATACTCCGCTTTCTGCTGGTCGTGGCGCAGTGGGACAACATGTGACTGAAACCTGATCGGTTGCGTGGTCAATTACCACTCGGGGGAATAATCTCTGCCAAGATAAAGCGTGGCGTTGAGTTCCGCCACTCAATATGGTTAACATCGTTTCATTTCTTGTTCTTTGCTGAAACACTCTTGGCTAAGTGGTCGTGGTCAGCTGTTGGTAGCGTGTCTTATAATCCAACGTTATTCCTCAGGATATCTCTCTTTCTGGTAGTATTAATGAGAGCTTTTAATGGAAGGCCTCATCTGATCTATCTTAGCTTTCTTCTTGTAGCTTTGCCACGTGGTGCCTTCTACGTTTCGTTTAAAATAATATATCTTGTTCTTGAAAATACAATAAATTCACAAGGAAATTTTGTATTTTAACTCCACTTGAAATTAACCTCTAAAAATAAATATTTCAAAATCATAGTTTATCTTTCACAGTTGCCATATTATACAAGAATACTCGCAATTACATTATTACTATAAAAACCATCTCACTATTAACAATCAAAAATTTAGTTAACTATTATAATATTTAGTTTTATTGTTTATAAATATCTCTTACGGTCCTTGGGATTCGTTACGGAGTGTTTGTTTTATTAGTTTAATTGTTTTTGCGGTAGGTTTTATGTATATAAAAAAATATATATTTTATACGTCTGTTGGTTTGTTGAGTTACAGACTTATATTATACTAGTAAATGTACTACGACTTCGTTGGACATTAGTGTGTATTGGACTTGACCATTAGTGTGTATTTTCAAACTAAATAATTTAAAATGATAATACTTTCTTATTTATGTACCGATTGGAATGAAATAAACATTAAATGTGTTGAAGAGATTGCCAAAATACATTAGTAAGAACTGTATGTAAATCGGTTGCTCAGTTCCCGAGGTAAGCGTGCACAAACATACAGACAAATAGATAAAAATAATAACAATTATTTTTTTGGGTTCTATCACATTAATTAATGCATCCAATAATATTTTCATCACCGTGTATCTGCAATATACACAACGGAACGTATCTTCTCATTCTTTTCTTTATCGGAGAGGAGAAACAGTACCAAAGTATATCCTCTGACTGCTGTCTCTACCACCATCCATATGGACAGGTCCTTGGGATCGCCTTTTTGTAGGCATTTGTGGATCCTTGTGTCCTAGACCTATGGAGGTCCTGGGTGTGAGGTAATTCTATGTATTAAGAGCTTGTGCTTGTATATATATACATACATAGCCATGTGTTGCTTGGATGGACTACCCAACCGGGTGAGACTCTTGATTATTCAAGGAAGGCCTAGCTAAGGCAATTCAGCGACTGAAGTCGTGGTCTTAGACACGTGTGCATGCGTACTGAGATGACTGTTTATAACTATCCCCAGGTAGGCAGCTTGCTTCGTTTATCTTATGTTGTGGCCCTGAAGGAACAACTGGGCTGTCAGCCCTAGTTTAATGACAGTCGCCATTCGGCCAACCAGTCTGGCAGGATATTTAAAGCTAGTTGGAGCTTGGTTGCGGGAAACGAGGGGTTTAAGGAAGTGGTGACCAGGGCAATATCATCAGCATGTAATCCCAACTTTGCTCCTGGGTGTCGCGGAAAGTCGTCGATAGTAATCGAGAGAGATAAATAGATAGAGGCAAGGTGAGAGAGTACTACCTTGCAAAATCAGGTGTGATCGGGTCACTGCTCCGTTTGACACTCTCCACCCCATATACAGATATTGATCAGTCACATTTTTATTATTTGCATATATATATATATTATTCGTATTCGTACTTCGCTGTCCACCGAATTCGAGACATTGCGTGTTGAGTGGTGGAACTCAACGCTGCACTTTGTCTTTACCTATGATGAGAGATTAGTTCTTTGTCAGATCACATTACTAGTGAAGTTATGTAACCAAGTATTATATTAACAATTTTTTCAAAATATTCTTTTTTAAATAATACATATAATATTCAAACAATAAAAAAATTGTGACATGTTCATAATTTTAACTACATTTTTTTTCTTAGTTTATAAAAAGACTTCATTTAAACTAGAAATTCTATATTAAATACAAGAAAAGCCATGATCTAAAGCTAGATAAAATATAGCTAATAAAAAATAACTCATCAAAACCATTCAATTGTATTGGGAGTAATCAAAAAAATGAGTGTTGATTGAGTATTCGTATGAAGGTAAATCTAGCAATTTGTACTGCTCTAACGTATGTAAGTTAATATTGTTATCTTATTGTAAATATATGACGTATATTCGCACCACGTGAATATGTTGTTAGATCGACTGGTATATAAATTTGAAAATACTAAACACGCGCATTAGTTTTTTTTCTAAATATTCCAAAAAGGCTGTTTACAAGCAGTTTCGAATCGTCAATCAACAGAAGTGTCAGCTACCGGCCCGGAAGGCAGTTCTACTAACAAGAAACGGGAAGAAACTCAACAGTTGTATTTTTTGAGATATTCTATATAAAATTAATAAATGCCTAAGCCAAAAATATTAAAATAAAATTTTATTTAATAAGATCTTTGATTTACGCATTTTAAATGAAACTATTTTAACCTGATTAATCGCGCATGTTTTGGTATTCGAAAATACATCTTTGGACATTTACAGTAGTCAGTGGTCAATCTACCTGTATTCTGGATTACAGTAAAGTATTCGAAACGTCAGGTGTCCAAAAATGTATTTTGGAATACCAAAATATACGCAATTAATCCGGTTTAAAATTTTATTTATTTATTTATTTCACCAGCAGTTACTACATTGAGCTATAAATTTCAAAGACAATTGTGAAACTCAATAAAGATAAATACAGCATGCAAATTGCCATCGTAATACTGTATACAAGCGTTTAATACTAATCTTAAAATTGCAATGTTTCTACTTAAATTAAGCATCTACAATTATATCAATGAAAAATTTATTAGTTTATTTCAAGTTTGCTAAGAATTTAATTTAAAATGTATTTATATAGATACTTAACTTAAAATAAAAGCTTGCTATGATAAGTCCAATGCTTGTAATAAGTTTTATTTACATGAAAAAAAAACATTCCGCATGGTAGAGTATTGAGAAACGACCTAGTGTCAAAACTCTCTGCACTTTCTGCCCGAAATTAAGAAAATTCAATATATTCATGTCAAGTACGGTTATAAGTACATCAGTGCTACAATAACCTTTGAATTTGGTATAAATATATACACCGGATAGCATTCACTAGGCTGAATACACATCCGGTAGATTGATGATCTTGTCAAGGTCACCGGAAGTAGTTGAATGCAGGCAATGCATAAAGCTATATTTGGAAAGATTTAGATCTAGGAGGGAATCTGACTGTGGAATTTTCTAGGGTTGTAACAAATGCCTACCGTACGCACATATGGTTTACGCAGAAAAAATACCCATAGAAAACAAAATTGTTAAAAACAGACAATAAACAGGTAAAGCCATTTGCATACAAAAAAAAAGAAAAAAAATAGACACATATTTTTAAAAAATTTACGTACCTATTATTAATGTTCAACTTAATATTTCAATTCCCATGGAAGTTTCAATAACAGACATAATTCTAAATCGTGACTCCATAAGTATCAATGGCACCTCGCACAGTAATTGGCAGATGGTTTTTATATGGCCTATAAGAATCCGGATTGCTAGATTTAATATTAAATAAAATCAATAAAACTACATATATATTTTTGTCTATCGCTTTTTGGGCAGAATGATATTTTATTAAAAAATTGCAAATAATTTTGTTATAACTACTTTTTTGTTAATGTTTTTTTTTAAATCATGACAATCTGGACTGTACTAAATGTTAATTATGCCTATAATATACAATGACTATCAATTTATCAATCAAATTATATCAATCAATCAAAGATTAGGAGGAGAAAGGCTCTAAAAATTTTTTTTTTCAGCTTCACGCCACATCCCGCATAGTAGGATAGTCAGAGACAACAATATACTGTCTAGAAACTCTATTGAGTGCTTTACGCCCTTAATCGAGACGTTGTGTACTGAGTGGCGAACTCAACGCCGCGTTTTGTTTTACCAGAGAGGATATAAAAAATAATGATAGTTATATAGTTAGATAATGATAGACAGTTATAGTCTTTCATTTGAAATAAGTTTTTTTTTATAAATATAAATATCAAAAAATTTAAACCATATACCTACATATAAAATAGAATAATTTCGTTATTTCCTGTGTATATAGGTATATATGGGGTATAGCTCATCACTTTGATTTTCCCCTGAGTTTGTTTGAGTTTTCCCTACCCTGTCCTCCACAGGGTAGAATACAATTACCCTCCGCTGCTGGGATACCCAACCCAGTAATTTAATGGTAGGAGGTAAGTCCTACGACTGGCTCGCGACCACTATCATGACAAAAACGCTCTGCTTAATATTTGATGAGGTGATCCGTTTCGGTGTAAATCAGCTTTCCCCATTTCCACCCATCCTTTCCCTTATCTCCTTTTACTTCCATCCCAAGGCCTCTAATATTGTAGATGTCTATGGGCCAAGGTGACCACGTATCCTCATGTGACCCTTCTGCTTGTAGGCTTCTTTTTTTTTATAAAATATAAGTTTCATTGTAAAAAATATTTTCAATCACATATCGTAAAATATGAAGATGTATTAAAAATTAAATATCAATAAGTAAGATAATATAATATTGCAACAAAACAAGATATTTGTTAGCACACTAATTATTTCAATAAATGTTATTTATAAAAATGTTAATTACTTTATAATTTAAATATCAGCCAAATAAAGTTTGGCAACATTGTAAAAATATAAATTGAGGGTAGCAAGAGGGCAGAGGCTTTATCTACAATGAGAGGGAAGAATAGAGGAAGAGATAAGATTTATCAACACGAACACGCCCCTTTACGTGTTTAATTTGCCAAGTACGCTAAATATTCCATTTTAGGTAGTAAATGTTTTATGACATTTATAACTTTATTCACTTAATTATGGCTTAGGGTTTTATGGACATTGGAATTACGTACACAAATTATGCGCAATAAAGCGATACGAAAGAGAGGATCCTTGTCAATAATTGTTTATGATCGCAAAATAACTGTGAAGTATTAGGACGGTATTTTTAAATTAGGTACTAACAGAATATATCAGCTCAAATAATCTAATTTTAAGATATAGTAGGAATAGGTGATATTTATTTATTAATTTTAAAGAATTTCATTTAAAAAGGCTATAAAATATATAATAAAAATTAAATTGTGTATTTTATTATTTGAAACAAGTTATGGAGCATTTTCCTCGAAATAAGTAAAGCGGTTAGTTATAAAGGCAGTGTCTTAATATTAGTTTCTTGCTGATTACCCTACTACGCGGAATAAAGTGGGAACGCTCGCGCTCACGCTTTTATCCCGCATAGCAGGGTAGACAGAAAGTACCTGGTGTCAACACACTCCTGACTTCGCTTTCCACCGAATTCGAGAAATTGCGTGTGGAATGGTGGAACTCAACGCCGCACTATGTCTTACCAGAGCGAGGAAGTGAACATAATTAAAATATAATCACTCCCCGACTTGGGATCGAACCAACAACCGATCGCGTTTACAGTCTAACGCTGTCCCATTGCGCAACGACCGGTCTCATAAATTTACTTAAAGCTAAATTCAAATTGTTTTAAAGCAAAGTACAGAGTGTCATGACACTAAGCACTTCCTATCTACTCTGCTATGCGTATGATAAAAGCGTGAAGCATAAAATAAAACATAAAATAATCAATTATAGCATTCGGTTTACTCACTTTGAACGAATACCGGAGTCGTTTGTACTGCTGCAGAACCAATGGGGTCGATTTTGTATAACGTTTAGAGGAAAAGGCATTCAAGTCAACAAAGGCAATGACTTTATCGACTTGAGTTCATGTAAAATTTATTTATTACACACAATAGTACGTAATAAAATGCTTTTGTGTGTTCACACTTAGGACTTAAAATACTGAAAATTTGTACAAAAATATCAACTTAGGACTGCGTTGTTTAAAAAATTTATGCGTTTTATTTGATAATTAATAATTATATATAGAATTAATTCGAGTGAAGCCTAATGGAATAGAGTCTGACTGTAAGGGCGAGGGGTTTTGGATTCCCACTGGGAGGAATGATTATTTTAATTTCATCGCCCTGGTAGAACAAAACACGACATTGAGTTCGCCCTTCAATACTTAATATCTTAACACCAGGTTGTCCATGCCTACCGTACTATGAGATATAGAGCATGAAGCCTTTTTTTCAATCTTTAAAAATGTTACAGCTGATATATATTAATATATAGGAATGTAATAGCTTGTGTTTTAGCTAGCTTTTAAGAAGTTAGCTTCTAACTTCATTGAGTAAAAAATTTAGAAGGGCCGAAGGAAATTTCATTTAAAATACACATACTTATTCGAATATCTTAACACTAATAAAACTAAATATAATTTTTTCATAGTTATATTATCCATCCTTAGCAGGGTAATCAGAGAGAACGGAGCGCCAAACGCTATAGCCTCTTCTTTCGTCTCGTCCCCAACCGTAAATTTCTTCATACAAAAAAAATAAGTCAAATTTACTTAGTATTGTGAAATATTTCCAAATTGAGTTGTAGAAAATTATAATAAACAGTAAACACCGCTTTTAAATTTAACATACAAAATTAATACTAAGGTGTAAGCCGTATGTATGGATATTTATGAATGTATGAATGACAGCATCGTAACTACTCGTTTGGATTACACTTAATGTTAAGTGTTGTTTAGAAATTGACATATTCGATGTCATTGTTGCGTTGAGTTACGTAGATAATGGATTATAATTTTGCAATCTTTGAATAGTATTCTTTGATCTTTTAGAAAAGAAAAAAATTATATGTAATTTCATTTTTTATAGCTTTTTCTCTTGTGGGGTAGTCAGGGAGCCTCCGAACTCTCGTTCGGAGGCTCAAGCGCTACAGTCCCTGCATACCTCTTTCACCTCGTCCACAGTCATTAACCTCTTCATACATTCCCTTCGAGGGGTCCTCATGCTTTTTACGTGACCTTCCTCCAGTATCTTCGATATTGTGTTTTCAAAGGTCAACTGAGGTCTCCCCCGACCTCTCGTACCATTCACCTTTGCTTCATAAATCTTTCTTACCATTCTTTTCTCTCTCATTCTCTCAACGTGCTCAAACCACCTGAGCACGTTCTTCTTCATTCTTACTGTAACATTCGCGCTTACACCTGCCATTCTGCGTATCTCCTAGTAGCATATACGGTCAGCTAAACTGACTCCGCATATCCGACCAAGATATCTCATCTCTACTGCATTCATCTTTCTTTCATTCTTCTTTTGACACACCCAAGTTTCACTGCCATATAACAACGTCGGTATCAGTATCAGTATCAGTCAGTATCGGCGGTTTCAATTATGCATTAGAAATAAGTTAATCAGTTTTTCTCGTTATGAATATTGACACAACAAATCGCATTTAAAATCATTTGCTGCACCACTGAGCCACGATGGTTTCCGATTTAAGCGGTAACACCTATAGTTTAAGCGATATGCAATTCAATGTATCTTTGTCTATTAAAAAATTAAAATTTGCAATTAATAGATTTATATTTTATGATCACTCAAAACATATTAAAATTTAAAACTATTTTTTCCATTACTAACAGGAAAAAATAATATCTACCGAAAACTGTTAGTTGTTACTAAGTAGAAAATCTGCAATGTTATATGTATGTATATATATATATGTGTGTGTGTGTGTGTGTGCGTGTGTGTTGTGTGCGTGTGTGACAGTGACAAAGACGACCTTAAGACAAATGTAACGATGTATGATTTATCAAAATCGGTTTACGGATTTAACAATTACAAGGGTACAAAGAAACGCATACATAAGTATTTACGTAAGTATATACGCGGTAAAAATATAACCTTCCTTATGGCACACATTTTACACCTTTATATATCCTCTTAAAACAAAAGGTATATTAGAAAGTAAAGAAAAAGACTTAAACGGCTCTCAGTATTAGATTAATTAAGGTACATACTTATTTTTTTTTGTAATTAAGTTTTGTCCAAATTGATTAGTTCTGGAACTTTCTGAAGAGCTTTGTTCTAGTTCCGCTTTTGATTCCAAGCCTAATTAAGCAAATGGCTTAGTTTTCATTGAACTGGGAAGGTTTATAAAGAGAGATTTCACACTTCTCTAAGGTGCAGGAACTAAAATTATGCAATGTCAGACGAACACCTTTTGGAAAAAAATAACCTAGTGTCATGACACTCCGTTCTTTCCACCGAATTCGAGACATTGCGTGTTGAGTGGTGGAACTCAACGCTGCACTTCGTCTTACCAGAGTGAGGAACTGAAAATAATTTGAATATAATCTCTAACTTCCTCCGAGTGGGAATCGAACCTACAACCGATCGCGTTAATAGTCAGACGTTGTGACACTGCGCCTTCGAATAACACTATAATAGTAAAAAATATTGTGAGATCAGTTAATACTATAAAATATGTCGTTAGATGTTAAAATTAAATTCTCAACAACTGAAATAAACATTATTGATGAATATTCTTTAATATTCAAAAAGAGATAATCTTTGAAAGTCCACCTATTAAAAAAGATAAGTTATATCACAATGTTAGTCAATGCTACAAGTCTTCACAAATGATACAATAAAATTTAAACGCAATGTATTTGTCTTTCTCGTGTGGGTTGTACAAATCTAGATTACGAAAATTTAAAGAGTTAAGACCAATGCGTTCATTATTGCTTTTTAAAGGATGATTAATGACGTTTGGCTAATTTCTCGATAATTTTACGTAACGTTCTGTTATAGATTGTTTTCATTTTCTTGTGAAATATTTAGAATTAAATATACTTTTAAATTATACACTCCATTGATTTTTAATATTAAAAATTTATTTATTTTAATAAACTTATTAAGCACTTTTGCCGCCATTTTAATTTTAAACGTAGCTAATAACGACATCTATGTGTATTATTTTACACTAACTCTTCATATTAAAAATGAAAAATATATTATAAATAAATATTATAATATTACAATATAAAAAATAATAATATTTCATAACTATATATTTTTTAATTATATAAATTTATAAAAAGTTTATTTAATCTTTAAACATTTCCGAACGCACCGAGCGCCATGACAACGTGAAAACAGTTGAGGTTGACAACCGCTTACTATCGATTTAGCAGGTAAAGAAATCTTTTTTTTCGTCCTAATAAAAATGGAGAAAGCTTTTGAGATACAAAAGCAAGCTCGGGATAATGTAAAAAGTTTGCAAACCTATCTAACTGACTTACAAAATTGGGAGATAGAGATGAAACGTAAAGAGGCCGCGCTTAACGGTGATTTTGAGCAGGTTTAAACTAAATAACATTTCCAACTTTTTGCATTAAATAGCAGTGGTGTACTATTAGTGTCGTTTCACACGTAAATCAGTATGTATTTAGTAATTACAGTATCGCAAATGTTGTTTCACACCGGTATCGGTCTATTTTTATTATTATTGTATTACATCGCGGCGTTGCTTGAGGATATCCGGAATATTAATATTGAGACCTTTTGGGAACTATAGGAACTTCCGCCAGTGAGGAGCAAGAGGAAAGAAAGACCTCAAAACAAGAAAAAACAAGAGAAAAGAATAACATCTTCTGATTACAGTGCTTGGGAAAAGTTTGATGTGGTATGTCTATATATATGAAAATTAATATTTAAATCCTTTTACTAACCTATATATATTGTTTGTTTCCTTTTAAGCATCTGTGGTGTTTAACAGGGGAAGCTAGTGAAGATATAATGTAACTAGAAACTTATATTATATTACTTATATATTTGTGTGTTGTTTTTTTATAAAAAAAAACTTATTTTTGTAGAAACTATCTATATACATACACTTTATTTATAAATTACTTGTACAAATTAATATTACGGGTATATTCTTACATTAACTTATTTACAATGTATATAATAGTAAAACTCTTGTATTTTTGTAAATATTTATTGATTTCATTATAATGTATTACAAAATAGAAAAAAATATTTTAATTTTATACTGAATGTCAAAATAATAGTTCTTAGTTTTCCTTTTCAATAATTTACTTTTATTATTTTATTAAAAAGATGCTACACAGTTTAAAAGTTATTTTTTGTCAATATATATTAGTTACAACAAAATCATATATTTATTAAATTAGTACAATAATAAAAATTTATAGGACAAAGCATGCGAAGAAGTTGATATGGCAGACATGGGCCCAGTGTCCCTTGATAGTAAGAAGAGTCAGCCAGAGAAATTAGAGAAGCTGAGAGAAGAAGCTCAGTATGAGAAAGAAAGGGTAAGCAGAAAGCTTTAATTTTTTTAATAATATAGACACAAATTTAATATTGTTAAAACAGCTATTAGAATAATATATTTTTTAAAATTTCCCCCATAACAGTATAGGAAAAGGGAACTTAGTATCAAGGCACTCCATTCTCTATTTTTGTCCAGTAATCAATACTATACTTGTGCTTCTATATGATTTATTTTTTAAAAAAAAAAAACTGGTAGAATATGCAAAAAAAAGCTCAATATTAACACTTTCGAGTCTGTCTAATTTTTTATGTTTCTAATTCTGAGTATCAGCTAATATAATGAAATTCTGAAGCTGGGTACCACAAATATGTATATATATTCAAGTAGTTTTTCTTGACATTAAACAAATGGGATGGAAAATTCTGACACAGAGATTGCAGGATGTGAATTCACATCAGCAGCAATCAGGATTAGAATTTGAAATTACATTGGATTCATATCAGCGGTCCACTTTCTATGAGATGTATTTTGATTCTCCCCAGTTGGAATTGAACCTGCATCCGATGTGTACAGTCAAATGGTATCCCTTTATGCTATAATGGTCTTTTTTTTATTTTAAGCACTTTGTAATTTATGTTTTGACTATTTATATTTATATATTTGGTTTATTTTTTAATATGAAATGTTAATTTATTTAATTTTATGTTGCATTGTTGTGTTCATTTTACAGGAATGGAGAATACTGCTTCTTTACTTCGAAGTTCTGATGTGCTTTTTATATTTTGCTATTTTTTTTTCTGCGCTATATTTTATTCTGCGCTATATTTTTTTTTATTATGAAGGAATTATTTTCTAATTCTATTCTATATTTAGATGCAATGTATGACTATGACGCTATGAAAAACAGAATATAACCAATATTATATATAATCTTGTAGACAAGGTGTAGATTGTATAGACAATGGTGTGGCTGACCAACTGCTACATGATATTTAGCCATACACACATGGATTCATGTATTTCTTATATGAAAAAGGAAAAATGAAATTAAAATATATTTTTTTTTACATAATGAGATAAAATGTAGTGTAAAAGCACTGGGTAAAAACCAGAAAACAGATTCTACTTTTTACCTAATTATAAGACATTCTGTGTTGAGGGACGTAATTTAACGCTGAGTTTTGGTGTATTCAATCTGTGGAAATAGTTAAAATTATTAATCCCATCGATGTGTGCGTGTCAAATGCGTGTTGCCATAACAATGTCAATATAGATATACCAAAGTGTTAAAGTATGTGCAGTATATATTTTTTAAATTTAATTCAGTATTTTTATAATTGATTTTTATCGAAAATTTATGACAATATTTCTTATCTATGGTATTATTTATTTTATTATTTTATTTGTATATAACAAGAAGATACTTCACGCTTTATCCTGCTTGTAAGAGACAACCTAGTGTCAAGACACTCTTGTGATTTGAGTGGCGGACTCAATTTCTATCTATATAATTAATACCTAAAGCAAAATATTTGTATCTCTTTTTACGAAAATAAAGATAACAGAGGAGTATGAAATTTGGCACAATTATAGTTTATATAAAGAAAAATAAGGCATAAAAATATAATACATTTATATAATAAATAACACACACACACTACATTGTGTTTGAAATGCACGTTGCCAAGGCAACACGTTGTTAACGCGCCAACGGGACGTCTAGTATATAAAGTAACATATAAATATAATTCCAGGGCAATAATTTTGTAAAACAAGAGAAATGGGACGAAGCTATCTCTTGTTACAATCGTGCAATAGAATTGGTGAAAGATGACGCCATATACTACGCCAACAGAGGTCTCTGTTACTTGAAAAAGGACAGGTGAGTTTAGTGACCTTTTTCTCCATTTTAATTTTTTTTTACATTTTAATGTAAATCTTGTATGTACAAGTTTGTAATTTATTATTTTTTACCTTCACGCTTTTATCCCGCATAGCAGGGTAGTCAGGAATTACCTAGTGTCAAGACATTCCGTACTCCGCTTTCCGCCCAATTTAAAACATTGCGTGTTAAGTGGCGGAACTGAATACCGCACCTTGTTATACCAGAGCGAGTAAATGAATATAATTTAATTAAAATCATTACTTCGAGCGGGAATCGAATCCACAACCGATCGCGTTTACAGTCAGACGCCGTTCCACTCCACCACGATCGGCCTCAATATGTAGAGTAAATGAATAAACTATTAATTTACCCAACTTTCAGTTTACACCAAGCCGAAACAGATTGCACACAAGCTCTCCATCTGGACCCGACCTATGTGAAAGCGTTACAACGGAGAGCCACGGCGAGGGAGAGGCTCGGGTCACTACGGGCGGCCTCGCACGACCTCAACGAAGTATTGAAACTGGAACCTCATAATACAGCTGCGAGGAAACAATTGGAAGCGATCAAAACTAGAATGGGAACGAAGGGGGTGAGTATCTTCTGAGGGTTATGGTGTTCCTTCCTCAAATCATCGGAGTGATCGTCTCCTGGGCAAAGCTTCAGAGCACTCTAAAGGCGATGGTGTACATCCAGGTGTCGTAGTGGAGTATGAGCGAGCCTGCCGCCTTTCGTACAGGTGGAAAGGGTTTCCATTGGGTTTGAGGGTCGTTAATGAGTTCCACAGTATCATCTGTCCGTATGGCAGATTGTCTACGTAAATTGCTTTTCCCAGCGATAAACACCGTTTTTGATCACTATAAAAATCGTTAAATCAAAATTTTGGCCGGTCTGTCTGATTTTCACTCGAGGAAATAATTATATTTATATTGTTCTCTTTTTCTCGTTTTGGTAAGTCAAAGCGCGGCGTTAAGTTACGCAATTCAGCACGCAATGTTTTGAATTCGGCGGATGGTGGTGTAAAAATAAAATAAAAAATGTATTGAAATCAAAATTTATTTATAGTTTTACTTTATATTATTAATAGAGATAATTTAAACTTGTTTAATAAAGTAAAGAATCGTATTTTATATTTGTTTATTTAATTGTACTTTTAAAAAAAACGTATAAAAATTTGAACGCAGCGGGATCCGAACCCGCGCCTCTTGGATACCGTCCAAGCGCTCTGACCGCTATGCCATTCGTTCGTTTTTCAAAAATGTTTAAACAAATCATTTTGTAATGTAATAGAAAAAAATCATTTTAATTTTCATATATCAATTTTCCAGTCGAAATCCAAATCCTCACCATCAACAACGCCCACAACGGAATCCAAACCGCTCGTGAAGCCAAAGACGCAGCCAAAGATAGTCGAAATAGAAGAGACTAAGAGGGAAATGAGTGCGGCGGAGAAGTGGAGGACTGGTGTCAACGAAAACATCAATGTCATACGACCCGTGAAGAAACCACCCCATTTGAGGTCAAAGGTGATTTGTCCTTGATAAATTTTTTATTAAAAAAAAAGCAGCTTCACGCTCTATCCCGTATAGCAGGGTTTTTAGAGACTACTTAGTGTCAAGACACTTTGTTGACTTCTGCTCAACGTCGCGCTTTGTCTTGCCAGTGCGAGGGAATGAAAATTACTTAAATATAATCATTTTGCCAATTGGGAATCGAACCCACAACTGATTGGCGCTTAGAGTCTTAATATCTTTTGTTATTAAAATAAGCAGCTTCGCAGCAGGGTAGTCAGGGATAACCCAGTATTAAGACACTCTGTTCGTTTTTTCATGGGAATCGTGTATGAAATAGCGGAACTGAACGTCGCACTTTGTCATATTCAAGAAATTAAATGAAATTAATTGATACAATCGCTCCTCAAGTTCAAATGGAACTCCATAATACCGCGTTTACAATCAGACGCTATCCCATTGGGCGACTGGATTTCCTCGTTATACGGGATAAAGCGTGAAGCTTGACACAGGTCAAGACACACTGCTTTGACTATCCTTCCGACATCCAGACATCCCGTGTTGCGGCGTGGAACTCAACTCCACGCTCCCTAATGCCAAAGCGTCACCAAACGGGAATCGAACCCACAACCGATCGCGTTTACATACATACAGACGGCCCTAATGATTTATTTACTATGATAGTTTTATTCATTAATTACAGAGAGCTCTAAAACATGTAACAATACAAGAGATACCGTTGGGCAGAACGTTATTGGAGAAGCAGAAAATGAAGATATTGGAAATTAACAATTATAATGATACAAACAATAACGATAACGATTCTAATAAAAACGATGTACCCTACGAAATTGTACCCAACGACCTGAACCTGATGCCGCCCATGAATAGCGTACAGTTTATGTCGGATTGGAAGTACTTGAAGGGCAACGACGGTGCCAGAAGTGATTATTTAAGTGTGAGTGATTTTGTTTGTTTATTATACACTTTGTTATAGTAACTATGTGGAAGTGTTTATATTGTACACTTGGTATTACAAAAAATATTAAAGTGTTAAGTGTTTTTGTTTGGTAATTATACACTTTGGTTAACTTTGTGAAATTGGTAATAAATCACTTGGTATTAGAGTAATGTATTTTAAAAAAGTGGAAAAAATATAAGTTTTGTTATGAATAAAAAGCTCACAAAAATTAGAATAGTATACAATTTATGTCAGATTGAGTATATTTGAAGGGTAATGATGGTGCCAGAAGTGATTACTTAAGTGTAAGTGCATTTGTTTGTTAATCATACACTTTGGTTGACTTTGTGAAAGTGTTTATTATACACTTGGTATTAATTATTATAAAATTTTATTAAAAAAAGAAAAGCATACAGTTTATGTAGGATTGGAAGTATTTGAAGGGTAATGATGATGCCAGAAGTGTTTACTTAAGTGTAAGTGCATTTGTTTGTTAATCATACACTTTGGTTGACTTAATGGAAGTATTAATAATACACTTGTTACTGCAAAAATATTTGAAAACAAATACAAAATATAAATTTTGTTATAAATAAAAAATTAATAAAGAAAATTATAGGGCATAGTATATGTCAGATTGGAAGTACTCAAAGGATGCCAGAACTGATTATTTAAGTGTAAGTGCTTTAATTTGTTTGAAAGTGTTGATTGTACACTTGGTATAAGGAAAATATTTAAAAACATATAAACAAGAATAATTCTCAACATGGCAATAATAAAATGTTATTAGTAATAAAATGTATTAAATTGTTTACGCTTTATCCCGCATAGCAGGGTAGTCGGAGACAACCTAGTGTCAAGGCACTGTGTTGAGGTGGCATATATATATATATATGTATGTATATATATATATACATATATATATGTATATATATATACATATATATATATATATATATATATATATATATATATATATATAAATATATATATATATATATATATATATATATATATAAATTATTACAAACAGACACTCCAATTATATTTATTTGTATAGACTAATTGTTTTATTATTCAATTATCTTTTAATTTGACATTTTTAATTTTGATTTCGAGTAACTTCTTTTATAGCTTCACGCTTTTATCTCGCATAGCAGGATAGGCAGGAAGTACTTAGTTTGAAGACACTTTCTACCGAATTCGAGATATTGCATGGTTGAATGGCGCAATACAACACCGCGCTTTGTCATACTAGAGTGAGGAAATGAAAACAATTTTAAAATAATCATTCCCCCGTGTAGAAATCGAGCCCACGACATCTCGCCACAGCGCCATGAACGGCCTCCTTTTATTTATTTACATATATTTGTTTTTCCTCCACAGATTATAAATCCATCAAAATTACCATCGATATTCGAGAATGCACTGGAAAGTGATGTTCTATCAGAAGTTATATACACTTTGAATAATAATAAAGACAAATTCAGGCACAGAACGATCTCCGCGTACTTGAAGTCACTATGCAGAGTGAAGAGATTCTCCGCGCTAGCTATGTTCTTGACTAGTGAGGATAAGAAATGTATGTGTTTAATCTTTTTTAGCTTCACGCTTTTATCCCGCATAGCCGGGTAGACAGAAAGTACCTAGTGTCAAGACACTCCGTACTTCGTTTTCCATCGAATACGAAACATTGCGTGTTGAGTGGTTGTACTCAACATCGCACTTCGTCTTACCGGAGCGAAGGAGTGAATATAATTTAAATATAATGACTCCCCTGATTGGGAATCGAACTCACAATCGATCGCGTTTAAAGTCGGACGATGTGCCACCGCTTCACGACCGGCCTCAATTATCAATCGGCAATCAATTTTAAGCTATATTGTATTTCGCTAAAACAAATACTATATATAGCAAAGTCAGAGAGAACCCAGTGTCAAGACACTCCGTTGTCTGCTTTTTCTACTCAGGATAGAGACAAAGAGCGAACTCAGTTCCGCATTGTTTTACTAGAGTGGAGAAATCAGAGTATATTTTTTTTCAAATATAATAATTCTTTCGAGTGGGAATTGAACCTGCAACCATTGCGTTTACGATAAACTTACAAGATATTTAAGTGTTTTTACTAAAATATTTTTAATTAGACTTAATAAGGAATTCTTGAGTATGGTATTTTATTAGTCACTAACTGTGCTAGCGACTTTGTCCGCGTGGATTTTTATATCATTGGATTATTATTTTATAATTCTAAAGTAAAAGAAGTAAGTCCCAGTTACTCATTACGTCAGCTATCTGCCAGCGAAAGTCCTATCAAAATCTGTCCAACCGTTCCTGAGATTAACCGGAACAAACAGACACACAGACTGATAAAAATTGCAAAAAATATTATTTTGGTATATTTACTGTTTATATATATGGAAATATTTTTAATTAGACTACTAGGAGACACGTAAAATACATGTTGCTTAGCAACATGATTGTCGCTTCATACAAAATTGTACGTCAAACACAGTGTTTGTGTGTGTAATATTTATTTTAGTAATTTAACGTGCGTTTCTTCTCATTATACACTCTAGTTATGTCAAATGTCATACTCCATCTGCATCTTTTTAGTGAAATTTTAAATATAATCATTCCATCGGATGGGAATCGAACCCACATCTAATCGTGATTGTTATTTTTTTAGCTTCACGCTTTTTATCCTGCATAGCAGGGTAGACAGAAAGTACCTAGTGTCAACACACTCCGTACTTCGCTTTCCACCGAATTCGAGACATTGCGTATTAAGTGGTGGAACCCAACGCCGCTCTTTGTCTTTACCAGAGCGAGGAAGTGAAAATAATTTAAATATAATCACTCCCCCGAATGGGGATCGAACCCACAACCGATCCTGTTTACAGTCGCACGCTGTTTATTTTATTTATTTTAATTTATAATTATTTCTTTTTCCAGTGTTAAACAACATGCTGTCGCATTGCAAAGCAACTGAGAACTTGAGCGACAGTGAACTAATGGACTTGACTAACAAATATGAACTCTAATTGTATGAATGTAAAGCTTATATTAGATTGGCCTTTGGTGTTTTATCAACATTGATTATTATACATTTTTTTTTATAATTATCTTAATTATGAACTCTGAGTATGGTATTGTATTGGTTATTATATCGTACTAATTGTTTTTTTTTTTACTAAATGTTTAAATAATTAGTACGGAATATAAAGAAAAAGCCATGTTTTAAAGATTAATTTTGAAGGCTGAATAATTTTTGATCTTTGCCATCCAGATAGAGTAAATAGACTACATTTTCTGTGTTTTAACTAATGTTTTCAACTAATGTTTTTTTTTTAAATAAAAAAAAATGGGCTTAAAATTTCAATAGAAATGTTTTTTTTTTTACTTTTTTTTATTTTGATTATTTAAAAATGTATTTTCCCTAAGTTTGATGAAATATCAAAAGTTTTAATTGTATACTTATTGCGTATGGAATTTAGCCTTATAATAGTGTTATGTGTAAATACCCTTAAACAAAGACAGTGTCTGAGGTCTTAAGTAGGGGTTCGATTCCCATTTGGAGAAATGATTGAATAGAAAATAATTCAGGTATTAACTTCGCTCTGGTAAGACAAAATGTCGATTTGGAGCGGAAAGTCAAGTCAAGGAGTGTTTTGACATTATTTTTTCTTTCAACTGTTCGGAAAAAGCGTGAAGATAAAATTCTAATTTTTTTTTAATATGTCGATTTTTAGATCTGTCTTTGTTCTTACAGTTAAGGTGTAAGTCGTATAAAATCAATGTTTTCATAAATAATCTCTAAATATATATATATATATATATATATATATATATATATATATATATATATATATATATATATATATATATGTATATGTGTGTGTGTGTGTGTGTGTTTTTATAAAATTATGTAATCCGTCTTCATTTTGTTGCGGCGGCCATTTTAACTGACAAAGTAGTTAACAAAATGTTATTAAAATTTTATTTCAATGAGACACTGGGAAAAATATATATATAAATATATAATTCATTACCATATATTCTTTAAATTGATAAAGATGTCATTTGGAATTACATTCAGTATTGAAGAGAGAAGTTAAGGGGAACCCCCAACCAAGTAGTCTTTATTTATGATGCATCGATTTTAGTAAAACTTTGATTTTATACGACTCGAATGTATAACTTTTTTAATATATCATAATGAATACTTTATAAAGCTTCCTTTGGTTTATTTGAACATTTTAAAGAAGTTATATATATATATATATATATATATATATATATATATATATATATATATATATATATATATATATATATATATATATATATATATATATATATATATATATATATATATATATATATATATATATATATATATATATATATATATATATATATATATATATATATATATATATATATATATATATTATATTTCGGTAACACACTTGAGTGTAATGCATTGGTAACGGTATGACACTTTGGTAACATAGTTATATGTTACTTTAGTCTTATACGGGGGTGTCATGCTTCGGTAACGGTCATAGATGTATATACCATACAGATGTTGTACATAGTGTATGGGAACTATCCTAATGTGTCCAATGAAAGAAAGAGAAAACAAATAGGGATACCTATCTGTCTCTTTTTGTTCGCTAATTGACGTAAATTTTGAACTAATGTGTTTCCTTAGTAAGAGCTTTGATATTCGAGTTTTTTACACATTTTTAAATTAAACTATTTTAAAACGATTAATTGTGTATATTTTGGTATTCAAAAATATATTTTTTGGAAAGCTGACGTTTCAAACACTTGCTACAGTAGTCAATGGTCACACTTGAGGGCAGAGTGAGGTGGCATTCGTCTGTTAGTTGATACAAAAATTTATTATATCAATCTAACGCCATCTGTTTCTTAATTGTCTGGATAAATAATTTTTAGTTTAACGTAAAAAAACGCTAACATTTTGCAAGAATGCCTTAAAAAAATCATATTATCGTGACATTTAGTACGCCATGAATATTTCTCTGCTATTGTTTTATTAGACAAGAATAATTATGGGTGTCTCATCTTTCTTCTCTTTTTATTTGTTGGACACTCGCGCTCAATGGCATCTATATTACACTTCTAAGTGTTATATTTTAACACTTTGCATAAGTGATTTCTTTTTCCACTTCTTTTTTAATTAATAAATATAGAGTGGAGAGCGGAGTGTGTTAAAAATAAATGTTTATTTTTTTTGTTTTCGATACATATATATATTGTAATATGAATAGATTCAGTCAGCTTTGTAATAGGTGTTTTTTTTTATTAAAGTGTTCGCAATTATTCAGCCTAGTTTCTTTTTGTGCCTTGAATTGTAATTAGAGGAATAATTTGTTTCATTAATAAAGTATTTACTGTGTGTGTTTGTTCATTTTTAATATCTTTTCCAGCGCATAGCAAGGATAGGAACTGCCTAGTATCAAGATGTTACGTGCTCCGCTTTTCGCCAAATTCGAGACATTGCGTGTTAAGTGCCGGAGGTCAACGCCGCGCTTGTGTTACCAGAGCGAGGAAATGAAAATAATTTAAATATAGTGTTTCCCACTAATAATGTTATAGTTAAATTCTGCATACTTATAAAGCCCGATAATACTGAAACACATCTTTATTACTGATGGCAATATAATTATATAAAATATATAAAATGGCCGCCACAACAAAATGGCGATATAAATTTTTTTTACAATTAATTCCAAAATGGATATCAAATTACAGTACTATTAACATGATTAATAGAAGAAAGCTTTGTTTTTTTTTTTATTTTTTTCAGAGCAAAAATAAATAAAATATAAAATACGCCTTTATATAAATAATCTATATATTTGAAATATATGGTAGTGTAATTTTTATTTCTTACTTTAAGCTTCACGCTTTTTATCCCGTATATCGGGGTAGATAGAAAGTACCTAGTTTCAAGACACCGTACTTCGCTTTCCACCGAATTTGAAACATTGCGTGTTGAGTGGTGGAACTCAACACTGCACATTGTCTTACTAGTGAAAGGAAGTGAAAATAATTTTAAATATTCACTCCCACGTGTGGGGATCGAACCCACGACAGGTCGCGTTTACAGTCAGACGCTGTCCCACTGCGCCACGACCTGCCCCTTAATATATTTGTAATAAATTATAACGAATGATTGTCTACCCTCACATATTCTACATATTAGCTTCAATA
The DNA here is from genome assembly GCA_032432895.1 of Dryadula phaetusa. Lineage (NCBI taxonomy): Eukaryota > Metazoa > Arthropoda > Insecta > Lepidoptera > Nymphalidae > Dryadula > Dryadula phaetusa. The sequence goes on from JAOYRS010000048.1 coordinate 392,846, forward strand.
ATTCTAAACATATTTCGACGTCCACATCATTTGTGTACAAGAGCTCCAAAGCTTTTCCTTATTAATCTTTTAGCCTATTTTCATATAGACACGATAGATGATTTTTTTGCAGAGAGTTTAGTGACTTTTCTGTTTAACTAACAAAATAAAAAAATATATATGTTCATTACCCATTTTCAATGACAAAAGTGTTAAATGCGGCGTTGAGTTCCACCACTCTACACGTCACGTCAATGTCTCGAATCCGGTGAAAAGCGAAGTACGGAGTGTCTTAACACTAGGTACTTTCTGTCTACCCTGCTTGCGGGATAAAAGCGTGAAGCTAAAAAAAAGTGTTAATTGAAAAACCAACGTTTATCTGAAATTACATTTAAGAATTTTGAAGTGAAATAGATTTTTTACAAATATATGCAAGAAATAAAATACTTTTTCTTTGTTAATATAGATGTTTTAAAATTATGATTTATGTTAGCAATTTCTGACTTGACATTGTATCCCGCACAGCAGGCTAGGCAGAAACAACCTGCAGACACTCTGTTTACCGCTTTTCGCCTAAAATCATGATATTGTGAGTTGAGTGTAGAATGCAACGCAATGAAAAAAAAATTCAATCATATCTCCAAATAAGAATCGAACCTTTAACCAATCACGTTCTAATGCACCATGATGATCTACTAAGTATCAAGAATTGCACTCTGCTAGTATTTCTAATCTAACTGGATTTTTGTAAGATAAGCCTGAATCCAACATGTATAGTATCAAAATAAATACACGATTTAATTTTTTTTAAATTTAATATTTCCAAATACCATTTAATAAAATGAAACATGTAAATATTAGTATGGCGAAAATAAAGAAAGAATAAAAACTATTTTATATTTACTAATATTAGAATTAATTGAGTTACAATAACTTGATACCAATTGTATAACTATATAAAGAAAAAACGGATATAGATATTAAATATTCAGGCAGAGATTTCAAAGAAAAAAAAAATTTTCAAATTTAAATTTGCGTTTGATTAAACTATAATTGTAATTTAATGAATTTATATGAATTATATTATATTAACTTTAGTTAAATTTCTTAATACTTAGTTACCTGATAATTAGTTAAAATTACAATTGCTTTATAATTGTTTTATGGGGTAAGAAAAATCGAATACAATTTCATAGACTGAATATATTTGAATCCAGTTCGAATATCTATTTAGTTTTGAATTCAGATGGATTGCTGGATGCTGGAGTCAGCAGTTGGATTTATAATAAAATTTATTCTATACTTAGTATTAGAAAATATTTTTGAATAAACATATTTAATTTTAAACGCAGCGGGATTTGTACCCGCACCTCTTGGATAACGTCCAAGCGCTCTGACCGCTAAGCCATGCGTTCTATTACCAGCTGCGTTGAAATTCTTATACGTTTTGTTACAACTTATTTATGTTGTAAGTTGTAACAAAAGTATAAGAATCTTATCGCAGCTGGTAGTTGTTGTTTAACGATTATTTCTTAATAATTTTTAAGTAGCAGAAATTTGTTAACTCTCTCTACAGAGATGCAAAATCATAAATAAGTAACAAAACGTATAAGAATTTCGACGCAGCTGGTAGTAGAGTGCTTGGACGGTATCCAAGAGGTGCGGGTTGAAATCCCGCTGCGTTCAAATTTTTATACGTTTTTTTTTTAAAAGTTTAAAACATGTGGTTTTGTAATAAAATCATTGATTTTCAAGATGACTATTTTAAATTGATTATATGGCGTATATTTTGGTATTCGAAATTACATTTTTGGACACCTGACGTTTCGAACACTTTACAGTAGTCCGTGGTCACAGGTAGACTGGTCAAAATATACGCGATTAATCCGGTTAAATAGTTTCATTTAAAAAGATTTTCAAGTATTCGGGCAGAGCATTCAATTAAAATACATCGTTCAAATTTAAATTTCCGTTAGATTAAACTATATGTGTATTTAAAAAATAAATAAATAGTGTATTTTTATCAATTTTATTCTAATATTTTATATGAAATATTATTAAGCTTTTTACCAAATAGTTATTATTAAAGAACATTCAGTAACAAGTGTTCATTCGGCATGTTATATTCATTTTAAAATAAAATATTATATATATATATATATATATATATATATATATATATATATATATATATATATATATATATATATATCTATATATATATATATATATATATATATATATATATATGTGTGTGTGTGTGTGTGTGTGTGTATCTATATTACTTTTTATACACTTTTTTACAATACATTTTGTTATTTCGTGTGTTTTTTGTACAACGTAAGTGTATATATAAAAAAATAAAATTGTAGTGTCTGTTTCTAATATCAAAATAAACCCTTATACTAAATGCACATATATGTATACTAAG